>VMDR010000715.1:0-184457 GCA_007922815.1 Macrotus californicus
TGGATAGGTATTTCTACTGTGTGCTATTCTGTTGAAACAGTTTAATTAAAAAGCATCCAAGGGAAATATATACTAACATATTTCATATGTCTGAATGAGACAATTGAAGATAAGCTCAATTAAGTTAGCCATTAAATATATGAATAATTTTCAAGAAAATAAAGCATTAAGTTTTGTTCATCTTAAAAATCTAAGTTCAGAAATTTTATGGTATATTTTCTTTTTTAGTGAAAATACCTGGCCAAGACCCTTCCTGCCTTCTAAAAGGAGATTTGAGGTAGGAGAACTACTGCCTTTCTCCTCTTCCTCTGTTTTATAAGATTTTGATTTTGAATGAAAGCAACAGGTAAAAGTCACGTTTGGATAATAGTTGCTCATTGGCTGTCCCCTTACACTCTACACGGCACCTGTGACGAGGTCAGTGTTACATGTCGGAGTGCCTACGTGATGTGCTTTGAAGGGATCTGGGATTTCAGTATTCCCACACTGACCCCGATGGATGCCTTAAAATCCACGGCAGACACTTGGTTCCCTGCATTTTTCATTTGCATTATCTGAGTTTGTCTGTTTGAAAAGGAATGTTTCTGGCACAAGAAACCCATTTAGCATTTTAGAATGAACGATTATCAAATATTCCACTATCTGTAATAGTAATTGGAGCACTGGTCATGTAGGGATGATACTATGACCTAAAAACTGAAAGAGGAATAATACAAAGAGAAGTCAGGGGTGACGGAGATAAACTTGGTGTTGGTGTCTAAACCACTAGTTATTGTGTCGCTCGCTCCCTTGGCAAGTTTCGCGGTTGCTAGGAATAATAGGAATGACCCTCTGAATGGTGGAATAGGCACGTATTTGCGAGTAGCCTGAAGCTGCACAGCACAGGAGAGACGGCATGCCCTCCTTCTGTGGCATGTCTCTAAGGACGTGGAAGACTGTTCAGTAAAAATGGATTCTGTTGAAATGTGCAAACTCTCCGACCCTCGAAACTTAAGTAGGAGACCATCCTGGGCATACCTTACTTAGATCTAGAATTGATCGATTTAAACCAAGACTTAATTTTTAAAAATATTTTATTTATCATATCTAGGGAAAGAAATCAAATGATATAGCAAGATAAAAGAAAGTAACAGAAAAAGTGCTGAAGGAAGAAGCTATGGATTCTAGACCTCCCCCTCCCTCATCTTAGCTATGTGATCTTGACAATGCGTAGCTCAATCTAATTCCCTAACATTCTCTTACATTCCCTCTCTGATGTGACACGGGGGATACCCTTGGCCATCTTGCCTCTATCACAGCACTGGCGAGAGCCCCCCATAAGATGCTATCTGTAAGAATACTTTGCATACTATAAGCTGTAACACACAAATACAATACGGTGTTACATTACTCTTGATGAGAGAGTTCACTCTTGGCATTGAAATCAGAACACCCAATTTCTTTCAGCTCCCAAAGCATGATTCAGAGGCTTAGCAAAGACCAACAGGGACATCTTTTAGAAGTGCGTAACAGACCAATTCAGGAAATAATTCAGCCCAAGAACACGGATTTGTATGGAAACTGCTTCCAAGTGACATCCTCGAAGTGTGCTATGAGCCAACAAACTTCCATTTGGACCGAGAATACAAGGACACCGTTAGAAGGTTTTTTTATTTTTAGAATTTGAATAAATACAAAGGTGGCTTTCACTGTATCATCGTTAATAAATCGCATGAAATCAGGATTTTGGGGAACTGCTTTTGTAAGCAAGGATGATTAATAGCCATTTTATTCCCAACTCTGAAAAAATACTTGCCTTATTCAATCTCTGTATGAGTTGAATATAGAAGAAAATTATTTCAGTTTACTATAGCCTTGAAAAAATCTACTTAATTGCCTTATTCCTAATATCTCCTTGTTAATGATGCCTTCCAGTACCATACAATAAAAAAATCAATGAACTGCTCTACAGCCTGAATGAATCTCAGAAGCACTGTGCTAAGTAAAAGAAGCCAGACACAGAAAAGTAACCATTACATGAAATCTCATTTTTATGAAATGTGAGCTAATCTATAGAGACAAAAACAGATGAGGTTTCCTGGAGTAGAAGGGGTTAAAGTATGGGATGAAGGAAGAATGGACTGGGAAGGAGCACAGAGAATCTTTTTAGGGATGACGGTTCCTAGATCTTGACTGTGGTGATTGTTTCGTGGGTGTCTGCACTGGTAAAACTCTGGGGTATGGGGTCAGGAGCACCTGGCTGGCCCGAGCCATTCATCTGCTGAGATGGCAGAGACTGAGGGGACAGCAGCTGACAGGTTGGAGAAAGTGAGACTGGAGGCAGGGAGACAAGTGAGAAAGCTAATGCAGAAATTCAAGGGAGGCAGAAAGAGCTGCAGGATGATGAAGAGAAGCAGATTCGAGAGAATCTTTGGAGGTGGTAGAATGAGTAGAGCTTCCCATTATCAGATACCAAAAACAGGCGCAGGAGATTAGGCTGTCTCGGGTGGTTACTTAGATAGCTGGGTGACAGCAGTGTTACTGACTGAGATGTGGGATGCCAGAGGAGGAGCGTCCGCAGTGGGCGAGTTGAATGAGAAGTGTCGGTGGGGAAAAGCAAACGGAGATACCCAGTGGGCAGATGAGTGGGGACTCAGAGACACGTTGGACTGAAGAGTGGTAAATATTAGGGTCATTCGTGGCCTGTGGAAGCTGCAGGAGTAGCTGTGAGTGCTCAGAATAAAGCGTGGTCAGAAGAGGAGAGCCCACGGGACAGAATCCCTGGGAACAGCCCACTGAAAAGTCAGGCAGAGAAAGAGAAGCCCGTGCAGGACACTGAACAAATGGCCAGGGAAACAGGAGTAAGGCACCTGAATTGCTCAGTGAATCAAGGCGGGTGTCTTTCAAGGCTCTGGGAATAAACACCAGCAGAGAATCAAGTACGACAGGTCAGACGGCTTGAGAAATGACAATTGCATTGGTGTGGTGAGAGTAGAAGCCAGATTGTAGGAGGTGAGAAGTATCCAGGGAAGGCTATGATGGTTATGAATATTGCCTATATTTTGATAAATGTGAGAAAGAGGGTAGTAATTAGAATTACCGTATTTTTGCCGTGTATGATGCACACTTTTTTGCCCAAATTTTTTAGGGGAAGATAAGGATGCTCATTATACATGGGTAGTACTAATTCTGTATGTATATAACTGTTTTTAATTCTTTTATTTATGCTTAGGCATGAAAAGTGTAACTCTAGAAAGCTATAATGATATCCATTTGCAAAATAATAACCTGGAACAGGATAATCAGCTGTGTTTCTAAATATAAATAAATAAATAATTGAATTAAAAAGTTAAAACGAAAGCTTTTTTTTCCTGAAAGTTTGGGCCAAAAGCATGGGTGCGCATTACCCACAGCAAAACCCGGGGGTGTCCCTGAGGAGACTGACGGCCGCGGGGCCTGGAGTACCAGTGGTGGTTGAGTGCATGCACCTTTGGACTTCGCTTTGAAAACTGTCAAGAGTGAGAATAGCGTAAGAAGCTCCCTCTTAAACCCATCACTTAGCTTCAATAATTTGATTTACTTTTACTGATGTGGTCGATCAATATTTGGAATCCATCAATTGCACTGGAAGAAACAGTTTTAGACGGCTAACAAAAACAACCTCTGCGGGGGAAGCATGACCCAAAGACGGAGCAGGGGCACCTGGGATGACAGGCCTGGCTAGGAGAAGGCATTCTGTGAGGGCGCTGTTTGTTTTTCCAAATTCAAAGAAGGAGTGACTTGGATATAAAACTGTCTGGCCATGGCCGCCACCCTGGTCCAAGCTATCTCCCTCTCTCCTGGATAATTTCACTAACCTTCCAGGAGGAAGGGGTGTTTTTTCAGTGACCTTCCTGCTTGGCCAGACTTGCCCCTATTTAATCTATTCTTAACTCAGCAACCAGCATGATCCTGTTCAAACAGATCTGGGATGTGTCACTCCTCTGCTCAAAGCCCTGCGCTTACCCCCACCAGCCCGTCTCACGTGCATTGACAAAGTCCTCACAGTGGCCTGTGAGCCCATACGTAAACCGAGCTCTCCTTATGCGTGTCTGAGTTCTCATCTCTCTCCCGTTAGTTCATTCTCCTCTAGCCATTGTGCCGTCTTGGACTTCCTTGAACACACTCCCAGGCTCCTGGCTCAGGGCCTTCGCACTTGCTATTCCCCTTGCCAAGAGTGCTCTTTCCCCTGGAAGCGGCCCGGCTCCCTTCCTAACTCCTTTGACATGTCAGCATCACGGGGACCTTCTCTGAACACCTTTTTAAAAACAGAAATCAACCTTTGCCCAAGAATTCTCTATCCCCTTCCCCAGCTTCATTTTACCCCATAAACTTTATCATTATCTAACATATGTTTTACTTGTTTATTTGCTTATTTTCTGCCCCTCTGATTAAAGAATAAGCTACCGATGGGTAAGAAGTTTATTTAGATAGAATCCTTGGCATGTAAGGCTCAATAAATAATTGTCGAATCAATTCAGTCTCTACATCTGTTCGTATTTTTGTGGTTGCTCCCCAGATCTGCGTCGCAACATAAAAAGCAAAATGAAAAAGTCTACATTTTTCCAAAGCAAGAAGACTGGCATAAATTGGACAGACAATCAAAAAAGAATGTACAGGAATAAAAGATTAACTCAAACTGAAGAAATATTGCAGTGTTTGGTCCCTATCATGAAAAGCACTAGAAACGTGCACACCCCTCAGATACAACAGGTGTTCAATCCAAGAACCTGCTTCCAAATCCAAGATCAGTAAGTCAATGCAATTCTGTCATTCTTACCTACTTAAGACATTCTCTTTTAAGGAAGCAAGGCTAATTAATTCATTAGCCTAAGAAACCAACATAGACTCTTAAAAAATGGTGGCAGCTACATCATGTTGGACAAAGGGACAAAGTCCCAAAGCCGTAAGAAAATACTGGATCTGTGAAGGAGTAGGTTATCGGGTCTTATCTGAATGCTTCTCTGCGTGAAACCACTCATTAGTTCGCATCTATGCATAAAGAACGCATTATATGCATAAATATTAATATGCATAATGTATTAATACGCATATGAAGTATTAATATGCATAAAGAATGCATTAATAAAATATACCATAGCCTGACTCACAATTTCTCAGGTGTGCTTAAACTTTATAATCCTAAGGGGCAACCAAAATTAGAAATAGTTAACTTGAGTCACTTCAGCTTATTGATACTCAGAGGAAAACAGAAAGGATAAGACCAGATTTCTTTTAAAGATAAAAAAGAAAATAGAACCAACACTAAGCCAGAAGGAAATCTATGTAATAAAAGTAACACAATGACAAGCAGAAAATAATAAATATAACACCAGTATTATCAACAAATTTTGAAGAACTGCTTTCTATGTACTAGACACGGTCCTATGTTTACACACCTACACACATTTTACATACGTGAGGAAATTGAGGTACAAAGGAGTCTAGTAATTGTCCAAGGTCACGCTGCCAGTAGGTAGCAGAATTGGATTCAACCCCAGCTAGACATTCTGACTCCAGTCTCTCATCGCTAGGCTTTCCCATTTCTCTTTATAATATAAATGAAAAACAGGACCAATATACTTACCATATTTTGCTGTGTACAACGCACACTGTTTTGCCCAAATCTTTGAGGGAAAATTAAGGATGCGTACAGTACATGGGTAGTACCTGAAATACCTTGTATCTGTTCTTGTGTTTGCAGTTACTTGTTACATAAAATTTCTTGTACCGTATGTTCAAAAATAAATGCTAAAATTCCTTTATAATACAAAAAACAAGTATCTACATGGAAATAAATAAATAATTGGATTAAAAAATTAAATGAAAAGATTTTTTTCCTGAAAGTTTGGGCTAAAAACATGCGGGCGCATTATACATGGGAGTACATTTTACACGGCAGCATATAGGGTAATATTGAAAGATAACTTATAAATCAATTCTAAAATTATGAATATTTCAACAGGAAAATGGACAAAAGCTATGAACCAGAAATTCACAAAGGGTTAAAAATCCAAGGCCAATGAACATTTTAAAATATTCAATCTCACTTAAATCCAAAGGGTGCAAATCAAAACAATAATGAAATGCTATTCATTTTTGCTTCTCAATGAAAGAATTCATTCACTAGTTATTGGAATGCAAACTGGTTCAGGGTTTCTGGAAGACAGCCCAGCAATATAAGTGAAAAATCCTTAATATCTTCATTCATTCTGATAAGAAATTCTTCTACCTTTAGAAATTGATCCTAGGGGGAAAAACCTAGCTAAGGGCTAAACGACTCCTGTAGTGATGTTCATTTCAGTATTGTTTATAAAAAGCAAAGGAAAAAAGAAACAATTTGAGGAAGCAGGATAAAGTAGAAAGAATCAGTGTATCTGATTTCCACACCTTTTATATAGTAGCTACTGTAGTCAAGATGTAGTTTCAGAGGGGAAAAGACGTCTGCATCAGTGGAACCAAACAGAGAACCCAGAAACAGACCCATACAGATATGCTTGGCTAATTCTGACAAAAGTGATTCAATGTAGGAAAGAGAATTTTCAACCAATGTTGCTGGAACAATTAGACATCCAAAGTCCAAAAAAATAAAACTCAACTTAAACTCATTTCTCATACAAAAGATAGTAACAATTCAAAATGGGTCATGGACTTAACTACACAACATAAATCTGTAAAACTTAGAAAAACAGGAACTCTTCATAATCTAGAGTTGGGCAAAAAGTTATACTTTCCCTCAAAAGCTTAACCCATAAAGAAAAATTGATAAATTAGACTGCATTAAAATAAGTGTTTGTCCTTCAAAAGGTCTGGTTAAGAGAATAAAAAAAGACAAGCTATAAAACAGGACAAAATATCTGTAAACTACATAAACAAGAGACTAGTATCTAGACTAAAGAGTTCTCGAAGTGCAACAGTAAGAAAACAAACACTCCATTAGAAAACGAGCAAAGGTCTGAATACATTTCATTAAACAACATAAGATGACACATAACCACAGAAAAACACGCTCCACATCCTTGGCCATTCGGGAAATGCAAAGTAAAACCACAGTGAGATAGCGCCACACCGTCAGAAGGACTAAAATAAAAACAGTGATGGCACCGGATGCTGACGAGGATGCAAAGAAACTGGGCCTCTCATACATTGCTGGTGGGGATGCAGAACGGTACACTCTGGAAAACAGTTTTACAGCCTCTGTTAAAACCGCATATACAACTACCCTATGTATGACCCAGAGATTTCTCTCCTGGGCGTTAATCCCAGAAAAATAAAAAACTTACATTCACACAAAAACCTGTACACAAATGTTCCCAGCAGGTTTATCTGTAATAGCTATGAATTGGAAAAAAGCCACATGTCCTTCCATGGATGAGTCATTAAACACACTACCATGCACCGGGTCACGGACTACCTACTGCTCGGTAATAACCAGGAGCGGACTGCTGACACACGGAACACCTAGATCTGTGTCCAGAGAACTGTGCTGGGTGAAAGCCAATCCCAGAAGTTACGCACAGTGTGACTCTGTGTATATAACATGCGTGAGATAACACAGGCACACAATTCAGACAACAGATGAATGACTGCCAGGCGTTAAGGAGGAGATGGGCGAGGAGGAAGGCAGGTACGCCTATAAAAGGAAAATGTGAGGGAACTGTCTGCACCTGGGTGACCAATGGCGCTCTCCTGAGTGTTACTATGCTGTCGCTCTGCAAGGTATTACATCCGGGGCAGCGGGGCCGAGGCTACCTGGGACCTCTCTGCATCATTTCTTCCAGCTGTACATGAGTCTACAATTATTTCAAAATTACAGTTTTAATTGAAAATATAGTTGAGATTTGGGGGAGAAAAAAATGAATTCTAAAGAAAACTGAGACACTTTAGGTGGCTGCAGTTTGCAATTTACAAAACCTCTTTCTCTGGAGGAGAACTTCCCTTTCTTGGACTTACATCGATCTTTTTACTAACTATAGAAAAAAAAAAGTCAGAATATGTATAATGAGTTCATTCTAGCAGAATAAGTTAGACTTGTGCAATTTTAGAGAACATTCACTTCCACTAGATGTATACGTAAGGAGCTGAGGCCCAGAGTGACCATTACATCAGGAAGCCCGGGGGCAGGGCAGGCATCCAAACAAACACATCGTCTAGGCATTTAGAAACGCAGAACTGGGGTCATGCTGAAAAACCATGACCAGAGATGAAGACTTAGAACATTCTCCTAGAAATAGCGGTCAAAAGTCTTCAGGGAGGATGCCCTCCCCAAAGGAGAAAGAAAATAGACCGGTACTGTCACAAATACCTAGGGCACATATCGGGCAAAAAATTCATCCATTTTCCTTCTTCCCTAGAAACCCAGATACCTGTGTGAACGTGAAGAGATACAGCACAACTTGGTTATCACCCAGCCCCCTTCCTTTTATGAGCCAAAGGAATCTTATGGTAAGCTCTTCACAGTGTCTCCAGCCTCTGTCCCAGAGGCCATTTGTTCAAAGCGTACGAGAAAAGGTGTTCTCACGTCCAGGCCATAAGGACTAACGACGAGGTGAAACCTGTCTTCAAGCTAACGAGTCCAACCAGCGAAGCCCCGTGCAGATAGCTCCCCCATCCAACTGAAAATAACGATGTGTAGCCAAAGAAGAATGATGGGCAGCCCATCTTCCGTTTGGAGTTCCGAAGGCAGAAAGAATCTAGCTTCACGCTGCTCTGAAAACTGCGGATGAAAGACCACATGTGCTTACGGATTAAAGAGAAAAAAGAGGAAGGAAAGACCCCCGCCTGCCTCTAGCACTGTCTCTTCCCCTGCGCGTGCACATGCCTGGGCCCGACTGCAGAGTCTAGACACCCGTCGTCTTTCATGGGGCATCTTTCAGAGATAGATAAGGAGATCTGGAGAAAACACAGGAGATTTAAAGTCTTCTCAGGTATTTATATTTAATTTTTCTCAGGATGGAAAAAAACCCTCTGAACTTTTGATTGCACCCAAAATGATGTATATATCCAACACTGAAAAACCAGGAACTCAGGAGGGAATGACCTGTCCTGTCACTGGCTTTTCAAGTCCCTACTAGGCACTTGAATGAACCGGTCAACAAACACTTCCTGAATTTCTGTTATATCTGTTGTGTGATAGAAAACACTGGTGATTTAAAAAAAAAAAAGACATTTCTCCCCACTAGAATATTGCTGTATAATTGTACATATAAAACATACATGACTAAAAGAATTACAGAATAAGATAATGTACAGTAACATGCTAAGATTAAAAAAATTCAAAAAATACCATATATCGAAAGATGCTAATTGCACGGAGCAAGAGTGTGGCACAAAATGACCCTGAACTGTGTAGGTTTGTGGGTTAAGGTTTGCGATAGTTATTTCACTTCTCAAAATTTAGCAGAAATGTAAGAGATGAGATGGGCAGGGTCCTTTAGAGCCACTGAATGTGCAGCTTCAGCTTCATGCGAAGCACGTGGAGCCCCTCTTGGTTCGTCATTCCAGAGACAAACTGCCGAGAAACAGGCATGCCAGCCGGTGAGACGGGAGTGGGGGAGGTGAGAAACGACCCATCCTGGAGTCGCTGTCAGTGACAGCGCCCATCACAGGGTGAGGGTAAGGAGCCTGAGGATCAGGTAGGAGAGGAACCTTGCAGGTACAGGCCACGAGCCTGGGTAGGTCGCTGTAGCCAGATGGAACATGGCAGGCTGAGTGAGGTCGGGTAGCCTCCTCTCAGCAGTATTTTCAGCAGCCAAAGAGGACCCGAAGAGAGCTCATTGGGATATTGAAGAGTAAGTATGATGTTTTTGTTTTGGTTTCTAATAGACTATATTTTTAGAGAAGTTTTAGGTTCATAGCAATGTTGAGCAGGAGGTACAGAGATCGCCCGTATACTCTCTGGCCCCCTGTAGTCACAGCCCACCAGAATGCTACATCCGTTACAACTGATGAACCTCCACTGATACCGTGCATTGTTCCCGCTCGAAGTCCCTATTTCCACGAGGCTTCGCTCTCGGTGCTGTGCGCTCCACAGGTTTGGACAATGTGTAAGGAAACATATCTGTCAGTGTAGCGTCATACAGAGTGGTTCACTGCCCTAAAACTTCTCTGTGCTCTGCCTTCCAGCCCCAGACGACCACTGATCTCTTTACTGTCTCCACAATTTTGCCTTTTCCAGAATATCACACAGTTAGAACCATATAGTATGTGGCCTTTTCAGATTGGCTTCTTTCACTCAGTGATATGCATATAAATTATTTTTCTCATGGCTTGACAGCCCATTTTAGTGGTAAATAGTATTCCATTGTCGATCAAATGTATAATCTGCCGATGTTAAGAAAAAGAAGAAACAAATGACTAATCAGAAATGAAGGAGGAGCTGCCAATACTGATCACACAGACACTGAACAGATGATGAGGGAATACTATGAACAGCTCTCTGCCCACAAATCTGATAACCTAGATGAAATGGACCAACTTCCCGAAAGACAAAATCTGCCAAAATTCATACAGGAATAGACCATCTGAATAGGCCTATGTCAATTAGAGAAACTGAATCAATAAATAATAACCTGCCGAAAGAGAAATCACCAGGCCCAGGTGGGTGCACTGATGAATTCTACCAAAAATTCATAAAAGAAATTTACACCAGTTCTCTATAATCTCTACCGGAAGATAGAAACACAGGAAATGCTCTCTAACATACTCTATGAGGCCAAGATTGCCTTAATATTAAAACAAGACAAAGATACTACAAAAAAGGAACATTACAGACCAATATCTCTCATAAATCATAGATGTAAAAATTCTCAACAAAATATTAAAAAATGGAATCCAATAATATCTAACAATAATTATACACCATGGTCCAGTAGCCTTTATTCTAGGCATGCAAGGCAGGTTCAATATTCAAATATCAATCCATCACTTCAACAGGTAAGGAAAATCCTATTATACGATCCCATCAATAGATGGCGGGGGGGGGGAAGCACTTGACAAAATGCCACACGCATTCATGATTAAAAACTCCCAGCAAATTTGGAATGGAGGGAAATTCCTCAACTTGATCAATAACATCTACCAAAAAATCTACACCTAACATTATAATGATGGGAAACTAGGTGCTTTCCTGCTCAGATCAGAAACAAGCATAGATGTCTATCTCCCATTCCTATTCAACACCATTAGCGGAGGTCCCACACAATTCAATAAGACAAGGAAATAACAGGTATACAGAAGTAAAACTATATTTGTTCACAGGGAACAAGATTGTCTACGGAGAAAATCCAAGACAACAACAACAAAAAAAAAACCCACTCGAAGTAATAAGCAATTATAAGCAAGGTTGTAAGATACAAAGTTAATATACAAAAGTGAATCACTGTCTTAGATACCAGCAATAAATACAGGAATTTGAACTTAAAAACAGTCCCATTCACCTTAGCACTAAAAAAATGAAATACCTAGATATACACCTAACATGTTCAAGATCTATTTGAGGAATACCACAAAGCTCTGATAAAAGAAATCAAAAGTCTAAATAAATGGAAATACGTTCATGCACTCTTAAGATTCAGTATTGTCAAGAGGTCAGTTCTTCCCAATTTGATCTGTACATGCAGTGAAATCCCAATCAAAATCCTGACAAATTATTGACACACTTGATTCTAAAATTCACATAGAAAGGCAAAAGGTCCAGAACATCCAATACAACGTGAACGGGAGGAGCCAAGTCAGGGGACTGGTGTCATCCGAGCAGAAGACTTAGGAGACTTCCTATAAAGCCGTAGTAACCGCCACAGTGTGTGCTGGCAACTTTGACTTCCTCGTCCAGCAGGAGAAAACAACAGCCCTGGCTGCTGTGGCTCGGTTGGCGGCAGTGTCGCCCTGTAGCCAAAGGGCTGTGGTTTTGATTCCCCTGGTCAGGGTGCACGCCTAGATTGTGGGTTCGATCTCCAGTACAGGAGGCAACCCATCGCTGCTTCTCTCCCGCATCTGTGCTCTCTAGAAGCAATGAAAAAAAAGGTCTTCAGGTGAGTGTTAAAAAATATTAAAAAAAGAAAAGAAGGAAAGAAAAAGACAAAGAATTGAGGCCACTGTGGAAGGAGGGCTGAGCATCTGCTAAGGCCTGTCCTCTGCGCAGGCCTGACCCAAATCTGCCTCCTCTTTGGCTCTCAGCGCACGGCGGCCGGCGTGATGCCCGGAGGGGCCTGGGTTCTGCAGCGCCGATGCTTCTGAGCGAGGCAGGGGGCTGTCGTGAGATGAAACAAGGACAGACGCTGACTCTGAGGCCTTGACCCTGGCGTCATTAAATTGTTCTCTTGGGCTTTAAGATAGGAATGATCCGCCCACCACAATAAAAATTATATTTCGGTGTTACCCCGGAAAGGTGAGCATCCTTTCTGCATATAAAAGGGAATTGCTTTCTAAGTCATTTTTTTCCAAAATCAAAACTTTTCTTTACCATGGCTGAATACTTTCAGAAACATGCTATCAACTGTTCATTTGTGATTTCTCTCTGAAGTAAATCATAAGCAAACTATGGTCACTTCATTCAGAGTTTGGCCATCTTCACCCCTCACCGCCAAGTCTGGTAAGAGCCTCTAGTCTCCACGTTCATCGGCAGACCACTGACCCAAACAGACCGTGGTGCCCTCCTGGATCCCCAGGCCAGCCTCAGCTGACTTTCGTCCTTTCTTCTAAAGGTCCTTGGGCAGAATTGTTCATGGCAAGTTCTGGGTAATAGACTACAGAGGCCATGGGCCTGGGCCTGGGCCTCCTAGAGCAATCCTAGGAGAGTGAGGTATTGTCTAAAGAAAATGCACATAGCAAATCCACCTGGTGCAATAGTATTGCCCCTTCACGGAGATAACCACCGTTCTGAAGATGACTGTGTGCTGGGGATGACAGGGCCACTTCCTGGCCACAGGAGCCTGGTCACTGAGTCACACCACCTGAGAACACTTGGAACAACCAATGAACTCTGACAAGACTCAAGACATTTTGCAACCCTGCTCAGTGAGGTCACCGATACCTTTGGTCACACCCTTTGTTTCTCTGACTGCTCCTTCACACTGACCTCTCGAGCGAGCCCACAGGGAAGGGAGTTGCCTGCACCCTTTGTGATCAGGGTCAGACTTCAATGCTACAGAAGGAAGCTTCAGGCCAGAAGAAAGGACCCTATCCAGGAACTCGGGCATGGGAGTCCTCCAGTGCAGCACGTCTCGCCCTTATTGCCCTCACACTCTCACCTGCAGAGGATGTTTTATGCAGTGTCAGGTGGGGCCTCGAGGAGCCAGAGCTCACAGGCTGGTCTCCTCGGGCTGCAGTCAGCCTTTCATGCTGTCCCCAGTGCACAAACTATCACTTTCTGTGTGTGCAAGCAGTGAGCAGAGCAGAGAGTGGCATGTTTCATTCAGCCAGGCTTTGCTTGCTCTGCCCCATGATGGTCTGGCCCGGCTGCCAGGCACTTGAGTGTTTTAGAAGTACAGCCGTCTGTGGGCTTCCAAGCAGGCAGCTGTGGTCTGGTCCCCTGGACACTCATGGGCCCGTGGAGAGCCTCCAGCTGCCACAAAAAACATTGGTCCAGCTAGCTCTGGTGGTGTTACCTGACTGCTGGAGACAAAGCCCTTTGGGTTTCCCTTCTGTTTCCGCTGCTGTGATTTTTTTTTTTTTTTAAGAAGCCAACATACTTTAAGGAGGAATAAAGAGTTAGCCAAAGGCTTTTCTGCCCTGGTTGAAGAATATCATTATTTCAGTGATGCCCTCAAGTCACCAGTCGTAGGGGCCATAATGATAGGAGACTCAAGAGTTGGAAAATTTTAGTTTAAGTAATAGCTAATAAGCATAGTAATCAACACATGTAAAAGCTATTGTTCCAGGAACTGAAGGCATGACCCCCCCCCCTCCCAACTTCAGGAACTCACAAGGGGTCCCACCTTTGTGCCCCAGGAGGACTGCAAGGACTCAAGATGGGATCTGCGCCCTTGTGCTCCAGGGGGAGATGCCCACTGCCCAGGACACAGCTAAACACTACCACCCAGGGCGAGAAAGCTGCAGCTTTCTAATCCAATTACTCATTGCCTGAACTCCAAACCCCTTACCTACACTTTGTTCTTCTTATAAAAAGGGCCATTTTAATACGGAATTTAAGACAGTCCGTTAGGGTATGAACCTGCCATCTTCTCAGATCGCCGGACATCTGAATAAAGCGCCCACAAAGATTCAATCCCTGTCTCTGCTTATTGGGTTCAGTGTCTGACAGGCAGCATGAACACCAGTCTTTTCCGATTTCAATAAGGGCTCATCTTCAAGGACAAACATCAGCCAAAGGTGGATTAAAATCCTTCTGATTCCAGCTAAAGCCAAAGACATCTCAGAAAAAAAAAAAAAAACTAGAACAACTTTAGAGGGAAATAATAAATAATGGATGGTTTGGATGAAAGCACTCATCTATGGGAAAGCCTATAGCTGCTTCCCTAAGGAGACGGGGGATAGAAGGAGTGTGGGAACTAAAGGACCGGGGGAAAGATGCTTGAAAAGAAATGCACATGAATGAAACAGGCTACAAAGGATGCAGGGGCCCCTAAAATCTCTGGCTGAAATGCTGCTGCAGGCAGTAAACTTGCCTGCCCCCTTTAGAGAGGAGCAGACAGATGGTGGCCAACCTCCCACCCAAAGCAAGGAGGAGCGTTCTCTCGTGAGGCCACGGAGACCCAGGGTCACAGGGTCACTGGCAGGGTCAGTTCAGATCTCCAACGGAAAACCCTGGATGTCCATACCCACTGTAAGACGTCTGTTACTTCACTTTTTAAAAGTAATCTAGATGGACCTCTATTTAGTTTAACTGCTGTTATTAATCGTATTCTTTGTTTGTTCTCATTGAGTTCTGACAATTTTAATTCCTAAGTGTTTTTAAGTATAGAGGGTTTTAATTGTGATACGTTATTTTCATTTCATTGGGCACCCTGATAGATGACATGAGTATTGTGTTTTTAGGGTTACTTTAAACCACCATGGATGTTCTACAAAACCAGGTGGAGATATTTGAGACAGAGTCTCTTTCAATGTATCTATTATTAGAAATCCATAAAAGTAACTTAATATTTACCACAATAAACTTTTATCGGTTTTATTAGTTTTAAGAAAACAAAAAACGTAAGCAACAACAACACAAAGACATCCCCAGCTGAACCTATCAGTACATTCAAAATTCACAGATTAATTTAAGGGATGGAATTTACAATCACTTGTTTCTCACTCTGTAATTTTCTAAAGTTTGTCACTTTAGATTTGTTCATGATATTCTTCACTATGGAAAGGTCTGTTTATGCCATTAAAACTTCTCCCTGTAAAAAACAGGAAAGGCTTAGAGATCCTGGTCCAGGCCAGTAGCTGGACGCTCCCCCTCTACTCCCGCAACTGGTAAAAAAAGAAAAAAAATCTCTGGAAATTGTCCGAAGGACATACAACATATGAAGAAATGTTCAGTGAAGAAAATCTACTAAAATCTCAGTCAGAGCAGTGAGTCTAGAGCTTGTGGCCAAGAACACAGGGATCAAGGGCTAAGGGCTGTGGTAGCTCCCAGGAGGGGCAGGCTGCAGGCATCCCTCAGGTCCCTACCTCCAGGTCGCAGAGGCTAAATTCCAGGCAAGCACAGCCAAGAACAGGGCCTCCCTTCCTCTACCCAACCAGAAGACAAAGGCTCTTCCCAGAACCATCAGGCCAAGAGAACTACAGCCCTGGCCTTTGCCCAAGCATATCGGGAGGGTGGGGGTTCCACGCAGGGAGAGGTGAGCTGGAAAGATCAGAGGCTACTGCCCACTCAGCTCACGCTCAACACGCAGAGGTGTCACTCACTCTGGGAGAAATGAGTCACTTTCCCCACCCTCAGCTCCACAGCAGCAGCTCAGAAGTTCTGCCCCAGGAGGAGAGGCATGCCCTGAACACAGAGAGCTCTGAAGTTCTCTCCAGGTAAAGCATCTGTTTGGAACAGAGCGTGGAGAATTGCACAGCTAAGGGTGCTGTCAGAAGCAGTGGGCATTTTGGTGCTCAGCAATGAAGAGGAGGCTCATCATTTGTTTAGATCAGCCAGCCTGACCAGAAGCCAGCTTTGTTGCCAGAGGGAACCGGTAAAAAAAAAAATACAGAAATAACCCACCTAGGGTTTAATTTTTGTTTAAATTTCCGGTTAAAAATGGCAAGCTGAACACACATTTAATTTGGCTCCTTCTCCAAACCGCACTGAAAAGACAATCATTTTCATTTTCTAAGACAGAGGCACAAGGGTGAAAATAGGAGAGGAAACCATTTGGGAAGCTATAAAGCAAAAGGGTGTTCAACTTCTCAACAATAGCATGAAAGGTAGAGGGATGGAGCAAGGTTTTCAAAATTATGAAGGCAAATTCTTTTTAACCTAAAATTCTATACTCTGTTTACCTTTGATACATCATGTTTGAAGGTAGAGAAAGAAAGAAGAAAGAAAGAAAAGCCTTCGATGCTGGAAATAGGAGATCCCACTTAGGAGAGAGGGGAAGGGAGCCCAGGGCGGTGGCGGTGAAGTGGGATTCCAGGAAGGCAGCTGTGTGGCAGGTGGCAAGGCCCTCGGCCCAGACCGGAGCGTCCTTTCTCAGGAAGAGGTCAGGAACTGTACATACAAATTTCTCAGGAAAAAAAAAAAAAGATTTGATGAAGATTTGAAGGTGGGACTATTGTTGAAGTACACTGAAAACCCAAACAGAAAAAACAAATTAAGGAAATCCTCTCCAAGGCAGACAAAAAGTTACACAAGAAATACAAAAGAAATCCTAGTTTTTTACGTGGCTCGGCTCCTGTATTTACATAGTTACAATATTGTAGAAACCGAGTGCTGATTTACAGAAAATTAGAATCAGTTTGGAAGGAGGAGGGAGAGAGGACCTGCTCTTGTGGAACATGGAGTGAGGAAGAAGAGGGCTAAATCTTTGTCTTCTGTAGTTGAGAGTCAACAGATTATATACCTGGAACTTTTGAAAAATCAAGACGTACTAATATAAGCATGTTATTTAGAGAACTGAAGTAAATACCTAAAGAATCCGTTAAAACAGGTGGAAGTGTTTGCCTCAGGAGAAGGGAGGCAGGGTGTGAGATGGCTGTTTTTCCTAATAAATTCTGAAGAATACCTGACTCTTGAAAAACTAATATGCATCGTAACTTTGAATCAGTTTTTAAAATCTACATTTCTATGTCTTCTGTATTGGGTCTCTTCACTCAGCAGCGTTCTGTTTGCCGAGTCAGTAGTTTATATTAGTACCAAAATGTTCATTTTGTCTCTGCCTGGAAGACATCATTATGGAGGCCGAACTAGATACTTGGGAATTTTGCTTTTAATAGTCAGAGCTACCATCACTGTGTCCCCAGTATTACACAGCAGGCCCATCACCTCCCATTCCCTCATCAGCCATGCAAGGTAGGTTTTGCTTTCACTTTGCGGAGGAGAAACTGATGCTGGCAGAGGTTAAATAACTGGCTAATCTCTAGCATAGCCCCCTGATGCCAAGGCCTCTATTCCTTTCTATTCCTTTCTGCTACCTTACCTATTTCTAGGGTTTGAGTTTAAAAGACCTGCAAATGGAGCAACATATGTAGCAGATTAAAGAACTCATCTGCGGGAAGAGAGAAACCCCAAAGGCTTGAGCAATACTCCATAGCTGTCCACAGACAACCAAATTTAACCCCTCCTGGGAATTTCCAAACCAGTCATGTGAGCCAAGCCAGCAATTTTAAACTCTGGCTAGGAGCCCCCATGATTACAAAAGTAAAAGCCTCGTTCTGCTCTTATTTTGAAATGAGAGATGTTCCAGCTGCTCCAGCGTGAGCCTACACACCCCCCTGAGAACTCGGTGTCCAGAGAAGCTCAGCCATCCTACACAGCTGATTTCTGAAAAGTAGGGGACGACCTGGGTCCCCGAGCTTGGACCAGATACACTTGAAGGTTACTACTAAATACGATCCCAGGTTGTGTGTATCTTGGAGTTTAAATCACTGGGAGGTTTGAGAGGCTCCTGGCCAGTTTCCTTCCTGGACTTACACAATCAAGACCCTTGCCTGGCCTTTCGGTCGGCTGGCTGGCTCCTCTTGGGGTAAAGGACACAGTCTGGTGCACGACAGCGTTATCAGCCTCCTTTCGCAGCAGTCGTGAAGGGTGTGAAAGGTAAGAAGTGAAAGTGAAATCATCTGGTGGTGACCTCAGCAAGTGTTTTAAAAAAAACTGTTTACTTAGCAAGACACATGCAGAAGACGCACGTAAGCCTGGGGTGGCCCAGGGTCTGCCATTCGCCTCTCTACCAACGCGTTTCTGGAGCCTGACATTAGCAAACCAGCAAGAAAGAACAATCAACTGAACTTGAGCTCCTGCTGCTCCCTTTTACAAGTGTTTCTGTGGGTTCTGCATCTTCTTTTGGTAAGTAGCCTGCATGCTCTCTGGTCCCCATGCCAGCTACTCCCTGAGAGGAGTTTGTTTTCTTCTACACCTTTCGCATTCCAGCAGTGGGCACGGGACAGTTATTGGGGTCTGCGTCTGTGACCTCCTTCCCGCTGTGTGATCTACCCTGGGCTGTCTGCCCCCCCCCCCACCCCTCAGAATCGACCTCACAGCGGGGCTTCCAAAAAGCCTGCAGGACACCTGTGGCTTGTGAGGTGGATTGTTCATCAGAAACTGGCAGACAGGCAAAAGCAGATCACCGACCTGCAGCCTTAAAAGTTACTCAAAGGCAGTTACAGAAACACTGTGGACCCTAAAAGCGCACACTGTGGATTTAGGCTGTCAGAAAGACCTGTGTTCTGGACTCAGAAAGAGTATCATAGGGTCTAGGAGATTTTCAGTGCCTGTGTTACTCGACCCTGTTGCTTCTCACACCTCAATGGAAATTCACGGTGGGGTATTAGTTCTGTTGGTGCGTATCTTCAAAGGGTTCTTTCTTTGTTTTTTCCAAATGTGGGCTGTTTCCCTAGTTTCAGTGTGCATCTTCACAGGTGAGATCAAAGGCTTCTTTGCGAAAGGAAGAAAAGTGCATGCATGTGTGTGACCCCCTCTTCTTCCCTCATAACAGCTAATGCATTTGCTCTCCTGGTACCCGACCCTCCTGAAGTTCTGGGGCTCAGGGTCAATCCTCGTGACGTTGTCCTTGCAGTTGGCCCGTGTTCCTCTTTCTCAGCATTCTTTCCAGTTTCTTCCCTGCCTGATCTAATCACTAAGGTTGTTTATGTTTGTTTTATCGCTTTGCTTTTTCATAAATATAACACCTCATTCTGGAAATATTTTTAATGCAAAAAAGGAGAACCATTTCCCATAATGCCACTATCCAGAGAGAGCAAGGCTAACATTAACGTTTCAGACTGTTTCCTTAGACCTGGTTTTTCTAAAGGCCACATAGCGTTTCATCATCTGGATGTGTCTTAATTTAATTCTGATTGATGTTGGGCATTCAAGGTGCTTTTCACTTTTTGTCAAAGTAATACTGTGATGAACATTTCTATAGGAATCATTGATTGCCTTTCTGATTGCCACCTTCAAATAGAATTACCTGGCCATAAGATGTCTTTAGGATTTCAATGCAGATAGCCAAATTGCTTTCCAGAAAGTTTGTAAGAATTTGCATATCCATCGTCTGCTCTTTTGATGAAGCTCATAGGTTATTTTCTGTGGCATATCTTTGATTACATTGCCTAAGGAAGAGGCTTTTTAATGTTAGTTAATGGGGTACAGTGATTTCTAATAAATACATATTTGTTCTTCGTCCGCATTTCTGGTACAGAGTTTCTAAAAACCTTTGGAATTTCCCAAGTGATAATGCAGATAAAGGTGTCTAACTTATCTATAGCAAGCCTTTTTAAACCACAAAGTGAGTTCTGGAAAATCCCTCAAGTTGCCAGGGAAAACAAGCCTGTGATTAGAGGGTTGGAACTTTCAGCCTCACCCCCAACCTCCAGGGAGGTGAGTGGCTAGAGATTGAGCCAATCACCAATTGCCAATGATCTAGTCAATCTTGCCTATGTAATGAAACCTTCATTAAAATCCCAGAAGTACAGACTTTGAGAGCATCTGGGCTGGTGAATGTGTGGAGGACCTTCTGGGAATGGGATGCCGGAGAAGGCACAGAAGCTTGGTTCCCCTTTTGTCTCGTACTTTGCTCTGTGCATCTCTTCCAAGGGCTGGTCCTGAGTGGTATCCTTTTATAATAAACCAGTAACCTAGTAAGTAATCTGTTTTCTGGAGTTCTGTGAGCCACTCAGCAAACTAACAAACCCAAGGGAGGGGGTCACGGGAACCTTCAAATTACAGCTGGTCAGTCAGAAATACAGGTGAGATCTAGGCTTGAGTTTAGCATCTGAGGTGGAGGTCAGTCCTTGTGGAACCGAGCCCTTCCCTTGTGGGGTCTGATGCTATCTCCAGGTGGGTGGTGTCAGAATTAAGTTAAATTGTAGGACATCCAGAGAACCGCCCGGTGGAGGGAAACCTCCCACATCTGGTGGAGAGTACGGAGAAGGAAAAACAGTTTTTCACAGTTAACTGCTATTTTGCACTTCCTCTTTTGTGAAATATCTCTTCCTACCTCTTGTCTCCTTTGATGGGGCAGTTGTCTTTTTTACCTGTTTGCATGAACATTTTGTATATTAGGTATATTAATCATTTCATATTTGTTGCAGGTATTTTTCATGCTCATTGACTTTTAATTTTATTTCTGTTGTATAGAGATGTACATTTTAGATAGTTAAATCCATACAATTTTTCTTTGTGGTTTCAGTTTGCTTTTAAGCTCAGAGCATTCTTTCCCGGTCATAAATCAAATGTTTACCTGTTTCTAGACTGGTTCTTTTGTCTTTTCACGTTCTACTGTTGGATCCCTGTGGAATTTATTGAGGTACATGGAGTGAGTGAGGTGAGGACCTAGAATAGTTGAGTTTTCAGTTAACTAGTTGCTCTGGCAATAATAATAATTTAAAAAAAACACCATTCTTCCACTAAAATATAATGCCATTTTTATCATGTATTAACTTCATAGGTGTGGCTTTTCTGGGACATTTGCTCTCTCGAGCAGTCTGTCCAGTACCCCTAACATTCTGTTTTATTTGGCCCAGTTTCCCTTCCAGCTATTTTAGAAATCTAGCTGGGAGCTGGAGTCTGCAGTTACTTCAGGGGCTCTTGCCTGGGGTAGGCCTCCAGATGATACATCTTAAAGTGAATTAATAAATACAACAAATGTTTTTGGGAGCTTAGTCTTCAGATACATGGGTAGTGTGTTCTCATTAGCAACTGAGCTTTTGTGGAGCTTGCACCCCTGGGCTCAGGCTGCCTCAGTGCCCCTCAGCCCTGTCACGTGATAGAACAGAAGCATTTAGTAACCAGTTTACTCATCCCTTTATTCAGGGGGAAACAATCCAGGAATTGGGGGAGCCCAGCACCTCACAAGCAGTGGAGCCTCTTCCAGAAGGATTGTGGGCAAAAGCCAGTTTCATGGAGGTGTTAGAAGAGGCAACAGGGAAGCAGGGCAGGATTGGCTGAGAGGTGGGGGGGTTCTTAAGAGGCCAGAGGACCTATTTTCTAGGGTCAGGTAAGCACACTAAAGCTGAGCGGGAGCTCTGTGATTTTGGTGCATGTTAGTTTTCTGTGATAGGTGTCCTGTGCGTGCAGCCTGGCCTGGGTTTAGGCTTGTCACATGGCCAGGCCACTGGGGCAGTCTCCACTTTGTGGGTCCCGACAGATGAATTAACTTTATCAGCCCAAACCCAGACCGCAGAGGACTTTGGGATGTGACCCCCAGGTTGCCAGCACTTCTGTGAGGACAGATCCTGTTGTCTGCTCGGCAGCAGCAGGGAGGTGGGGGGCTAACAGTGAAGTCCGGCCCAGCAGAGAACGAGAAGAAACAGCATCCTGCCTGCTGGAAAGCCAGCCCGAGGGGAAACCAGGGACAGTTGCTTTCTGAGGTTCCCAAACGCGGGCACGAAGGGTGGAGGGGGACGCTTAGCATCTGCTACTGATCCGTCTGGGATTTGCTCTGAGTTACTTTGCATGTGTGTAGAAGCCATTTCACGTGCATTAGCTCACAGGTAAGAACCACATCCTCTTCTGTGGGGATGGGGGTGATGTTCATGGAAAACTTAGCTTCCCTTTCAGCCAGAGCTCAAAATCCCTTTTGCAAAACTTAAGGTCGAGGTCTCAGTGACTGTATATTCTTCTTTGCCTTTGTCTCTGCTTTTCTTTGACTGTTAGGTACAAAGTGCATACACAGGCCTTGGGCTCTACGGCGGGGCCAGTGGGCAGCCTGGTCCTGAATGATACCTGGCATTGCTCCACGCCTCCCCAGCTCCTCATCTGCCTCTGCATTTTCAGCCCCACCACCTGGGGGCCTACCCCCTTATGTTGGGGGAAGAGGGGCATGAGATGATGGGGCACGTAGTTAGAAGGACACCATCCAAACCTCTCACCTTGGCCTACAAGGCCCTTGGGGATCTGGGTCCCAACTCACCTGTCCAGCTTCATCTTGTCCCCTCTCCTTAGTCACTGGGCTGCAGCCACCCTGGTCTTCCTCTCCCAATGGTGAGTGACAACCATTGTGCCCTCCTTCCAGAAGGCTCTTCCCTTGGCCCAACCCAGAGATGGCCTTTCACACCCCCAGGCCTCCTTCGCAGACAGGCCTCCCCACACCTGAACTAGACTCACCACTTGCTTCTGCCGGCTTCTCTCCTTCACTTCATCCTGCTTATTTCCTTCTCAAATTCTTTCAAAAGTTATAATTATCTTCAAAAAATATAGGGTGTTTGTCTCCCCAACTAGAGCACAAGCCCAGTGAAGGCAGGTACCTGGTTTGCCTGGGTGGTACTGACTCCCCCGGCCTGTGACTCAGGGAGTCATCCAAACTGTGCCATTGACAGAGCCACCAGATGAAACCCTGGGTCATCAGCAGAAGGGGGACTGGGAGCCTCCTCACGATTGCAGGAGAGAGGGCTGGGCTGGAAGAACGGAGTTCACAGCCAAAGGCAGCCCCTCGTTGCCAGGGCTGTTTGTCTTCAACCCTGCTTTGGGCCCTGTGAATCTCAGCCTCCCATGACCTTGACTGTGGAGTCCCACCAATAAAAACAAAGGAGGATGGGTTCCAAGGTATCGGCACTGTCTCAATTTTTAAGGACTTTTTTCTCCCTCTAAATTTGTTCTTGACCTTTGTTCCTGGCTCGGCTAGTAAATAACAAGCAAGTGCTAATGGAATCATTGGAACGGCCTCGCTCAGCAGCTGGGGAGGGAGAGCGGGGTGCGTGGCAGGGGGCCCGCGGAGCCACGTTGCTGCTGGCCAAGCCGCGCACCTTGCGCGGGAGAGGGCGTCGGTCCCAAGGCCTCGGCGCTCTGCAGACAGCTGGTGGGGGCCCCGCGTGCAGGGGCGTTCTGGGAAGCCCAGGTCGCTGTCCCCGGCCACGTTCGGGGAACTGCCGGCGCTCGGCTTTAGAACAAGGAAACCCGGGCTCCCATTTCCCCGGAGGAAGCGAGGCACACCCGTCCTTCTGCCCCCTTTGTCGTTGTTGTCGGAACCACGCGGCGCCCACGAGCACGCCGCTCCCGAGTGCGTTCGCCGGAGGGACCGGAGTCGGGGCTGCTGGCCGCTCCGGGGCGTCGGCCTTCGCCCGGGCTCTCCACCCTGTCGGGCTCTACTTCCCTGGCTTATTCTGTTCATATTCTCTTCCCGGGCGTCACTTTTCCCTCTGCTCGTGCGACACTCGCTCCCCCTCAATTCCCTTCCCTCCCCTGGAGTCGCAGCAGAGCCGCCTCAGCGTCGCTGGAGCAGCCGCCAGGCAGCATGTAGGGACGGGACACTGCGCGGCACGGCCAGAGTCACGCGTGACCGGGAGGGAGGGACGGAACTGCCGTGGGATCCCAGGTGGACTCGCAGGTGGACTCGCTCTCATGTGCTCAGTTTTTCATTTTTAAATTGACTTTAGAGAGAGAGAGGGAGGGAGGGAGGGAGGGAGAGAGAGAGAGAAACAACGACGTGAGAGAGACTCAAACATCAATCGGTTGCCTCCAAACGGGGATCAAACCTGCAACCTCGGTATGTGCCTCACCCGGGGTCGAACCCGAAACCTTGCGGCGTAAGGGTGGCCCTCCGACCAACTGAGCCACACGGGCCAGGGCGAAGGCCCACGCTCTTAACCACCACATCCTTGTGCGGCAGCCACATCCTAGGGTCCTGTCACCAGACGTCGGTGAGGTCAGCCTCGGGGACCTCAGGTCCTCCCGTGGAGCTCTGCCCAAGCACCAGTTTTCTGCCCCTGGAACTCCACCTCCGCCAGGCCGAGTGGCCCTCGGCTGACCGTGTCTGAGCATCCCTCTCCTCTCCAGGAGAGTAATTCAAGCAGCACTTACTAGGTAACATTCCCCGTGCTGTATTTAAATTTTAATTTTGGTTGAACATCTACCAAATAAGTTGCATTATTATCCTCATTTTACATATGAGAACACTAGGCAAGGGGATGCTAAGTAACTGAGGTCACAGAGCTTGTAAATGGTAGAGCTGGGATTTGAACCCGGGACACACAGCTGCAAAGCCCGCAGCGGAACTGTGACTCCACGCTGTCTTGGGATGACGACAACAGCGCTGGCAGACCTCAGCAGGCACGTGTGTGTCGGAGAGAGGCAGGGACGCTGACGATCCTACCTGACCACACCGCGCATTGGCTGCGAAAACCTGGGGAAGTGACAGATCCTCGCTGAGCTGCGGTTTTCCGCGCTGGAAAGCAGAGATGGTAACAGCAAGTCTGCTCCCATAGGGTTCTCGAGAGAACTTAAAAAGATAATACCCACAGGTGCTTCCCACAGAGCCTGGCACAGAGTAAATGTTCAAGAGATATTGAGGTCTGTTTTTAATTACCTATCAGCCCTCAGTCAAATTAGATTTCTCCTTCAAGCCCTTCCACTGATCACAGAGAATTCTTGAAGAAAGTTTTTCCCTCTGTGGTCCTGCACAGCTTTCTTACATCATTGATGAAAAGAAAGGCCAGGAGATGAATTTGTAACTGATAACAACCCAATAACCTATCTATGTTTTCCTTTCAAGTTTCTGTTCTGCAGTGTTTCCAAAGTGTGTAACCTCTGTCAGCGGTAACACTGTGACTCCCAGTTTCTAGCAGGCCATCCTGAAGGCCTCAGCGCAAGTGCTCCTGGGGGTGGCGGGTCGGTGGGGAGCTGCTGCCCTTGACCTCGGCTGTCGCCATGTCACATGTCTTTCCTCTCCAGGGGTCTCAAAGTGTTCAAGTCTTGAAGCCTGAGGCTCAGGGGACATATAGGAGAAAGAGAGGAGAACCTTGCGGAAAACTTAGGTTTAGAAAAAGGGTAGAATAAAAAAATGAAGAGGGGGCCAGAAGTAGAAGGACTAGGACAGAGAGGTGGATTAAAAAAAATAAGTCTATAAGCAAAGAGAGGAGCTTAGGAGAAGCTCTCTGTGCCATTGCTGACGCTCATGCGATCATCTACATGGCATGCTGTAGGTATTTACTGAGTGCCTACTATGTGCCAGGTAGGCCTGGGAGCTGGGGGTATGACAGTAAAAGATAGATTGTTGATGGATGATAGATAATAGAGTGACAGATAAATAGCCAGCCACAGATACATAAAAATGAGTCACAGGCAAAAGCCTTGTCCTCGTGGGGTTTCCATTCCAGGGGCTCCGGGGAAGACCACAAATAAAACAGGGTGAGTGTTGGATGGTGAGAGCACTGTGAGGAGCAGAACGGGGCACAGGGATTGCCCGGGAGGCTGCGGGGGGGCTGTCACAGTTTTTAAATGCTGACCAGGGGGGTCCTGACTGAGAAAGGGACCCTTGGGTAGAGACTCAGGGAGGTGAGGGAGGCAAATGGATACTGAATGGAGGAGCACTCCAGGCAGGCGGAAGGACAAGCAGGAGGGCCCTGAGCTTGCCTGGAGTTTTTAGAAAACACCGAGGAAAGTGTCGTGGCAGAAGCTGAGGGGAGAAGGGAGAGCAAGAAGCAGGGCAGAAGGGGTCTGAGAGGTGACAGGGCAGGAGCAGCAGGAGGTGTCCTGTCCCTAAAGAAGCAAGTTACTGCTAATGTCCATGTAAAGCTGGAGCCGTTGGTAACAACAGTCACCCTTGGTAGAAAGCTCCGGAACACACACACACGTGCCGGGTGGAGCACAGGTGTTATCCCTTGGTGGAGGAATTCAAATGTTCCGGAGTCTAGTGCCCACCCCCCTGGACAGGGAACGCTAAACGAAGGGGACATTGTCACTCGCAGCCCTCTCTGCTGGGCACGCTATAAGGCTTTACCCAACACGTGAGGAAGGGAATAGGCTTCCACTGGGGGTGGCTGTGTGGTCATCTGACACAAAAGCTGTGTAGGTGGCCCTGGCCACGTGGCTTGGTGGTTGGAGCGTGGTGCCCTGCACCAAAAGATTGTGGGTTCAGTCTCCAGTCAGGACAATACCTACATTGTGGGTTCATTCCCCAGTTGGGGTGCATAGGGGAGGCAACCCATCGATTTTTCCCTCTCCCTCTCTTTCTCTCTCTCCCCCTCCCCTTCTTCTCTCACTAAAAAAACCTTTGGGTGAGGATGGAAAAGAAAAGCTTGTGTGGGCACGCTGTGTGCTCTGGAGCATTGTCTGTGACCGGGCCGTGCGGGTGGGAAGCCGGGTAACTGATGAGAGACTGAACAAACCAAGCTCTAAATGAACCTGGGTTTCTGAATGTCATCCCATGTGCAGGCAGGAAGAATGAAATAAAAAAACCCCAAACCCACGGGGTTTTTTTGGGGGGGTTGCTTTTATGTAAGACAAAGTAGAGGAGAAGGGAGTGTGGTGAGGACCTCAAATATTGGGATAAGATGAAAATGTCATATGTAAAGCCTTAGGGTGGTGAGAAATTAGAAGTTATGAGTGTATGATTGATATTTGATTACGAGTTATGCAATGAGTAGCAGGTAAGGAAAGGGTATGAAGCCTTCTCAGGAGACAGACATCGGAGCTCCACGCCTTTCTCCATGAAAAGGGACAGACACATGGGCAGTTCATGAAGTCCACTCGATTCTGTGACTCAAGAGAGCAAACAGCACTTCAGCATCTTAAGTAAATCAGCAAGTGTGAACAGCAAGGAGGGACCTTCCTGCTCACTCAGCCCTTCTCGAGTGTCCCTTCAATTCCAGGCAAGGACTTCCTACTCAGAGAGGCCGGGATGCAGCCCGATGTTCCCTGCCTGCGGGGGTCCCGGCTCCGGGCCTGGACAGCCGAGGGCCCTGTCAGACAGCACGGGGGACAGGCAGAGGGTTTTCCCATGCCAGTCTGCCAGAGTGTTAATCCACCTCAGACACAGCCTCCTGGACACCCACTCTGTTAATCTGAAATCGACGAGACCAAAAGTTCGAGGTCTGGGTCTCTCAGTCACCATCCCATCAGCGTGAAAATGTTAGAGGTGCCTAAACTTAAACAGATGAACGAACAAGCAGCCTCAAATGAAGGGTCTGAGAGTATTTTCCTTCTGCTTCCCGAACTGGGACTCTGAAGTGACAACACGTAAGCCTGGACACTCTCTGTGATTTGGAGTCTAAATTTGAGTCTTGGACCAGGAGCCCTCCTGCAGCAGATGGCCTACGCTTTGTCACGACGATTACGGCAGCAAAAGGGTCACCGCCTTATTTATAAAGGGGACCCTACAGGCTGAGAAACAAAAACTAGAACTAGAAATGGTGGTAAAAAAACACAAAGGAACTGATGTACTTCATAAGAGGAGAACTGTAGGTGGTCAGTGAACACTGGGAAAGGTTGAGCTTTGCTCACGGGAGACACATGGTGACAGTGGTATGGCATTTGTCATCACCAAAGATGAAAGACTTGAGAATGTCCAGCACTGGGGAGGATGAGATGAGACCAGCATCCTCTCAAACTGCTGGTGGAAGGTGTCGATTTAAGAAACATTCAAATTGGTAGAGAATTTTTATGGGTTTATTTGAGTCAAAGTGGCACATGTGCCAGAAAACAAGATCTCAAATGCTCGGGAGAATGGCAGTTTTGCAGCTTCTTTTATGCCTTAGAATCAAAAGAGGAGATGGAAGGAGGTTCCGTGAAATCCGCTGTGGTAGAGAAGGGGGCGGTGGGGTGGGGGTGGGGGGTGGCAAAGCAAGGAAATCTCCAGTTTTAGATAAAAGACAAAACGGAGAAGCACATACTTCTTTACATCGGTGGGGACAGGATAGCTAATAACGAACCGTCACAGCACATGGAGATGGGGAACAACGAGGGGCTTTGAGGTCTGGTGCCTGGGTGCCCCCGGTCGTGCCTTCGAGGGGTCAGGAAAAGAAAATTGCTCTGACATTTCAAAGATTTGAGATCCCAGATGCATCAGAACAGTGTACGGGCCTCACTTAATGTACAGACAGACCTTTGCTGGGGAAGCTATAGGCCTGAGACATGACTATATGCTGTGACCTGCCCAGCTAGGAATTTATGACCAGACCATCCTACGTAGTTACTTCGGGTCACTGAGCTTGTCTGGCCTGCCACCTGGCCCCCCTGAGCTTGTCAGGTTTATTGCATAGCCCCTTTTTCATTCACAAAGGGTAAGTTCATTCCCAATCATATTCACCATAGCATTATTTCTAATATTATGAAGCGATGTCATAACCATAATATATAAAAACTATAAACTGTGAAATAGCCATATGCAGACATTAAAAATGGCATTTAGAAAACATTTCTAGTGACGTAAGGAAATATTTACGCTATTAGGATGTGTTCCAAGTGAGACACAAACATATACAGTAACCACATAAACAACATCACAGGAGGAAGTGTGTCTCAAAAAGTGGCTATTTCTATGTCCTGAAGTTGTGGGTGGTGTTAAGTGCTCTCTCCCTGGTTTCACACGTTTCCATAGATCTACCGTCGGCACGTATCTACTTCATTAGGAACAGAAAAACAAAAGTGACAACAATGAGTCAGCGGTCTCCCTTTTGCCCGCTGGAGGAAGCACAGGCTTATCATCAAAGGGGATGAGAAGGCTCTTTGTGGTGAGAACGCGATTATTATGATTGTCAAAAGCCACCCCCTCCCCCAAGGAAACCCAGGGTGGGCTCTCAGGACATCTTAGGACAGCAGAGGAGAAGGCTGCCATGGGGTTTTCCAAACAGATGACTATCGACTGTCACTGCGGAACAAAGAACAAGAAGTCAGGACGAGCCTCCAGTCTCTCCGTCCGCGGGTCCCTGAGGTCTGTCCGTATTCCCAGTAGGAAGCGTGTGGGAGCCATTCCAGCGCCGTGTCGAGTGTGTGACGTAAAACACTGCCCCTCGTCTCCGGTGTCTTGTAAGATATGTGTGAGCTAAGATATGTGCAGGTAATGACTAGAGGATACTACTGCACATGGAAATGTCACTTACTGCAAAAAGACCCCCAAAGCCAGCCAAAAAAAAAACACGAGTTCCTGCAGTGTATCAGGCACCATTCCGGGGGGGAAATGGAAAGCAAAACAAATGAAAATTGTCCCTTGGAGACATCACAGCTAGTGGGAACATACATTCTGTTGTGTCTTCCGACTACACTGGAGTGTGGGTGTGGGCCGAGGCTGTAGTCCCGGGGAGCTGAGAGGAAGTCGGTAGGGTTTAGGGAGACAGGAAACAGGGGAGGACTTTAGGAGCTGGGCAGAGGGGAATGGGGACAGCCCAAGCAGATGCTGGACTGAGTAGAGCAAGAGTGGAAGACCAAAGGGAGCAGGGTCTCTCTCGAGAATTTCAAGGTTTAAGTTGGAAACCAGTGCAGGTGGCGAAGAGCCCCGGGCCCCAGGCAGCAGGTGGGACCGAGCTCTAGTGTGTGAGTGCATGGAGGGGCGGGCAGAGCCACCTTCTCCTGTGGCTGCTCAGGGGCTTCTCAGCCCCGCTCGTACTTTGTTTCACTCCGTTGAAAACCTGCAAAAGGTCAGTTGAGAGAAAAAGAGGAAGTTGAAAACAAAGGCCTGCCGTGCCGTGGAGGGTGGCTGACGCAGTCTTCCGAGAAGTTTCATGAATCTTTTCCAACCGAGCCCTGTTTTCAAGTAAAAAATGCTTAATCATGCTTCTTGGGCACCCAAACGTACAGCCTTGATACAGGAGGACTCAGCAGAAGCGTTTATACAAAGGCCATTCCCACGCTGTTCCTTTCTGCACAGCGAGGCCAAGCCCAGCCTTACAGACAGCACTGTGACGGGGTCCCAGCCCTGGACATCCCTTTTCCACCCTGAAACACTCAGCTCCGCTAAAAATGCAGGTAGAGGCTTGTACGAATATTTGTTACGTATGCAAAATGTGTCCCTGTTGGGAGCTTTTCCCCTGCCAGGCCTGAACTGGTTAAAACTTCTCAGGGTACCAGTCTAATACACTGAGGATTAAAAGATGCCATTTCCACTTCTGACCAGTCTTTCTGTGGCGAGCATCCTAGCCCCAGCAATTGCCCAACCACCTTCAGCTGGGCCTCCGGCCCCTCGGGTTTTCACTGACTCGGGCCTCCAAAGACTCGGAGGCTAAGTGCTTGCAGGGGCATCTCCCAGGGCCTCTGTGGAGAGGGCCCCGCACTCTCCGGTCTCTGAGCTCCCTAGAGGGGGATTCCACAGCCAGAAGCCCTGGGGTCAGGGGCTGGCAGCGCAGATTCAAGCCCTTGCTGTGCACACAGGTTTACATTTCTGTCCTATTAGGCACCTGCCTCACCCCAGGCTGATAAATCTTGCCTCTTGTGATTTGCATTCATTGGGCTCTTTAAATGGAGCCACCTGCCAGAGTCTGAAGGTTTGTCTCCCAGGCTCTGCCACTTGTTGAAACCTAACCCCAACGTGATGGTAGGAGAGGTGGGGCCTTTGGGAGATGATGAGGTCATGAAGGTGGAGCCCTTGGGGGGGGGGTGGAACTACATTCCTATAAAAAGCCTTCGGAGAGCTCCCAGGCCCCTCTGGCCGTTTGAGGACACAACAAGCTGTCCTCTCTGAACCAGGAAGCGGGCCGCACGAGACCGTGAATCTGCTGGCACCTTGATCTTGGACATCCAGCCTCCAGAACTGTGAGGAATACATTTCTGGTTTTCTGTGTGTTTTAATCCTCACCTGAGAGAGGAAGGGGGAGGGAGGGTGGGAGAGAGAGAGAAACATCGATGTGTTTCCTCCCATACGTGCCCCAGCAGGGGATTGAACCTGCAAGCTAGGTATGTGCCCTGGCCGGGAATCAAACCCACGGCCCTTCGGTGCACAGAACAATGCTCCAACCAAGCCACGCAGCCTGTGCTGAATTTCTGTTTTTCGTAAGGTGCCCAGTTGAGGGTATTCTGTGATGGCAGCCCTGTGGGCTAGGACGCCCCCCTCTCCTCCACCCGTCCCACGTCCTGTAGCCTCATACCGTGTCCTTTTCCCATTTGGTCCCTTTCTGTACCTGCAGAACAGATGTAGGGTGTGGTCAGACACACTCCGTCAGCCCTAGGAAGGAAGAGGGGACCATTCTTCCTACGGGGTCCCTTCAGAAGTTGATCTCCTGCGCCTCAGGGCCTCTCCCCAGAGCCACCAATGGCCACCACTCCCCTCACTGCTGGATACCACCTGGCACTGGTGGGGTGACTGACAGGACACCCCGCTGCATTCCCGCCCCAGCCCTGGGCTCCTAGGCACTGCAGCATGTAAACAGCTACTGGGTTCCGTGGTGCAAAGTTTGTAAACACGGGGTGTGCAGACCACTGTTTTAATGCCCACTGGGAGAAGTCCTTCGGATTTCAGAGGTAGCGAAACGACCCTTCAGAAATGGTGAGGAAGATACATGCCGTACACTACAGTTAGCACGTTTTCTGGAGGGCAGTCTGGCAATATGCAATAAAGTCACTAAAGGGTATTAACATTTCTCCTCTTGACTCAATAATTGCACTGTGAGATATCTAGCACTTTCCTTGACTACCAATTATAATGGTGAAAAATGGAAAGTTTGTCCAATAATAGTGTGATAGGTAAATCTGAGACAGGAACTATTATGCAGCCATTGACCATGTTTTTTTTTTAAGATTTTATTTTTTGACAGAGGGGAAGGGAGGGAGAGAAACATCACTGTGTGGTTGACTCTCGTGCACCCCCTACTGGCGACCTGGCCCACAACCCAGGCCTGTGCCCTAGGTGGGGAATCAAACAGTAGACCCTTTGGTTTGCAGGCCAGCGCTCAATCCACTGAGCCACACCAGCTGAGATCATTGACCAAGTTTTTGAAGAACAGTTAACAGCTTTGAAAAGTGTTCTTTTCTGTGGTATTATTTAAAAATACAGAGGCACATTATTGGTTGATTTACAGTGGTTCTACATGTGGTGGGGGGAAAGCTTTTTAATATATTTTTTTCCTTTAAAAAATATCTTCCAACCTGGCTGGTGTGGCTCAGTGGATTGAGTGCAGGCCTGAGAACCAAAGGGTTGCTGGTTCGATTCCCAGTCAGGGCACATGCCTGGGTTGCCGGCCAGGTCCCCACTAAGGGGTGTGCGAGAAGCGACCGCACATTGTTTCTCTCCCGCTTTCTCCCTCCCTTCCCCTCTGTCTAAAAATAAATAAATAAATAAATAAATAAATAAATAAATAAAAATATCTTCCAAGATTTTTTATAATCAACACATGTTACTACCATTGTCAGGGGAAAATGACTGCAGATGGGACTCCATTGGCAGGCGGCATCTTGTCTCAGCCCAGTGAAGGGTCCCAGGCAGGCAAACCCCAGTGGTCTCCACAGAGGGCCCTCAACCCTGCTCACCTCAGAACGGGCTGCGGAGCTTCTAGAGCTTGCCAGCGCCTGGCCCAACCCTAGTTCTGGTCTGACAGGTTTGCAGTGATGGTCCCATGGGTGCCCAGGACCCTCAGCATCTGCCTCTTCCTTCAATAATGGCCTTGTCCCTCACCCTAGGCAAACCCACCCTCTGCAGGGTCTGAAAAACCCCGTCACAACAAATGTCTCCAGTGGCCTGCAGTGTCCACGCTGCACGTTCTAGGTTCTCAAAGCCTCCTGGGAGAGCCTGTCCTCCTGAACTCAGCCCAGAGAGGCGGCTGCTAACTGGGTTCCGGCACTAGGCTGCCTCAGATTTCTCGGGCGTGGGGGAATGGGGGTTTGCCCCAGGTCTTTATGGAATTCCAGAAGGGAGAGTATGAGCTTGTGAAGAGAGTGGAAGGGAGAGCAGGACAGCTGGACGCTCACTAGTGTGACTTTCCCCCAGGTCCCCAGGAGGGCGGCCCTGCCAAGGACGAGAGATGTTCATCCTAAGGTCAAGGCGGGTTGACCAGCTGCTGTTCCTCAGCATCATGATCCTCATGGTCATGGCCTTCTGCCTGCTGTTCTACGCTCTCATCTGGGAGGACGGCACCGTCATCAACCTGCCCCACCTGAGAATCGGCTTCAACAACTTCTGCCTGTGGAATGAGACGGCTGGCTCCCTGCAGTGCTACCAGTTCCCTGAGCTGGCAACCCTGGGTGTGCCCAGGGCTGGCCTGGCCCTGGCCAGGATCTGTGTGTACGGGGCCCTGGTCTTCACCCTCTTCGTCTCCCAGCCCCTCCTGCTGGCCCACTGCAACAGTAATGAGGGAGAGTGGCACCTGGCGGTGGGCTTCCTGGTGGTGGCCTCCACGATGCTGGCCAGTGGCCTGGGCCTCTTCTTCACCTTCATCTGGAAGTGGTTCAGTCTGTCCCTCCTGGGGCCTGGGTGTCTGGCTCTGGGCCTTGCCCAGGCCTTACTCATCCTCTTGCTTATGGCCACAGTTATGTTCCCTTGGAAGGGAGAGGACACTGGGCTGGAGAAGCTCGAAAGCTGCTAGTCCTGCCAAAAGGTTCACGTGATTGATTGCAAGGGCTCAGTCTGAACGATGCTCAGAGAAGGTGCCAAAGGGCTCGTGGGTTGGTCTGTCTTCTCAGCTGTGCCGTCTTATAGCTAATGCTGACCTCAAGCTCTAGCAGGCCCCAGCGAGGAGGGGCACCTGGTGTCAAGAGGCCAAGGCAGCAAGGGCAGCCACACCTGAGGCCTTTTAGAGTTGGGCTGGCTGTCCTTCAGGACTACTAACACCACACAGCTCACTGTCACAAGAATTCTTGCTGTAATTAACCGGTTCAAGCAAGCCATTCTTACTTGACTCTCAGGACAGTGGGATGAGAAGGGTTCCTGTCACAGGGCCAGATTTCCAGGCTGATCTGCCACAGGCCAAACTGAAACCCAGGGAAGGTTTGTGGCAACAAATGGGGAACACTGAGAGAGCGAGCACCTCAGGGTCCTCAGGGCCCTGGTTAGCAAGCTCCCCCTACCCCGACACCACTCCCAAAGGCGCAGGAGATCTGAGGGAGTCACTGAAGACAGCACACGTGGCTTGCAGTTTCCCGGGACCGGAAGCCAGACAGCGCAGGAGGGGCGGCTGGGGCGGCTGGCCAGTCATTCCCCACCTGGGGCCTGGGAGTTTGGGTGCAGGGGGAGGGGGAACGGGACTGAACGGTTCCCCAGATGCCGAGCCCTTTCACCGCTCAACCCAGACTTGGAAAGGGTCCAGGGACAACCTGTGCATTGGGAATGTCGTGTGTGTTTCAGCACCTGTATATTGGAAGACTTGCGCAGCCACTGGTCACCTTCTACACCTGTCACATGCCACTCTGAATACAGAGGCAATGTGGGCCCTGCCACGATCTCTTGCGTCTCCTTTGGGGTCCTGTCTCTCTCTAAGAGTGTCCAGGGATCAAGGCCACCAAGTAGAAGGAAGGGGGCAGCTCAGGGAAGGAGGCCCATCTGCTGGCAGGGGTCTGCCTGTCTCAGGGCTGATGAGGGAGGGCCTGTGGAGTGACAGGTTGCCTTGGGAGGAAAACTTTTTAGATCAGGGTTCCTCCTTAGGGAGAGGTGGTGCTGACTAAACTGGAGAGTCCCAGGGTATTTAGCGGCCATACTTTATTGTGTTTGAAAATTACTAACTTCATTCTTTGATGCCAGGAAGCTTGACCACCACGACCTCATTTTCCCTGGCACCTGGTAACTGAATACAACAGACAGCAGGGATGGCCGAGCCCCTGAGCTGGGAGAGGACACAGTGCAGAGAGGAATACTAATGGCAGCTCCTGGCTCCAGGCCCCGGCTTCTCCACTCCAAGGTCATTGCCCCCAGCCCAAGGGTGTGGAGCTGGGAGCCGCCCCCAGCGGAGAGCCAAAGCCCAGCTTCCTTTAGCTGAAGAATATCTCTCTGACGTACTTGAACACATCCTCTTCTTCCTCAGGGCTTCTGCTGCAGGCAGAGCCAGAGCCCGGAGGCCCCTGAGAAGGGCTGAGGCATGAGGGAAGGGCACCTTTTCCATTGTCCTCGGCCTCACTCCTGCTCCCAGGAGAACTGGGCAACTCCGAGCAGGTGGGGGACAGCGCTGGTTTATCAGTGCCTGCCAGAGGCAGCTGCTCCAAGGCCTTTTCCTGTTTTCGGCTCTGAAGGCAAGACACATGTGATTTATTTCCCTAACATGCTGGTCAGTTGTGTAAATCATGTCCAGAGGCCAGCATGTGACTTCTCCCAAGTCAGTGGCCGCTCCACCTCCCTCACCCCACTGCTGCCCTCCCTGCCACCTCTCCACAGCTCTTGAAGAAATCAAGGCCAACTGGGAGAAAAGGGGGCAGGGCTTGAGGAATACCTGCATGGAAAGAAAAATAAATAGAAAAAGCTTGTCTGGGAGGGCAGGGTGCAATGGAAGGAGAACAGGGTACAAAACTTGTGTTGCCTGAGCTCCTTCACTCACGGGCCACGCAACTAAGGGCAAGTCCCTGAGCCTCAACATCTTCATCTGTAAAATGAGAAAAATAGTGTCTGAAATAACTATATCACCAGGTCATTGCAAGAATTAAGTGAGATCATAATATGTTAAAACACCTGGTCAACTATACAGTACTGCCCAAGTCTAAGGTGGTGCAATTCGTATTCACTCCAGGAAGCCATGAGACCTCAGCGCTGCTCTGCTGGGCAGTGCCGTAGCCCGAAGTCACCTTGCCCTACTCAGACCCTTTGGAGAACGGCAGCAGTTAAAGACTTCCTGTCACCTCTGCTTTCACCCCAGCACAAAGAGCCACCCACACACACAGGGCTGCTCTCCCTCACCTGGTCACCCCTCGCCAGTGCACCCATCCTAGGGGGTGGGGGAGGCCAAGAGAGATTCGGGGCAGAAGGGGCAGAGGGAGGAAGGGTGGACAGGAGAGAAGGCTGCCCGAGAAAGCAGGGCATCTGTTCTCATGACTTTAACCAAGGGCCAAGTCTCACTTTGGCTGGGAGAGTGTGCGGTCAGAAGAGTAGGAACAGACACAGCTGACTCTACCTGGATCAGGACCCCCAGAGCAACGTCCACAAGTTCGGCCTCGCTCATGCAGTACACAGTCTTCCCTGTGGGAGGTCTGAAAGAAAGGCATGGCGCTGCCAATGGGGACAGGTGGCCCTCTTGCCTCGCCAGGACAGAGGAGAGCAAGAGCGCCACATCCCCGGGCTTTCTCGCTGGGGATGAGAGCAGCAGCTTCCTCAAGGCACCAATGCGACTTGCATCCTTGTGACCGCTGACCAGCACAGGGGGGTTATGGAGGCAACAGAGGTGTTTCCCAACCCCTGCCAATGGCCCCGGGCATCTAGAAACAGGGCACAATGGCCACTTCTGAGAGCTACACTGACACGTACCCCCCTAGGTGTGAGCAGATAAACGGACCACCAGGCAGAGACCTGCCTAACACCTAGCTGCAAGCATGAACACGGTACGGAGGGCGGTGACAGTCAGAGAGGGAGGCTGGTCCACGAAGAAACCTCCAAGCCCTGGTCAGCTGGCTCGGTTGGTGGGAGCATTATCCCATATACAAAAGGGCTGCGGGTTTGATTCCTGGTAGGGGCATGTACAGGCAACCAATCGATGTTTCTTTCTTCAAGTCAATAAACATATCCTCAGGTGAGGAATAAAAAATAAAATAAAATTTTAAAAAAAGAAACCTTACAAAGGAAGAGCCAGACAAGCAGCACTGAGCACCGGTGCCCCATCAGGGGAGTTCAGGGACATCCCCTTGCTAGCAGCCTGAATAGCCCAGTTACCATCACCCAACTAGTCTGCGCCTGGCCTCTGATCTCACGCTGGCCTGGTGGCTTACTGCTCCTGCCCCAGGAGATCTGTACACAGAAAGGCTGGACAACCCGGCCCACTTATCTTGCCCACTGGCCACAATTATTGTTGCAAATGAGGAGAGTGGCATCTTAGACAACTGACATTTGACAGCTTGGCTGATGTGTGTAACCCTGAGAACGGAAGCCACAGTCTGGGAGCCAAGGAGCCTGCCAGTGGACATTCACCAAGAGGCAGAGGTGTCTGTCTGTGGGGAGAGAGCTCACTCAGCCTCCCTCACACAGCCTGTGAGCTTCATAAGAGCTGAAGAGACGTGGACTGAAACACCCACCCACCCCACTGTTCTGCCAACACTGGAGGACCCAGCCCCAGAAATCATGATGTCACCAAGTCCCGTCTGCTCCTCCTGATTCCCAGGAGCACCCTGACCCCAGGTCATCCCACCTCGCTGAAGCTGCAGGTACTGAAGCCATTTTCCTCCTCTTTGGCCACTTCACCGGTGTCATTTCCTTCTCAGGCGCCTGGGCTGTCATCCAGGTGGGAAGGACCCTCTTTTTATCCCCAAAATTTAAGGCTTCCATCTCTCTCATCGCTGATGAACAGGGTCAGGGCTCACGGTTGCTGACTTGCTTTTCTAACTCAGGACAGCAAGTCCCACATTCTCATCACACCAGGGCCTGTTTGTCCCGGGAGTCAGGCTTTCATTCCTACAAAGAAGAACAAAGTCCTGTGAATTCTAATCATCAGCCACAACTACTGGTCAGAGCAGGTCACACGTGACCCGGTTGGTGAGCAGGGCCCAGGAGATTCAGACCATTCACAGGGCAGGGACCATGCAGGGAGGTGTGTGGTAGTGGGCAGGCTGATGGGCTCGGGGAGAAGCAGCCCTCTGACCTGCTGTAGGGCCTTGGGACCACAAAGGCAGGCCTAACAGAAATGCCTCCAGTAGCCTCAGCATTGAGCCATCGGACATGGAACAGGAGGGATGAACAGCCTCCGGAGAGAAAGAAAGGAGACGACCCCCACCCCAGATGCTCACTGTGTCCAGGGTGCCCCATCTATCCTACCCCTAAAATACCTCTCAATGATCTCTCTCCAGACTTCTCATTCCCTCTCTCTTGGTGTGCTTACAAGAAACCTGAGGCCATTTAATTCACAATAAAATTTCATTGGCCAACATCCCTTCCCTTAATTCAAAGATTTTTGCTCATTTTCTAACCAGCAGTAAGGATCAGGGACAACTGTGCCTGGCTTCCGGATGTGGAATCCAGAAGGGTCCAGGCAGCCATCCTCTCCTCTCACGTGACCTGCCTTCTGCCTACCCCACCTGGTCCCATCTCAGCCCGAGTCCCACCCTGTGACTCAAAAGGCGTCCCCCCAGCAGTCAGCTCTGACAGCGGCTCCGCACTTGCCTAGGGTGGGTCTCACAGGAGCACAGGTTTACCTAGAAAAGAGTAGTCAGCCAAAAATAAGAGATTCCTCTCTGGATACTGTTCATCTAGAATGGCTGTTTACAACTGAAGACAATAATTAGCCGCCCATTATTCTAAGCTGCCCCACAGCGGGCAGCCCTTTGGCCGTGGGCTCATTTCGGCCCAAATTCAGGCAGTGATGAGTCACCCCCACAGCTACGAGCGCGGCCAACGCCAGGCACAGGCACAGCGAGCGGTGAATGTGCACATTTATTCGACCCTGAGGCAGATAAACTCGGCCCATTTTACACACGGAGATCTGAGACTTGGCACTTTCCACTAGGTTACGAAAAAGTTGGAAACTGCGGCCAGGACTCGTTACCAGGCCTTGCTGACTACAAACCCCAGAAGCACGGAGGCCGCGCTGGGCGAGCTGGGAAACTTCGGGCAGCCGGTGACGTGCCCAGCACTCCCGACAGCGAGCCCTCTCTGCCTTTAGGGACTCTGTGTCGCCCTGGCGGCGACCACACGAGAGCCAACCTGCAGGGCGCGGAGGCCGGGAGACACGGGGACATCCACGCGGGGTTCGCTGGCGACGGGAACCCGATCGCTTACTCCCGACCCGCGGGAGGCCGCCCAGGGCGGCCCCAGAGCTCCGGGTGGCACCGGGCCGCCGCCAGCCGCCAGGCAGAGTCCAGCCCTGGCCGGCGCGCTCCTCCACGCGGGGTCCCGCCTCGCGGCCTCGCGCCCACTTCTCGGCTTCCGGCGCGTCCGCGGCTTCAGCGTGGTCGCCGCACTTCCGGCTCCCGGCTGCCTGCTCGCGCGGAGGCCCGGGCGCGCCCCCTACAGGCAGCTCGCCGGCTCCGCAGCCTCCCGGCGGGCGGAAGCATAAAGCCGACCCCCGCTGTCCTGGGTCCTGACAGTCTGTCTGTCTTGAACCAAACTCTGAACTTTCTCCTCTAGGGCCTGACTTTTGGACTTCCGTGTTCACCTCCACATCGCCCAGTTTTGGCAAAAATCCTGCTAAGTTGGTTTAGCCAGAGTGCCTCATTCTCGATATTTGATCACCCTAGAATCTGATGGGGTTCGTCATTCTCTACTACCTTGCCCCGCCTCATCCCCAGGCAGTGTCTGATCACCCAGGTTGCCTGGGCAAGAATCCTGTTAAGTCAGTTTAGGTCAGTTTAGCCAGAATCCCCCCTTACTCCTGATATTTCCTCTTACTAATTTTCCGTCTGCTGACCCCCAACCTGCTCCTTGGCTATTAACCCCCACTATTCTCTATTGCTTTAGGAGTTGAGCACAATCTCTCCCCTCTACAAAAACCCCACTGTAGTACCCGCCCCCCTTGAATATGGTTTGCTTGCCTTAGGGATCTTTAACGTGTCATGAAAATTTTTTATTTAACAGAATATATTTCCTTTCAACTGTCCCCAAATGCTGCTCCATTTGAGTTTTGCTGGTTGGCCTTTGTCCAACTCTGGATTCCTGGGGCCCCTGAGTCAGAAATTAGGGAGAGGGAGGGGTGTCAGGTGAATCTCTAGAGTGCAGGAAGAGAAATGCAAGCCACTGTTTGCATGTATCTTAAAGTCCTCTTTGTAGGCATCTTACTAATATTTACTATTCAGATAGGCAGAAAGGTGTTCCCCTCTGCAAACAAGGCAGTGTCACAGAGCTGCCCAGGTGTCCTCGTTGGTTTGCTCTCTGCCTGATGCTGAGCACCGCCTGTGACACATGGAGTTAGCAGCTAGGTTTCATTAAAATCACACTCTCAGCCTAAAGCAGCCTAGGAGAGGCCAGCAGGTCGCAGATGACTCAAAACACAAGCACACGCAGTCACAGGTGGACCTTCCCCTCCTGCGTTTTGAAGCAAAAGGATGAAAATGGACAATCTGTCCCCAAAATGCACAGTTATCAAGAGAGCCATTTGAAATGTGATTTACAACAAATCAGCTGTACAAGAGATGCACAATAGGAGAGCTTGATCCAAAGTTTGGAGACCCACCCGCCTCTGGAGCCCAGACTCTTCCCTCCACCTGTGTGGTCCCTGTGGTTTCTCCAAAGCACCTTCCCCTCTCTTCCTGAATATCCGTTTCGATCCTGGGGAAGTAGGCTGGGAAAGAGTAAATCAATCAAGGCTTAAGGACATAAATCAAGTTACAAAACCCACCTGCCCAGTGTGGGTTTAAACCTGGGCTCTGCCTCCAGCCTCTGGAGAGCAACCCATACGGGCAGGCACTGCTTTTCCCGTTTCCATGAAGGTACCAGAGCCACCCACCTCTCAGATCTTCTGCCGTGACAAGTGGTGAGCCAGGACAAACCCAACTCTCACTGGAAGAGGAGATGCATTGTTACATGTTACTATCAGTAGTATCACTCCCTCCATATTTGTCTCCTTAAACCTCTCCCTGCAGCCAGCTGAAAAATGAGGCCTGAAGAGCGCAAAACCTGTGTATTTGCACAAGAGGCTTTCCATTTGAAAGGGGAGAAGCCCAAGTAGGGATGAACTCGAGCAGTGGGACTCGGATGCGTTGGAGTCAACTCCTGAAGTGTTTTTGAATGCGCTCAGAGCGAGCCTAAGACATTGGAGCAGGAGCAGGCAGGCAGGGAGGGAGGCAGGCAGGTCCCAGGACAGGGAGGGAGATGCCCCTGAGGCCCTCAGCAGAGCCAGGCCCACATCTGCACCAGCCACTCCCGCTCCGGGGCCTGAGGCTGGACTGGCTTCATGTTTCTTCTATCTGCCTCTGCCCAAGATAATGGAAGAGTCTTGCTGGGGCCTGGGGAGATGATGAGCAGGTACTGTGGAGGAGAGGTTAACACCTGCTAACATCTATGTTTTGACACCTGTATTGCAGGATGACAGCTCGTCCTGGAGAGGTCTGAGTGGGACAGGGACAGGCACCAGGAAGAGAACACTCAGGACAGAGTGAAGGTTGGGAAGATACAGGCTGGGAGGGAACGGGGTTGCCTGCAGCACACAATACTGTCTTGACTGATTTTGAGGGTCAGAGGTCAACAGCGTGTTGGTTCTGTTGTTAGGCAATGTTGTGGTTGGGTGTGGAGTTTTTAGGCGGCGTTGTGGAGCCCTCCACCACCCCTCCTGGTGGAGCCTCGGTCACATCCAGCTGTGAGCCAAGCTCAGAGCAAGAGGGAGGTGGGTGTCCAGCCCAGAGCCGAAAGGAAATGAGAGAAGACACAGCCTTTAGGTGTCGTTCTCCGCCGTCCTTAAAAACGTTCCAGCAAGCCGTGGGGACCGCATTGAGAAGAGAGAATGGGCAACAAGACAGAAGCTGAGAAAAAACTTGGGAGAAGAGTTAAACAGCGAGTTCTCCCGCTCGAAGGAAACACACGACCATGTTGGCCAACAGGGTAACCAAGGGAGGTAAACGCGGCTGCTCTCCTAACGCAGAAGGTGGGAAAGATTTAAATGCAGAAGTCTTGGTTCTCTTCCTTCCAAGGGAGGATTAGCAGGGTAGAAGTCAGCAGAAATGTGTACGTACTTATTGTTAAATCTCTGGTGTTTCCCCATAACAGCCACATACATGCTTCCCCACTTTCCCCCCAAACTCCCAGCAGAATGGAGCCGGGGCTTTGCACCAATTCATTCATGGTTTTCCAAAAGCGGGGAACTGGGAGTGTCCCGCCCTCCAGACCGGCGCACCGAGACTGGGCTGGAGCCCAGACAAGCTCTATATTAACCACTCCTGGCAGCCTGGCAACAAGGCTGCCCCTGTCAAGTGCTGGAGCCTGAGGCACAGGCCTGAAATCCCACCATGAGGATTATCAGCTGACTGTGGCTCCCTGCCTCAGATGGAAACGGAAGTGGGAGAAGGGGAGCCATTCCCTCATTCTTCCTCCCCCTCTGAGAGCGTTTGATGCTTCAAGGTTCCACGCCCACCTGGGAGCCAAAGACAGGCCACCCGCAGGGCTGGGGACACAGGGGGATGAACTCAGCCAACCTGACCCAGTCAGCTCACCACTCACCAGCAGAGGGCGCCGGCAGTGGGCTCCATTCAACCTCAAGGAGGTGAAGTTGAATAAGAGGACCAGTGACAGGTACTGAGAAACCACAGCCACCAGGTGGACAGGGGCAGCCAGGAGCAGAAGCCTCAGAGCCTGCCCGTGTCAGAGAAGCTTCTGCAACAGAAGCTACCAGTTCTCAGGGGACAGAAGGAATGCTACGGCCTCCTTGCCTTTGGCCCAAAGAAATAAGAACAACACAAACCTTAGTTAGCCTGTGGAACAGAAGAGAGGGCATCCTCCCAGAGCAGAACAAGGAACATGGGACTGGGCTCTGCCCACAGCTGGTAAAAGCTGAGGTGGGGGGGTGCGGGGGCGGGGGGGGACCGGGGCTCACAGCTGACCCTTGCTGGGCGCAGGGTGAAGGCAGGCACTCTGCTGCACACACATTGCAGAAAGACACTAGGTAACCACGAGAGCATTCTTTTTTTTAAAAAAGAAGAAAACTGAGCAAATATATACAAAATACTGTCCATCTCCTGGGCCAGCAGAGTGGCCATCCCCATGCTGTCTGCAGTGTGCTTCTGGCACGGCCTGGTGTGCTGGTGTCCGGGGCACTCATGCCACCTCTCTATGGGGCTTCTGTTCCAGTCACCGCACTGGACAGCGTCCTGAGCCCCTAAACAGCCTTTCCCTGAAGATTCCCGGCCCTGGCAGGCAGCCGGAAGTGGAGCATCCCGTCTTCCTGTCTCATCTCTCCCCGCGCCCAGGATATTTCTGCTTCCGAGGAAGTCCCTCGGGCGGCCCCATCAGACTTTATGGGCCAGGAGGGTGGTCAGCTTGATCTTGCCATCCATGGAGGCGGTGAGGCAGGTCCCGCAGTCCATCGCCGTGCTCCAGTCCACTGTGACCACAGGGGCTCGGTGGCCACCCAGGCTCAAGCAGCTCTCCAGAACCTTCTCATCCCCGCCCAGCTATAAGAGGACAAGATGGGGTTGGGGGGTTAGCACACACCATTCACAAATATATCCACTATACCCCCCAAACCAGCTCAAGCCCAATCTGAGGATGTGCCCGGGCACACACGCCCACCTTTCCAGAAAGCCTCTTTAATTTCTTGAACTAGGAAACACCTTCACTGTCTAGACTACGGTTAGCCCTTCATCTGAAGTGGACAACAAGTCTCTGATACGCTCTAAAAGACAGAATTTCCCCTGCCACCTTTGATGTGCTGTGGGCCCTGCCCTGCCCCTGTCACTCTCCCCTACCATTGTCACTGCCCCAGGACATTATATCACATGACCTCTTCTCAGTTCTAGGCCTGCTCCCTCAGGGATCATGAGCTGCAAGAGGCACATCTGGGGCAGCTCCTGCCGTATGGCCAGCCTGCAGCACCCAGAACGTGCTGGCCCCAGCGGGCCCTCACTGATGCACAAGCACCCTCTCCTCCACCCCACAGCACCAGCAGGCCAGGACTCCTGGGCAGGTGTGAGGCATCAGGAGGCAGTGGGGAAAAGGAGACCGCGACCAGACCGAACAATGATCGGTGTGGCCACAGGCACCGTCCGTGAGCAAGAGACTGGAGGTGCACAGCGTCCCTGGAGAAAATGTCTTTCAATGCCATAAAATGCTGACAGATTGGAAGTCTGAAGTTCATTACATTCCTTAAGCAATTAGACCCTGTTATTGGCATTTTAAAAATTATACAGAGGAAAGTCTTTTTACCCATTAATTGGTTACAGAGCAAATCTGACTAAAAATCATATAGACTGAGTGGGACAAAGGCCAGAGGTGGCATGATTAAAAATCAAACACACACATGCACACAGTGTACATACAACAACACATAAAAATCATACAAGAGCAGAGGAGAGCCTACCTGAAACTCAGTGTTTAAACAGTAAAACAAAATCAGGCCTTCAAACAGAAAGCATTACAGTATTTCCCAAGAACAATTACAAGAAACTGTGGAGCTAACGAGGGCACAAGCCACCCAAAGCCTTGTATCTGTGGGGAAGGGGAGCCTCACTGAAAGTGAGCCCAGACTTGCCAGGGCCACGCTCCAGGACGACAGTCTAGACGGCTCCTTACCTCTCCTCTCCCCTCCCTTCCCCCCAGGCCTGCCTTCCTCTCCTGCCTGTCCTCCCCTCCTCTTCCTCCTCCAAAGGCCTCAGATCCACAGGCCGCCCTCCTAGGGGTCTTCCCTGATGGCCCAGCTTCCCCTACTCAGACCCCCAACACTGCACTGTCCCTGTGACTGGTGTCCATGTCTCTTTCTAATGTGAGTGTGAGCGTGAGGGAAGCGGGGTCAGACTTTCTGTGTCCTGTGTGCATGCCACAGGCCAAGGCCACAGGGTCCCCGCAACTGCCGTCAGCTGACAGATGAGCCAGGGCCCTGAGTGCACACAGCCTCCGAGCAGAGGACCTCCCACCTGGTGACGCTCTACCTGCAGAGTGGGCACCACCACCATCGGGTGGAGCTGGTGTCGAGGCTACCGACGGAGTTCACCTGGCACCGGAAGTAGGTATGCGCCTAGGCCGCCAACACAAAGCCTTATCACCTGTCTGTTTGGTAATACTAGTAAAATAGAAGATGTTCATGATTTCATACAATTACGCAAAAGGCGGTACAAGAACCACAGAAGCTCTGACATGAAAATTGAAGAGATAAACTGAGGGACAGAACAAAGTGGACAACTCACGCCGCAGTCTGACAGTTCCCACCCTCAGATCTGCCTCAGTCGCGGGCTGTAACGCCCTTGACCCATGGAACTTCCGGTATAGTAATAAATCTACCCCAGGTTAGAGTTGCTAAAACAGGCCACGTGAGCACTGACTGTCCGGAGCATGCTCACCAACCGACGCACTTCGCAACCCTCTTCCTCACTTCCTACTGTTTTCTGTAACAGGCATCATTACAGAAAAGGGAGGGAGGCAGGAGAGGGGCAGAGCCTTGTGAGAGGACAGCGAACGGACCAGCAGAGACAGGTGTGTGGCTCTCTGCCCCCACTCCTCTGCCCGCGGGCTGCTTTGCCTGAGCTGGGAATCAGCCCGGTGGCAGGGGGCTTCAGGCACAGTCCTTCCTGGGTCAAAGGCTCCTCCCGGGCCACGTGGGGCGGGGGTGGGGACAGAGGCCCTGCTCAGCCTGGCACAGCCTTCCAGGGAGGAAGCGCCCTAGCCACCAGGACACCCCCAGGTACCTTGTAGATGACTCCCCCGGTGGCAGAGCATGTCAACATGTAATTTCCCTCCGAGTCAAAAGCGAAGAGCCGGCCCCGGGGAACTTGAACCTGCTTGTAGCCGCTGTAACCAGACAGCACAAAGGGGCCCGTGGCGTCTGCGGGGAGGCCGAACTCGGACACCTTCTGGCCACTCTTGTGGATGTTCCACTGGATGAACTGCAAGCACAGAGTACAGGCCGAGCGCTCAGCAGCGGGCGGCCCCCAGGGCGGAGGCTGTGGGCCCACAGGCCACCAGGATGGGTGGTAGGATGGCCCCCGGTCTCACCTCCTCCCAATGCAGTGCAAGCATTATTCAGGGAAGAAGTTCTAGAGAAAGGGCTAGCACCCTGACATTAAAGTCTGACCTTTCCCTCTGGCCTGACCCCAGAAGGAAAAGGGTAGGCAACTGCTTTTGCATGGGTACCTGTCTCTCAAGCAGGGAGAAGGCTTTTAGTGACCATTATTATTGCGGTTGGTGTTCTTATTATTAGGGTTAGAACCCAGGTGGGTTTGGCTGACTAAGGAATTCCCCAAGTAGAGAAGACAGATCCAAATCCACTTCCGGTTTCTCAGCAGCACAATCAACCGCACACGAGCAATGCAGCTATAAACTGAGCCTCGTGTGCCGGGACGGGCTGTCGGGATGTGGCCACCTCTTACTTAGGAGTGCCACCCAAATAAATCGGAAATCAGACTGTATGCAGAAGTCCTCTTCCCATGGTTTTCACGTGAAGACTTCGTCTTGTAATTACTATTTTCAAACGGATGACACAGGCAGACAGGGACCCCATCCAAAAGCTACAGGACAGCACACATGAAAAGCAGGTATGCTCACCCTGCCTCTGTTCACCCCACCATGGGCTCCCTTTCCGAGGGTCCCAGAGTATCTGTCCAGAGAGAATCTACAAGGGGCGCTCATTTTCACTTTTTTCCCCACCTGCCTTTTCACATCACTTGACTCTGCTCCGGCCCACGTGCCCTGCTCTGGGAAGCCGCCCCCAGGCCCGCAGCAAACTCTACACGTCCACGCTGGGGCCGCCCGATGACCAAGCTCACAAATCCCAGCCCCAGATCCAACCCCACAGCTCCAGGCACAGCAGGATGAGTCCCTGGCTACAACCAGGGGGAAGGACGTAGAATGGCCAGCTGCCTCTGACCATCACAAAGATCCCGTGAGGCTGGTCACTTTTATCATGCCCACTCTACGGAGGGCAAAACTCAGGCCAGGAGGGGCTCAAGGTCACAGAATTCGGACAGGGTGTGGTCAGAATTTAAACTGGCGCACCGTGCTGTCCTGGAGCTCTCTAGATGCTCAGATGCCTGCACCAGGGAAGGGAAGCTCTTGACCTACGTCTGGCGCCCACCCACCTTCCCGTCTTCGCCGATGCTGTACACAGTGTTCTCGTCATAGCTGAACTCCACGGAGCACACCTCCCCGCAGTGGGCCTTCCAGCTCATGGCGCACTCATGCTGCTGCATGTCTGAGGCAACCAGGTGAAGAGGACAGTCAGATTCCCGCCCAGGCCCCAGGGAAGCACCACCCATGGCAGGAGGCACCTCCTGCCTTGAGCCCAGAGGAGGGGAGCTGTTTGGGTTGCGGAGGGCCTCACAGAGCTGAGCCCTGCTGGTGAGGGTCACTGGGTGCTGCAGCTTGCCCATTCTCTCCTCAACTGTGTCTGATCTTCTATCTAACCTATCTTAAAGAGGAGCTTCTTTCATTGGGACTAAAGTGAGGCTCGGGAATCCCGGGGTGGAGCCCAAGGTCGTCTGTAAGTCTAGGAGGACACGCGAGTCCTTCCAAGGAGGCCTCTGCCACTTCCCACCAGGGGATCTGCTGAAGACAGAGCCCCTCGGCAGGTCTCAGGCTCTCTGACCCCAAGATTCCTGGGACTGGCTGGCATGGGGATCTTTAAGCATCATGCCGGATGGTTCTGAAGCACCCTGTTCTGGAGGACTTTAAGGGGACAGTGAGCCAGCCATGCTAGGAGGACAGGATAGCATTACTCTCAGTGTCCTCTTGGGTCTCACTCAAGCCACGAGGACTCACATGGAACAGCTCTAGACTGAAGAACTGCTACGATGGGCCCCTCCCTCCTGCATCCACGGACATGGACCGTGTGCAGGGCAATTGCAGGGGTTCTGAAACAGCGGATTCTGACCAGGGGTAAATTTTATTACGAGTACTCTAAAATGGGGATTCGCTTACAGCCCAGCCCGCAAAAATCCAACTCTCCTCCCTGGGCCATTTCGGGAGGGGCCCCGAGCACGCCCGCTTACCAAACAGCCGGATGACCCCGTCAGCCGCCCCCGTGACCAGCAGGTTCCCATTGTGATTGAAGGCTGTGCAGTTGATAGCAATGGGCCCCGGGTCCAGGGAGAACTGGAGCTAGAAAAAAGAACAACCAAATTTTACAATGTAACAGAATAATAAACCAAAACTGAAGATAAGTTTTGCGGGAAAGGGGAAGGAGCCCGAGCTCGGGTAGAGCGCGCAGGCGCGCGGCAAGCTCGGGACGCCCCATCTTTAAGCCGTGGTGGCGCACAGCGCTCATCGCACCGCCTTTCCGCCCGCTCTCCACACGCCTGTGAGTTCAGTGTTCTTCCGTATGTATTCAGTGTGTAACTTAAAATTTTAAAGTAACAAGTAAACCTAAAATTGCAAATCATGGTACTGCCTTAGAGGACAAGAATGAGATTAAGGGGACCTAATTACGCTGGGCTGTGCGAGAAGCAGCAGCGAAAAGGCGCTGGTGGGCAGGCCCTTCCAGAGGGAGTAGGGTAAGGCCCTCCTAGCAAGGGGACAGTGTGCAGGAAGGACCAGTGCTGCAGGTGAGCACAGGACGTCCAGCAGGCTGAGCAGGGGGCAGGGCCAGAGCGCCCAGGGCCCGAGGGGATGTGGATGGGACACCTAGACGAGCAGGAAGGACATGTGGCAGGGTCTCCCTATCCCCGGAAGCACTGGGGGTGGGGGTTGGGGGGTGGGCGTCAGGGTAGGACAGGTCTGCAGTTGTCCAGCTGACAGAGAGCAGTTCTCGGGCCTGTTGCTGAAAACACATTTTGGAGATGGCAGTGACAGTGTTTGTTCATGGGCTGATTGTGTAGCTGAGGGAGGAGCATGGACCCAGAAAGTCACCCTGTCTCCAAGTGAGACGCGTTTGCTCAGGTGAGGAAAACCAGAGCAGGAACAGACAGGTGGCGCGGCGGTCAGGAACCCCTGTGAACCCCTGTACAGCCCTGACGGGCTGAGATACCTGTGAGACTTCCCAGTGGGAACATGTGCTGTGTCATGGGCCAGTGCAGCGAGACACACAGGACACCTGGAGCACAGCCCGCTGGTGTCCCGTAACATCAGCAAACTCTTCCACACAAAGGCTGTACCGCTTCTGAGCACCAAACTAATTTTACGAAACATCACTACCCTTTAAACAGGTGAGTTTAAACATCATTTAATCTCTCTAGGGCAGGGGTCCCTGACCCTGGGGCCACAGACGGGTAGGGTCTGGTCTGTGGCCAATTAGGAACCAGGCTGCACGGCAGGAGGTGAGCGGCAGGTGAGCAAGCCTAGCATCACCGCCTGAGCTGTGCCTCCTGTCTTCACGCCCCACCTCCCCGCCCCCTCACCAGCCGTGGAAAAACTGGCTTCCATGAAACTCATCCCTGGTGCAAAAAGGTTGGGGACCGCTGCCCTAGGGCTCAGGTCATGGCGGTGAGCACCTGTCACTGCTCAGGTGGGAAGGGGTCCTCAGTCCCTGATTCCTCGTGAAATCGCCGGCTTTCACATGGCTGTCACTTGTTAAGAAAGTGCATGTGTCCTCAAACTTCTAGCTGCTGCTGTAATTTCTGTGCAATTCTAAGTTAACAGGGAGGCAGAAGGAGACACCGGTTGTCTCCTAAACAATACACCACTTGAATGCATAATAAAAGAAACCAGTCTGAAAAAGCCGTACGATGTCAAGCATATGATATTCTGGAAAGAAGCAAAATTATGAAGACAGTAAAAAGATCGTACACTGCCAGGGCCAAGGTGGGGCGGGGGCGGGGACGAGAGGCAGAGCATAGGGGTGTGCGAGGACAGTGCAGACAGCCTACACGACGGTGGATACGTGTCACTGTGTGTCTACCTACACCCACGGCGCGTGGCAGACTAACACCAACCCCGCAGGGAGCTGGGACTTTGGGTGAGGATGTGTCGATGTGGGTGCATCAACCACGGCGAGGGCCGCATTGGGTGAGGGTGCAGGTAGTGAGGGGCAGGGGGATGCGGGCAACGGCTGTGCCTGCCTCTGAATTCTGCCATGAACCTAAAACTGCTCAAAAACAAAGTCTTTAAATATAAAACATTTCAAATAAGCCAGAAGGGTCCTCTAGGAGGCTGTGTGACTTCTAAACTGAGGCACAATTCTGAATGACTTTCGCTGCCAGCATCTGCCCACCGGAGTGTCGCTCCTTTTCAATGCCTAGACTGTGGCACTTCCTCACAAATCTCTCTCTTCCTGAGGAGACTGCAGCAGAGAGAGGGAAGGGACACAGAAGCAGAGGGAGCATGGGCCCTGTGCACCCCCAGGAGGGGGCCAGCCCTGGAGAGACCCAGGGGGCAGGCCCGTACCTGCTGCTTCATGGTCTTCGTGTCCCACAGCAGCAGCTTGCCGGGAACCTGGTTAGTGCCCTTGCTGCCGACGTCCGGGGCCGAGAAGTCCACCTGGGAAGGGAGGCTCGGAGCTGCAGCCGAACAGACGAAAGAGGCCCCGCTGGGGCTGCACGCCAGAGACAGGATTCTGTAACACACCACCAGGGAGGATGAGCTGGGACCAAGGCTCAGCAAAGGGCCAGCCAGCAGAGTACAGGGAAGGGTGTGGCCTCCAGCTCACCTAGGCATGTCGTCATTGATGTTGATTTCACAGAGGTTCTTCTTGGCTTCTGTGTCGTAAAGGCGCACTGTCCCCACACCACTGCCCAGCAAGAGCTGGAATGATAAGGGGCAGGAGGTGTGAGGAACAGCAGGAGGTCAGGCCCGCTGGGGAGGACCACAGCGGGGGGCTGTAGGGGCTCTCCCATGAGGTCTGGGCAGTCTGCAGGGGGGAGGCCCTGTCCACTTATCCAGGTAGTTCAGGTGAAATCTGACTAAAAGGGACCCCATTTAAAAAGTAAATGAAGCCATCAGGGCTGACCTCGAACAGAGGTAAAACCATACATGGAATCTGGGGATGGGAGGGGAGGTATCACCCCACATATACCCGGAAAGGTTCTGGCTGATTTAATGAGACCCTCTGCCCTTTCCTCCTTTTCTTGCCATTTTAAATCCCAGCTTCTCCAGCCCCTCCTTCTCCCTCCTGACCTATCCACCACCACCTCCTTGGGTGACGCCCCAGCTGGTCACGGTGCTCTTTGCGTGTCTGGGGACAGCTCTGGCTCTGTGCCTGTAAAGGCCTCCAGAAAAAAATAGAAGCTGTCATTGCCTTCAGGAACTTATGATTCACTTGGTGAAAAGCTTCAGATAATGAGAACCACCAGAAGAAAGCAGTAGAAGCAGGTCCACAGGGATCCCCTGAGGAACACCACCCATGTTACGACCTCAGCATTCACTTGGCAGATTAGCAGGGGGTGTGCCCCGTATGCCCTGAGGCCCAAGGACCATAACTATAGTGCCTGCCGGTTGTCAAAATTATTTAAAAAACAAGGTTTGCCCCTTGGGTTGCCCGCTATGATCCCCTGGAAATGGAATACAACAAAACAAAAAACTACAAGGCAACTTTACCTCCCTAGGCCTGTCTCAAACATTAAAGTCCAGAGGGAACAAGAACACTGCACTATTCCTGCAGGCAGGCAGGCAGGCCCGTGGGAACCGCCGCCAAGGAGGGCACCCTCCCCCCGCAGCCCCAGCCGCTTCCCTTGGCCCTGACACAGGAGGGGCTCCTAGCAGGAGGAGGGAACAGCCGAGCAAGCAAGCAGGCATTCACTCACCAGCCGGTCCCGCTTGGTGGCCCACTCTAAGGACAGCAGTGGTGACTTGGAGATAGAGGACGCCTTGGTCTGCATGATGGGGTTGAAGGACCACACTTTGATGACCCCGTCTACGTCTAAGCTGGCAACCCTCCTCCCTGAGCAGTCCACCCTGAGACAAAAGAGGGGGAAGCTGTTAGTGCCCACTGCCCTCCTCGGCTAGTTCAGACGGTTGCTCTCTCTGGCTTTCCGGCTGTGTTTATTTCACTTGATTTGGCTTATGCATTTACTATGCTTTCTATTGTTACTGTAGCGTGCCTTCTCTGTACTTACTAAGAAAACCATTTGCGGTTAAACAGTATGCCCTGGTACCCTGGCAGCAGCCTCACACATCTCATTCACTGTGTCTCTTGACTGCATCCGTTCTCTTAGGCTTTACTTTCACTTCATGTCCATTTGTTCGGCGGGACCCCTAAGTGTCGGACTTCCACTGCTAGTGTTGCCAGAAAGTGGCTACTTCCAGTGGCTGGCGAATCTGAACCGAGACTCCAACAGTGGGTTAAAGAAAACAATATCCGCCAATATGCTGCCTTAGACACAATTCAAGCCAAAACACAGAGAAAATCTCTCCGACTCTGGAAGGAGGTTGGCCTGCTTGCTCCGGGCTCATGGGTAAGGCCGTTCGGGAGATTCAGTCCCTTGTGAAGGCAGCACATTAGAGCAAACAGCACAAAGGAGTCCCTGTGCTGCCAGTAACTGGCTGGGTGACTGTGGGCTGCATTTCTCTTATGAAAAATCATCCTGAACTGCCTATACTCCAATGACAAGTGGACTATTTCTAGAAATATTTGTTCATTCACTTATCTAACAACTACCTACGAAAGACCTATTATGTGCTGAGACCTGCGGTTAAAAACTGGGCATAGAACAGTGAGCAAGATACACTTGGCCCCGACCTCTGGCACTGGGCATCTGGAGACTGCCAACCTCCTGCACTTGGCTCTGGGGCCCATCAGGGCCGTGAAAGTGAGGGACCCATCTACCCTCTGAACGTTATACTCTGTGAGGGCTTCCTCATGAAAGGCCTTGTTCTTACCACATGCTGGTAAAAACCTGTACATGGTAAATGCAAGGTGGGGCAAAAGTAGGTTTACAGTTGTTCGTATGGAAAATAATATAGTGGTTAATAAATAATAACACAAGAATAAATTCTGTTTTGTGTACTCAAAACTAGAAACCTACTTTTGCCCCACCCTGCATTTATCTAAAATTCCCAACATAAAGCAAATTAAAATGGAGTGAGCCTTAGGGAGTACACATAAAAGGCAACTGTCTCTAAGCTCAGAGTCCCGCGCTTCAGCAGGGCAGAGGCAGCTGGGCGGGCAGCGGCGCTGAGCGGGACAGTGCCACACATGGAAGGCAGCGGGCCGGCCATCTGACTCCGAGGCGTGACCGTGGTCCTTCAGGGACTACTTACCACCCACACTTTCTGCCAGCCATACCCGCTCGCACACAGCTTCCTGGGGAGGCCGGCCCCCACCGGCCAGTGCTCTCCCTGGCTGGGCCTCGCCCCGCCTGCACCCACCTGCAGTGCATGATGGAGGAGTGATGCTCCCCATACTCCTCCTGCCCCAGCACAATGAACGGCTGCTCCGGGCGGACCCCTCCGCCCTCCGGGCCGGCTGCGGCACCCCGAGTCAGCGTCTCCAGCACCTCCACATGGAGCTCCGGGTAGGGCTCTGGCTCCGGGCCACAGGCTTCAGGCTTCTTCTCTGCACCCTGTGCCAGCAAAGTGGGGTAAGTCAGCTGTGACAGGTCTGCGCTGGGCACAGTCATTTGCTACATCTGGGCACACACTGCAGGACAGCAAGGACGCCAGGCTACAGCACACCATGGCAGGCTCTCGTGGTCGCAGGGCCCAGAAGAAAGAGCTCTGAACTGCAAGAGCAGGGTCCAGCCTGCTCTCCTGAAGCCCCTGCTTCCAGACCTTGCTCTTTCACTTGCTGAGAAAGTCAGGAGATACCACCTTGGCAGACCAGGCCTCTGAGGCCTTTAAAACTGGCAAGTAGCTCCAGTGAGGAGATAAATGGTCAACAAGGTGCCAGGCAAGAGGCTTGGGCAGCAAATCCCTTGAGCTTCAATCCAGAGTGTTTGAGAGAAGGGGAGGCAGCTTATACTGCCCAAAGAGCAGGCCCTGCCCCGTGTTCAGCAGTGAGGGGAGTCCCAGCGCTCAGCGTGGCAAAGGCTTGGTTGCAGAATGACACTGTGGGTGCGTGGCCCTCTGGGCAGCAACTCCAGCAGATGGGCCTTGGGGTCCCGGAGAAAAGGATCCTGAGATCAAGCAAGTCTGGGGATTCTGCGCTGAACCAAGGGAAAGAGGTCTCTGACCTGCCAAATCTGGGAGCCCAGGACATGCCAACGTTAAAATGCACAACTAACCTAAGAGAAAAATGCAGTATGCAGGGGGCCCCAAACGGGTTTAATCACAGGACTCATCTGTGGGAACATTTTCAGCTGGCATTTTATGGCCCGTCTTTAGAATATGCTGCATCACAAAGAGGGGCCACTGAAGAGCCAAGCAAACCATGAACAACTGAAGTGCAAGCAATTAAACCCAGTTTGGCAAAACCGCACCCCACACCCGAGCAGCAAGCACGAGGGATGAAGGCGGGCCCTGCCCCACCCCACCATTTCCCATGGTCCTCCCTCGGGCATGCGTGGGATGCTGAGGACCAGCCTCACCTGCAAAGTCATAGACAAGAGCTCCTTCCTTTCCTTGCCGTGATCCTGCAGGCGCCGCTGACGGTGCTGTGACCAGCTGGATTCCCCAGCGGCCAGCCCACTGAAGAGGCTCTTCCCATCCTTGGGTCCGCACGCTGGGTCCTTTGCCTTAGCGGTCTGGAGGATGAGACACCAGGCTGTGAAAAGTCTCTTCCTGTCTGTGCCCATGCCATGTCACCTGGGCCGGGAGGGGAGAAGCCAGGCAGTAGCTTCTCGACCTAACAGCTCCTGGGTAAGTTTCCTCCCTGGCCACACTGAGCAGGTAATTAAAATGTTGCCGTCTTACTGGTGGGCAAAGTCAAGAATGAAATGTGGGCAGTCTGGATCTCCTCCTTTCTGTGCTCTCCTCCCGTCACAAGAGGACAGGTCACCAGCACTCCTCAGCCTGCCTTATTGTTGTCACCTGGAAGGAGGTATACATATACCTCCTTGATCTGATCACAACAATTAACTTTAGTCAAGGGAGAAGAGATTGGCGCTCACTAAGCAACGATTATGAGGCAGGTCAGCCCCAACACTCGGTTCTCTAAACATTTATAAGCAACAGTATGTTTGAGCAATACAAAAAAAATTATGCAATATACAATCACCTCTCTGGAGAGAGAAAGGAACACAATCCCTTCTGGGTCAAGTGTATGACTACGCCAGCTAATGTGAACAAATATTCAGGTATTTGGAAATGATGACTAGGCAACCAGAAATTCTTAATAGAAATTACTGGAAACTCAAAGACCTTTGAGCAAGATGAGTTACACAGGAAGGAAACTAGCATCTTGTGGCTCCTTTTCATAATAAGAGTGGTAAAATCAACAAGCTTAGAGCAAATAAATTCAATAATCCCCACTCCACTCCCATGGAGAGAAGATTCTTAATCAAAAGCCTTTTAATTTATTTTATTGATTTTTTGAGAGAAAGAAACATCCATCGGTTGCCTCCCATACACACCTTGACCAGGGATGGAACCTGCAACCTAGGCATGTGCCTTGACTGAGGATCGAACCCGAAACCTTTTGGTGTATGAGATGATGCTCCAACCACCTGAGCCACACCAGCCAGGGTAATCAAGAGCCTTTTTAAAAGGAGCTGCCACCTGATCTCCCTTCCAGATTATCTGGCCAGGATCTCTTTTTCCAACTTTATTCCCACAAATTGTGATGGTAAAATGTTCCCCCTGTCTTTTTACAGGGGTAGGGGTGCAAACAGCCACTCAGGTTTGAGGCCAAAGTCCCGCAACCCATTTAGACACAAGACCTAAGTCAAGAGCAGAAACTCTCCCAAAGTCCACTGTCCTCTCTAGTTCTGCTACTTGCTATTTCTTATGTTAACACCATTTCTTATGTTAAAACAACTTAACGTGATTTAGATAGATTCCTTTAGATCCTGGAGCCATGTGAACGGTTAAGAAAGGAAATTTTAAGGGACTGGAGCCTACTGTGGCTGACCAGCAAGGTATTTGTTATTTTGTTGTTTTTCTGACTGAAGCAATCTCCAGTGATAACTGCTGAAGCTTGGAACAGATGTTTCTTCTAGAGAAAGTACTTGATTCTCCAAATTCTGGCTTATTTTGGGAGAAGTGGGGTTCTTAGTCAAGATAAAAGAAACAATCTAAGAAGAAAACCAACAACAACAAGAATAGTGCCGGTATATTTTATTCACTAAATCTTACACAGGGAAGGCACCGTGCTAAAAACTTTACAAACATTCCCTTAAAGATGAAGACATTACTTGGACATGAGGAACTGAGGCTTAGACAGGTTAAGTTACTTGCTCTCCACAGGTACAACTTGAAAGAGCTGAAATTCACACCCAGATCTGACAGCAGCAGCTCCATGCCCTGAGAAACCCGAAGTAAGCAATTCCATGAAGGGAACAGGTGGAAGAAAGTAGCACTGAATAGAAAAGATAAGAGATGTCACAATCCCGGAGCTAATAACATAATCAAGACAAAGCCCTTCTCTCAGTGCTCAATGGGGGCCTTTGTCAGGAAAGACCTCGCGGTCCATGCAATGCTGGGCAGATTCCACAGTTTTAGAAAGTACAAGACTTCTTACTTCCCAGAAGCAAAGACAGTCACGGCAATTGATAACGAAGAGGACCTGAGGGGACCATGGCATCCCTCACAAGGCTCCAGGTGGGTGTACTCACTCCCTGGGAGGCGATCCAAGGTGTCAACCCCCATCACACAAGTCTGCTGACCCCTCCCCACACCTACTGATCCCGAGGGCAAACTGCTCAGAATGGAGAATTCCACAGGGGAGGGTACGCCGGTATCAGACAACACAGACTTGAAGCCAACGGCTGTGATAAGAGACAAAGAAAGTCATACATACTGATAACAGGGCGAATTCATCCAGAGGAGGTAACAGTGGCAAATGTGTACACACCCAACATTGGAGCACCTACACATAAAGCAAATATTGGCAGACCTAACGAGAGAAACAGGCAGCAATACAGTAACAGTAGGGAACTTCAATACCCCACTTTCGACAATGGCTAGATCATCCAGACAGAAAAGCAATAAGGAAACATTGGACTCGAACTGCATGTTAGGCCAGAAGGACCTAACGGACATTTACAGAACATTCCATCCCAAAGTGGCAGAATACACATTCTTCTCCAGGGCACATGGAACCTTCTCCAGGACTCGTCATATATGTTAGGCCACAAAACAAGTCTAAACAAATTTAAGAAGATTGAAATCATATCAAGGATCACAATGGTGTGGAACTAGAAATCAATTACAAGAAAACTAAAATATTCACAAATATGTGGAGATTAAACAACATGCCACTGAACAACCAATGGGTCAAAGAAGAAATCAGAAGAGAAATAAAAAATCTTGAGACAAATGAAAAGGGAAACACAACAAACCAAAACTCACGGGATGCAACAAAAGTAGGTATAACCCTGGCTGGTGTGGCTCAGTGGATTAAGTGCCGGCCTGTGAACCAAAGGGTCGCTGGTTCAATTCCCAGTCAGGGCACATGCCTGGATCGTGGACCAGGTCCCCAGCAGGGGGCACATGAGAGGCAACCCCACATTGATGTTTCTCTCCCTTTTTCTCTTCCTTCCCCTCTCTCTAAAAATAAATAAACAAAATCTTTTTTTTTACAAAAGTAGTTCTAAGAGGGTAGTTCATAGCAATAAACACCTACATTAAGAAAAAAGAAACTTACACCTCAAGAAACTACGAAGAGAAGAAGTGAGTCTCAAAGTTAGTCAAAGGAAGGAAATAACAGATAGGAGAGAAAGTAAATAAAATAGGGACTAAAGAGCCAACAGAAAGGACCAATGACACTACGAGCTGTATTTTTATTTTAAAAGATGCACAAAACTGACAAACCTTCAGCTAGACTCACCCAGAAAAAAAAAAAAGAGGCCTCAAAAAAATAAAATTAGAAATGAAGAATTCCAAACATTTCTCCAAAAGCCCAACATTTTGGTAGAAGAGACAAAAGAACTGGCAGTAGGGGCCACATTTTCTGAATGCAAAGGCGGTCATGGGAATCCCACGGCAGCCACGGAAGCAGTGCTGAGCAGAAGGAAGATCAGCACCCTGGGCCGACAGCTCTTTCTACAGCGGTGGGATCCTTGAAAGTGAGGAAGGCTCCAAAACCCTGCCACCTACAGGTGTGACAGATCTATCAACCCGACCAAGAGATCTTTCAACTGGATATTTGAGAAGAAAGGGAAAGAACCCACATAAAATTGCATCCATGCCCAGGGAAAGTACACAGACCACAGGGGGATCCTTTCTGGAACCAGAGGTGGGAAGGGCTACAGACGGGACACAGACCACACCACATTCTCTCCTTATGCACCCACTGTTCCTGATAAATGGTGTCTTTTACTTTTCCAATGCTTGATATTAAGAGAGCTCAATTCAACTGGCCCACACTGATGGAACAGGGACGCTGAGGATGGACCTCAAATTCCTCTAGCTGATACAAAAGCCACTTTTAACACTGCATGGACAGAAAATAGGTTGAGAAGTACCAGGCAAGCTTCCCTCATGAGTCAAGATGGCAAGGATGCTGTCCGGCACATCACCAGGCCAGGGACTGGACAGCGTTCCCAAGTGCAAATGAACGTTCCAACAGGCACCACCCAAAGGCCCTACAACAAATGCAGAAGATCTGCCTTCATACTGACAAGCCAGTTCATACCGGGCGAGCCGCGGACCTCAGAGCCACTGACCAGAGCCACTGACCAGAGCCTGCTCGTTAGAGACCTTTTCCTTAAACCGTACCTGAGTCACTTACTAAACAAGGGCGAGCAACAACTAAAAATGTGCTCAAAGCTAGGAACTGCCACTGACCACAAAACGCTTTCATGAGTAGGCTAAGGTGAACACGTGTCTAGCTACAAATGTATCTAATTTAAATAAGCGTTCACTGTGACTTACCCCGTAATTCAGTTTCATTTTAAGAGCAAACTTCATAAAAATCTTAACTACTGGATTCATATAACACTGCAATGGCCTAAATTATGTTCAGTCACGTTTCATCATGATCGACCTCTCTCCTGCGGTTCAGGACAGAGATTTTTAACCGATGTCTCATTACCTGGCCTCCTCGCTCTCACTCTGAAGAAGGCTATAAATTAATTCTCGGTGGCCAGAAGAGAGAGCTTAGCAGGCAGTCATCCGGACGGGACAGGAAACAAGTCCCAGCAATCTGATCTCCCCTGAAGCAAAATAAAGCCACCCAGAAGACAGGCCCTTGAGACACAGAAATTACCAAATGATGGATGGGCAAGCAGGCGCCCTCTTCCCCGGCCTGCTGAGAACCACGGGAACAGCCCGGAGGGCAGCTGTGCTTACCACGGATGTCTCAGTAGCTATGAGGTAATTTGAGAATACAGATGTTTGCGGACGCTCTGTTTTCTTTACATGACAGCCAATTAGAGGTTATCTCTGTAACAAGTAATTCCCACGTGCAGTCCCTCGGCTCACTGAGTGGGTGTGGAAGGAGCAGAATTAGGGTTGGAGGGAAGGAGGAGGAAAATTGCAGGTCTGGGAGCCTGCTGCTGAGGTGCCCTCAGGGGCTGCTGTCCTAAGGATCCCTAGGGGGCCTGGGAACCCTGGTTTTACAGCTACTTCCGTTGGTTGTTTATATTCTGCCTCCAGATTCAGACTGAAAGCACGGAGAGTGTTTCGCCCTCTATTTGGCCACCTACAATGCTATGAACATTTCAGTAGCAATGACAACAGTTACAGCAACCAATTAATTAGAAGTGGGCAAAATACGATGTGACAGAAACTTATACTGATATATACAAATAATATTTAAAATAGGAAAGCTTAATCATTTTATGTACTGCTAATTTGCTAGTAACAAGAAAAGAGGAAGTTCTGGTAATAGTGAGAAACAGACTAGAAGCTTATTAAGGTGTGCTAACAAGGCAATGTGGCTTTAAAAAAAACCCAGCGTCATTTTCTACCGAGTTAAAAGCAATATATCATTAAAATCACAGGAAATGATTGTACGACCTACTGTATTTGGTATTGGTAAGACAGCATCCCAAATCACACACTTAAATTTGGCCATCCGTTGTAATAGAGGAATTAAAAAAATCAGCATGTCCCCCCAGAGGAGGGGAGCGGGGAGGGGGAGGGGTCTAGAAAACAAACCATAATTATAAACCGTTGTGGGGAGGGGGGAATGAGCAGAGTGCTTAGCACGGAAAAGACAGGAAGGGCTGTCCTAAGAGAAGCCTTGGTTTGAGCAGCTCCAGAAACAAAGCTAAGCTCAGTGAGTATAAATTATACAGGTTTCTACTAACAGCTTTACATGGGCAAACATTTCCCACGCTGACAAACAGTGAGCTCCTCATCACAGGAGGCAATCGATTGGAGAATGTGCCCCTCCACTCAACAGGACAGTGGGCCAGATTCTGACTTTAAACTACCTTTGACTTTAAAATTCTTTGATAATCTTGAAACTCAAATCTACTAGTTATTTTTAGAATTGAAACATCAATACTGAGTCTAATTAATAAACCAGTAAAAAAGGAAAAACAAGGGATGGAACCATTGGGTTTTTCAGATTGCAGACATCTGTCATCTCCACTCAGGAGATGGAAAGAGGGCAACCTTTATTTGACATACCCCGAGGTGACCTGACCTTTGTTTGCACGTGTGCTAGAGGCAAGGTGAGAAAGGTTTGCCACAGACCACACATTCTCACCCTCACCTCTTGAACGTGAGCTGCACAAAAAATTCCCAATCCCATTCCAACCTCACCATATGACACTCAGTTCCTGAATACCTAAGAAGCGAGGCCACAGGCTTCACCCCAAAGAACCTGTCTCCGTGTTTGCTTTTAAATATTTTTGAATACACTTGAATTGTGTAATTCCATGCACACTCCAAGGGACCTAGCACTCCCTACCTCGTCTGTAACACTTACGAAAGACTGCCCCGAGAAAGAGCCCTGCAAAGCGAACAGTTCAACTTACTCAGACTGCAGTTCTAATATTAAAGTTTGAATTTCAAAAGAAGCAGTCATAGGTACTGTGACTGAGTTTTGACTCATGGATGCTAAGATGAGTCATTGGGCGCTGCACTGCTGGTGCTTTAGGTCTCAGAACTAACTCGGGAGCCCAGGCAGGCCAGCACCGGCACAAATACAACTACTGCCCTGGCCGGTGTGGCTCGGTTGGCTGGGTGTCGTCGGGCAGACCAAGAGGTTGTGGGTTCGATTCTTGGTCAGGACACATGCCTGGGGTGTGCAGGAGGCAACAGACCAATGTTTCTCTCTCCCATTGGGGTTTCTCTCCCTCTCTTCCCCTCTCTCTAGAATCAATTTTAAAAATGCAACTACTACTACTACTAAAATGTATTGAGTCCTTATAATCTGCCCAGTACTATATATATCAAGGGCCCTTAGATCAGCTCAATTCATTCACCACCCACAGAGAGTAAACACTATGACTACCACCCCCAAGCAAACTGGGGGGAGTCTCAGCAGCTGGAGCAAGGATGATAAACCAGGAGCTGGTGCTGAAAGCAGTTACTTGACTCCAAAGGCCCTGCTCTTTCTAACCCGGCACCCTGCTCAGCCGGTGCACTGCAACAGCAATCCTGAACCAAGTGCCCCGCTAGAAGCCCCCACGGCCCAGTAGCAGCCCCGCTGCCTTCCAGATGCAGGGAGCCGCCCCCAACGGCTGTGTCACTTGCACCTGTTGCTGAGCCCAGGGTGGCAGGACTAGGCAGCTCGCTTTATCCGGAACTTACACAAGTACAGTCAGAGAGGCAACCCAGCGTAGCGCTGGGTCTGGAAACTTCCACCCTGGCGGCATTTCTGAAAGTGATGAATTCTCACCGTCTCTGCGAGGGAAACTGCCCAGTGGGCCCCACGGCTGTTTCGGATATACTATACGCTAGCATAAAAGAAATTCTGCAAGCTTCTATAAGTGGGAAAAAATAGGAGAATCCCTTTGTAGAATCAGTAAATCTCAACTTGTGAAAGAAATTCATTGCTTCAGAAGTAACTCTAATTTGCTCTTTATGTACATACTGCTTTACATCCCCCAAAACTGAAAATTCCAGAAGCTGGAGTCACCAAGTCACAAGCCCTCCTGAGGGCAGAGGCAACTCTGAGAAGAGAAGGGGGGACCCCTCAGAGGGTACTTCCTCTCGCTGCCATCCACCCCTGCACCTGCTGAGTGTCGAGAGCTGGGGCCTTCTGAGAGCTGGCGCCGGGGCTCAGGCACTGGTCAGAGGGGCACGTGCTGGGGAGAAGAGATGTCCGTGGGTTAGATGTGGGTCTGAGATTGGGCGCTACCTTCGGTCAGCACACACACATCTGCCCACAACACGTGCAATTCCAGCACAGGCAAGGTTTGAGGGGCGGGGCAGAGAGTGTGCTAAGTGGAGGTTCCTCCTACTCCCTTGGTCCCTCCCCTGCACTCCCCCTCTAATCTCATCCTGCAGAGCTGCCACTGTCTACAGAAGGAGACGTGGATTTCGGATCCCACCGGCACACCTGAGAAATCAGCCCTAAGCGGAAGGCACACATGTCTCCCCTGGACAAGAGGGCCTGAAAGTACAGTCAGATGTCAGAGGCCTGCTGGCGGGAGCTAGGAAAGTGGACGTGTGCTTACCTGACCACTGATGGACTCTTTCTTGGCTGAGCTCTGAGTCTGAGGGGGGCCTTGGGCAGGCGACAACCTTGAGGGGCTCTTCTTACTCTGAGGCAGCAGCGAGGACAGGAAGCCCACACGAGGTGACTGGGAGAGGGCAGTGTTCCTCTGGCTGCACACCATGGCTCTGGACAGGCACACACAACACAAGGTCACAGGGCTGCCGGGGGGAGAGGGGGAGAAGCTGGAGCACAGACCTGTGGGGCTGTGGACAGCGCCGCGACCAGGGCCATGCCCGGGATGTAAGGCAGCATGATCCTCAGCTCCACTGCACGTGCCAGAGAGCCAGCTAGCTGCCTGTCTGGTGCTGCGTGAAGTCTGCGGCTCTCCTCTGAGTCTCCTTTGAGGGCTCAGATGCTCTGTGTATATTCTTCACATGTTTGAAACCATAACCTAGATATACTGGGCTAAATAAAAATCTCTCATGAAAATTAACTTCACCTGTTTCTTTTTACTTTTTCTTTTTAACATAGCTTCTAAAAGTTTTTAAATTATATTTCTTGGCTTGCATTTTATTTCTGTGAGATGGTACTAGCCCAGAAACGAGAGCAGTTTCGCCTGGTGCAGTACTTGGCCAGGTGTAGGGCTGGAACCTGATGCACTGCTCACTCCTGCACTCACTCACCATGACCCCTCTGTGCCCGCATCTCCTCAGCGGCTACTATTGTTATGGTGATCAACAGGTCTCTGGTTAGCTGGCTGTTTGATTAATGTCGCTGAAATACCTAACCCCAGTCTGCCCACCTCTTCAAACCATCCCACAGGAGCATGTTCCCACCATGGACTGTGTCCAACGTGTGGTTACCTAGCTTTCCAACCAAGAGGCACTGCTTTCAATGCACGAAACCTCCCCCAGGCTTTAGGACACGGTTGTGTTTATTTATCCAGCCTGGCAGAGCTGGGCAGGCTCAGAGGACCTCAAAGGCCAGGGGAGCTTACACAGAAAGCTCAGAAGCAAGGACAGTGAGTGCAGGAGGCTCTCTGGCAATTCTGCACCTCTAGGAGCAGGGGGCCACAGCGAGGAGCTCCCCAGGTAAGTGCACAGGGGACAGAGGGGAGGAGGGGGCTAGGCCCTCCCAACCACAAGGTCAGGCACACACTCACAGTTCCGAGTCCCCCAGGCGGTCCATATTGGAGACATAAGGGGGCAACTTGTGTTGGACCAAGGTCTCTTCCTCTTCTGGCTGTTGCCCCTCTTTCTTTAATCGGTGAATTTCGGCTTGCAATGCAAAAAGCTACATAGAGATGGGGCCCAGTTAATTCATGACATCAGCTCGCTGGGGAAGATTAGACACAGCACATCCCAAACCAGCTTCCCTGGCTCAAGAGGCCACGGGCCCTCAGTCCCAGGGTGCCTGTCCCACTCTGCTCACTGCAGACAGGACGAATGGGAAAGTGCAGCTGTTACCTGCCTGCAGTGAGGTGAGAAACTGAAAACCATCAGCTATACAAAACCCGCTTTTTTTTTTCCTTTTTATCATTGGACTCGCTTCCCTTTTATCATTGGACTCGCTTCCTCCTGAATTCACTGAGAAAAACAGCTCCACCCAATTCTGCCTTGCTCTTGGGAATCGACAGAATCAGACTTTGGAACTGTCATGGAAAAATGTTTTCCATGGGGTTTAAACAGCATTTCTGACTGTTTGCCTGAAGAAAATTATACACGCACCCCAAACCGAAGCATCTTAAACCCCCAAATCTAAACAGTTTATAATCTTTCTGGTTCTGAAAATCTTCTTTTTTCTAAAGGTATTTTAATTTCAAGGACAGATAAATGCTCCCCAGGCAAAATGTAAAGGCAAACGTGGGCCCCTAGGCTCTATCACTTTACTGCACTAGAGAGACGCAGAGCTGAGCAGAACCATTGAAGTATACCTGGGTTGGAAACAATACAGACATGGATTCAGGTGGAAAAGGACTGGGGTGGGTATGAAATAGACACGTGAAAATAGGCCAGTTGCCAGGTGGCACAAACGCATAAATAATCATTTCCCTCTTAAAAGTCCCTTACTGGTGCTCTGTCAGTCATGCTACCCACATGACTTAAAATATGAACCTCGCCTCTGGTTTTCAGAGACTGTTACGGCCACTCCTTCTGAGACCAGTGCTTTCCTGTACTTAACCAGCCCTCCACTGCTGCTACCTCACTGCGAACATGAAAGCAGAAGTTCTTCCCAAGAGGCAAGTGTGTTCAGGACCAACCTTCTGACGCAGAACTTCATTCTCCTCTTGCACCTGGTTGGTCCTCTGGCACTCCGCATCAAAGTTCAGGATCACGGGGACTGGTGCACGGAGTTAAAGAATAAGCCTGCCTGTGCAGCGCCTCGGAGGCCTTCCCACACTCCTGACACAGCAGCGTCACCCTGACCCCGAGAGGTGGGGAGTGAAGCGCAGACTCAGTGCTGTGGGCTCCTCTCCACCTCGTGAGGTAGCCTCTCCCTTGAAGCCAGGCCTGGCCTGACTTCGTTCAGACAGACGGACACGTGACAATCTGCCTGGCTAGCCCAGAGAGGACACAAATCCAAACCCGAGAGTTCTCTCCCAAGGCCAGCAACGAAGAGCCACATCCACGGGCTTCAGAGCCAGCCTGGGCTCCAGCAACTTTCAGCTAAGAGCAAGCCCAGTGGCCACGGGCTCTGCGGGCAGGCTGCAGCTGCTCCACCAGCTGGGCAGAAGGATCAGCCTCTTGGCTTTCCCCTGCCCAGACTGAACCTGTCCCTGGCGAAGATTTAGACCAGGGAGAAAGCTCTCTGCAGGCTGTATGGCCACATGCCACCATGGGAACACCCACGCTGTAGGTCAGCGCGTCGGTCTTTCCCAACCACCTCAAACAGCTTCGGTCGGTCGGGAGGAGCGCAAAGCAGGCAGGGCCTCAGTGCTGAGGAAGTGAACGGTGGCTTGAGTGGGCACCGTCTAGCACTGAAAAGACCCGGAGTGACATTTTCAATTTCCCTAGAGGGCCCATGTGGTTGTGCCTTAACCAGCTCTGGCCTGAGCCCCCTGCCAGTTTCATTTGAAGGCCCCCCACCCCCATGAAGAGCAGCAGCAAGGCCAGAAGAAAGGCAAAGGTGGTGAGAGCGGAATTCACAGCAGCCATAACACCAAAGGAAAGGGCCCCCTTCCTACCTCCACCAGCAGATGTTCCTCCCAGAGGCCAAAATGGCTGCCATGGGTGGGCCTCGCAACACCCCATTTATCAGTGACTCACCAGGCAGCCCCACTCAAACCAGACTCCCCTCTCCCCACTAGAATTCCAGCCTAGAGAGCATCAGCAATGGATGATGGTCCCAGGCGTGGCATCACAGGCATTTCATGACAAAATGGTAAATCTCTCTTTCTCAAATAACCACACACATATTCTTAAAGCAGCCCTATTTTCTGGCAAGTTGAGGAACACTGAGGTCACAGTCAGAGAAAGCGACCCAAACACTAACACAGGGAGGAAGTTCCAAACCAGGAAGTGTCCTCACATGCTACCTAATCCCAACAAAGGCAAGCACAGTGCTGGGGGACACAGCCAGGGTGCTCTTGGGGATGGCTGATTTCCCTAAGAAGCAGCTGCCTACCTATGCCTGTACCTGCTGAGAGAGGGCCTCGGCCCTATCTGAGGGCTCCTCTCAGAGCCCAACACTGGCACCCTCTCCTACTACAGTCCCCACCCAGCCATGCATGTCAGCGGCTACTTCGGCAGCAGTGTGAGAATGAAGACTTAGGATTCCCTGGCCTACCGACAAAACTAACCACAATCCGTCCAGCCCCCCTCACATGACACATGACAATGACCCTCGGGCGCTTCGTAGAAGAAGTGATTGCACCAAGAGCAGTGACCATTGATCACATTGTCTGGTGGCAGTGGGTGAGGCCCACAGTGCCAGGCAGCTGAGAGGATATGCATGCACCGGAACAGGACGCTCAGGAAGTTGTGCAGAGACACGATGAAGGTGTCAGCCCACTGTCGAGAAAAGTAGGTAGCAAAGGTGGGGTTGGTGTCCGGGGATGGCAGGAAGGGCAGGACAAACCAATCCTTCCACTCGGCCTGGTTCTGGAGCTCCGTGGCCTGCTTTGCAAAGAACTCCTGGGCCTTGTCATTTCTGTTTGTCTGCCAAGACACCGAGGAGGGAGCAGGGAGGGGGAAGGGACAGAAGTCCAGGGGTAAGATTCTTCATCACTGCACAACAGAGCCTTTGGATATCAGCTAGGTAAGTGGCCAAACATGACCTACAAACTCGAAAAAATGACGGAAACCATCATTCTTTTCTCAAGTTCCCTGGCATTTCAAAGAAGCTGGTTTAAACTTAAGGGCTGATAATAAATGCCATTCCTAAAAATGTATTCCTAGTTGATTTTCAAATAACGTAACCCTTTCCCCAGGTCAGCTTATAATCTTTATTACTCAAATTTTAACCCAGCTACTTACAGTCTTTAAAACACCAGCCAGGTTTACAGGCTTAAACAAGAGAATCAGGAATGAGGAAAACAAATCAGGTGATCTCCAGATAAGAAGGGGGAAAAGACTGGGAAAACAGTCAATAATAACTTGCGCTGCGACTGTTCCACCCTTTCCCAGAGTAACACAGAGAGCCCTTCCCGGGGGTGAAAAGAAACCCTATTTCTGGATCAAATAACTCTTTCCACCAAGAAATCCTGGAACCAACAAGCACCTGAATTGTGTAGACGAGATAAAAGCGGAACAGGCTGGTTTTCAGCTTGTTGATGGTGGGTCTATAGATATCCTCCAAGCGGCTGAAGAGTCGCCGCTCCAGGTAGCTCCAGTAATCCCGCAGGGCGGCCAGGTCATACACCTGCATTAACTGCTGCAGCTGGTCCACGATCTTGTCCACCTGGTGAGAGAAGGCGGTGAAGGACAGAAGGGAATTATCCCCTCACTCCACAGAGTTAATACAGCTTTTTCCTCTTGCTGTGGCTTCTGGATATTAAAAAAAAAAATTTAAGTCAGCAGTCTATAAAACTTAAAAAACTTATTAATGCAATAGCTTTTAAGCTATTTTCGGGTGTTAGATGTATGGCTTGACCCTCTAGTAAGTGTGGAAATTTCAGGTGTGAAAACGCTGACTCAGGAAGCAGGAGACATAGGTCCAGGTCTTGGAAAAGAGAGAGCAAGACCATCTATCCCTGTGGGCCTCTCCCCTGCTCCACCATTCCATGGGGTGCACTGACTGACTCCTGCAAGTCATCCAAGCACCCCCAAAGCCCTTGCAGCTGCTCAGAGTGTCAGCCAAAGAAGTCACCTCCTTCTAAGAAGCAATCACACCAGAGTACACAATGTGGAAAGGTTTATGGCCACCAATACCAATCCAACGCCCCCACTGTAGAGATCAGACACTGAGGCCTGGAGAGCTGTAATGCTTGACTTTTGCCACTAAGCAGCCACTAACTTCAGCTACACCAGAAGCGGGTCTCCTGGCTCCCTTCCGACACTCTTGCTGCTAGCTCGCTTCCTCTCTCTCAAGTCACCTGTCAACAGTCATTGAAGTCAGCAAGCAGACACGTATAAATTCCAAGAACTTCTCAATGGAAAACCACGCCTTAGCGGGGAAAATATAAAGTATTAAAATGCACAAAGAGGTCTTCCTTAACTGCTGAAGCAAAATTGCCAAGGAGTCACCGACAAGGCCGTTTTAAACAAACGCCGCAGATACTTGAACCCAGCCATCATTTTGGGGTGCAGACCCTTTTGCTCCCAATGCCATCGGAAGCTAACTACAGAATATTTGCGTTGCCCAAATTCAACCATATACCCAGTCTTAGCTCTGAAAGCCTTATCGACATCCCGGCCAACGACTGGCCAGCACCTGCTGGAAGGCTGGGGTGGGGGACTGAGCCCTGAACCAGGAGTTAGGGGACCTGGGCTCCAGCCTTGGCGATGCTCCTGACTCGCTGGGCAACTTCAGGCAAGTCATGTACCCTCGCGAGGCCTCAGTTCCTCATCTGTCAAGCGAGGGCGAGACGCACTGAAGTCGAAGGCCCCCCAGCCCGGTGACAGCGCCGCTCCCGCCCCAAAGGGGAGTGCTGGGGAAGAGCCCGCTCCGGGCTTCCTCAGGGCCGCCTCTGCCTGCGCCGCGCCCGCCAGCCTCTCACCCGGAACCCCTTCTCCTTGTCCGCCTTGATCTCGGCGTCCAGCTGCCGCAGTGTGTACGTGAAACCGCGGAAGAGCAGGTACTCGCGAACCAGCTCGTCTGTGCGCTCCACGGCCTCCGCCATCGCTGCGCCAGCGCCTTGAGGGGCCGCGGGCAAGTGAGGGACGGAGGGGCGGGGCCTCGGCCGCACGGGGCGGGGTGTGGAGCGGCCGCCAGCTACGTCACGCCGCGGTCGACCTACCAGCCCATACGCAGTCCCGGCCGCACGCCTGTGGCCCCGCCCCTGACCCGCCCCAGCCCCGCCCAGCTGTCCCGTAATCACCACCCAACCCGAAGAGAGACTGGAAGACGTAATTCTCTCCCCAGCTTCCTGGCAGCGGAGGCAGGGGCTTTGTCGTTTGAGTAGTTGAAAGTGTTGGCAGCCAACCAAGTCAACTACCGCCGGGCCTCGGAGAACATCCCAGATAGTCACGAGGTGGGCACGGAGCTGAGTACCCTGTCATTTGCATTACATCTCGGAATCCTCTAAGCCCTACCCCCATTTTGCAAATGGGGCATCTGGAGTCCCCAGAGATAAAGGGACTTGTATGAAGTCACACAACAAAGTGTCCCTTTAGGGAGTTCTAACTCCCCCCCCAAAGCCCTGTTTGTGATACTCTACTATCATTCTGCAAGATGTTACCGTTGGGGAAACTTGGCAAAGGGTATATGGGATCTCTTTGTATTATTTCTTACAACTGCATGTAAATCTACAATTATCTCGAAATAAAAGGTTTAATTTTAAGAAGCATGATACAGAACTGTAGATGTAATATGATTGCTTTTATAATATATTTATATCATACACACAAAATATTTACAATTATTGGCTTTAGGTAGTTGAATTTTATGGATGATTTCTGACTTACTTGCTCTTTATACTTTTAAATATTTTTCAAATTTCATACTATGAACACATTTATTTTATTTTATAAATATAATGAATATCTTTAAACATAGCACGTTCGTGTGTCATAATAACCATATCTTAGTGCCAGCTCATGCAAAGATTTTATCAGCCCCCAAACTTTTAAATATGGACTATTGCTCAACTAGGAATTCCCAATCCTGAGCTTATACATTTCAGGTTTTGGAACCAAATACAGGAAGGACCTCACACCTGAACTCTGATTAGCAAGTTGCATCATTTCTCTGGCTCCCAGCTTCCCCATTGGCAATACAGAGGCCTTGGGTCAGAAGAAACCTGCTCCCTCCAGCTCTTACAGTCCACAGGCCTCATACTGGTATCAGCACCTGCTGGGAACCTTGGTGTGTCTGTTTAGAGCTCCTGAGTCCCAAACACTGAAAGTGAACCACCTTCTCTCAGACCACTGTGACCATATCCCTTGTGGAGTAGCTCAGGTTAGCGTCAGCAAAGTCCCTACTTGCACAGAACAGAAAGCCACCAAGAACAGAATTGGACTTCCAGCAGTAGGAATCCATTGGTTTATGAGTCAATAAAATCATTCACTTTCACTGCTGGAACAATTCAAGTCTCCTAGGTTAATAAGTGAAACTGCTTTGGCAAACATCAGGTGGAGAACAGCATGGGGGAATCCCATCACTGTTGGCACACTTCCTGAAAAAACAGCTCCTTGTCCCATACAACCCTGCTTCCACCTTCTGCAGTAGCTGGCCCAGCCTCTCCCTCCCTCTCTGTCTGCCTGTGTCTCTCGCTCTCTCTGTCTCTCTACGTATACACACACACACACACACACACACATGTATATGGTTTTAAAAATATTTTATTTTTATTTATTCTTAGAGAGAGGAGAAAGGAGGGAGAAAGGAAGAGAAACATCGATGTGAGAGAGACACAATCGGTTGCCTCTCCTACACACCCTGACCAGAGACCCAACATGCAGCCCAGGCATGTGCCCTGACTAGGAATCAAACTGGCGACGTTTTGCTTTGCAGGACAATGCCAACCAACTGAGTCACAGGGAGATATATCCATATCTATATCTATATCTATATACACATATATTATATATAACATATATAATTATAATATAAATATATATAATTAGTATTCTGAATCTCTGGAGAACGCTAACTTATACATCTTGCAAAAGGTTTCTTTGCTTTCAAATCAATTCCCTATTCCTTCGTAGTTGTCTAATGTGGGGAATATTGTGCAGCGGTGGGGACCAACGAGGTGGCTGTCTGTGCACAAATATAAATGCATCTCTAACTCACGCTACAGAGTGCAGTCCACAAGTTGCCAAGTGATACTCTTATGTAAATTTCTTTCCTCCAAAACTCAAAAAAGAAAACTGTATATTCCAGGGGAAAACACCTGCAGGAAGGTAATCATCGAGCAAAGGCTCTGGAAGCATCCACAGCAAACTAATAAGGCTTGTTAATTCTATAAAGGTGAAGAGAAGATCAGGGCGGGGTCGAAAAGTCTTCATTTTTACAAGGGGAATGTGAATTTTTTTTTGGAAATTAAAACTAATTTCATAAAGAAAATTAGTCAAGGAGTTGACCAATGATTTGATTGACAAGAACTGAACCTGCCTGCCCCACGGTCGGGTTACTGTCAGGGGTTTGTGTATTTCAGAGTATGATCTACGCCACTGTCAGGAGGGCACTTTAAGGCAGGATCTCTGTTACCGTGGGAAGGATTTCAGAGCAGGGTCTGTGTTATTAGGAGGCGGGCATTGCAGGGCAGGATCTATGCTACTGAGAGGGAGAGGTCAGGGTCAGAAAGTGTTGGTATGTGTGTGGATGTTGCTGGTGAGAACTCTGATTTGTGTTCAAAACTGGTGAGAGGCCATGAGGAGGTCACAAGGTCACCAGAAAGTTCGTGAGCAGAGCCTTCTGCCTGCCAGTTGTGGGGAAGGTTGACTGAAATAAACAAAATATCTGCATTTTCGATGAAGAAATCAGACTGCTACAGGTAAAGAAGCCTCTTAGTAACGTCCCACCGTAAGACTGCATTTCTTCTAGGTGCAGACCTGCTCCCCAGTGAGCCGCACCCAGAGAGGCAGGTGTGAGGGATGGTGGTGGTTGAGAAGTGGGGTCAGGGAGTGACTAGATGAAAGGCTGGGCAGGTATGTTTCCGAACCTCTGTGTGTCCTCTCGGTGCAAAGGTAAGGCTCTCCAAGACAGAGCGCATAGACTCTTGAAACCCCACTGTTCCCATGAGGCCCCAGGGATGCTGTAATGGGGCTGGTGGTGGGAAGTGAGGAGCAGGGCCAGGGGAGAGAAGCCAGGGAGTGGGGAGAGGGGAGAGAGCAATTCCTCAGGGGTCTTCAGAGACCCTGGGTCAAAGGCTGCCTAAGAGCCAGAACAGACAGGGTCTTGACCCAGGCAGAATTTTAGAGTGAAATCATTTTACATTTATCTCGAAAAGGAGTGGAGAACTGACTCTCACAGCATGCATTCTATGTGACAGTTTCTTTAGACAACGCATTTAATTTAACGTTCCACCAAAATCCGAAGTTGAATGTCAGGAGTGCCAGCCACATGCCAGGTACCCGATTTGCATGCTGTAGGTTGGACTCATTTATGGTCCTCGAAGTCACTGCAAGGTGGATCCTGGATTAAAATCCAAATGCATGCACCCCAGAGCACATGCTGCTTGAGCTAGATGGTGTGACCTTTGCTTAACCCCTGCCCTGGGGAGGAGTAGCTTGCCCCAGATCAGAGAGTAGCTAGGGGGCACCTGACCTGGCTGCTGCTCCTAGTGTGTCCTGATGCAGTGAGATCATGACCATTACGACATATTTAGGGGGCAGGGCTTTGAGCAAAAAGACACCTACACACAAGAGTGTATTCTGCATTAGGTGGGGAATGAACTTTTTTTCTAAACTGAAAGGATACCTCCTTTCCATTCCTTTTTCTTCTTCCCATGTTTAAAACATCATTCCCCTTCCCCTGCTTTTATGCATCTCTCAGTGTCCGTGACATCCACATGTTTTCACCTTCTCCCCTGAGACCTGAAGCCTATGCCTGGGACCCTTTAATTTAAGGTGTTTTCTCTAAACCTCAGGATAACCCTATAAGGTAGGTGGCACAGCCTCGTTTGAGGGATGTTGAAACTGGAGCTCAATGGCAGGTGAGTGGAACCAGTTGGGGAACATCCATTTAGTCCTCTGTGGGCACGTGCAGGCCATGTGAGGACACTGAGGTGACACAGGTATGGTCTCTGTTCAACTCAGCCTCCACAAGAAAAGGAGCCACCACCGGGCAAGGTGAGAAGGTCAGCCCCGCCCCACCCTTCCCTCCTGTCACCTTGCCTTCTTGTGTGCCTTAGAACCCCGAGTTACATTGTTTCTTCCTCTAGCTGCACTCTCATTGGCCTGCCACTGCGCATCCCCATTGGCTGAGGGGGCTGGGGACACGCCGCGATTGGTCCATGCCCATGTGCCGAGGTGCTAGGTCTGTTAGGTGGCAGGGGCAGAAGCCCTGGTTTCCACTCTGACTGGCGCAAAGCCCGTGATCACTGTCATCGTAGTCACTGCTCTCAGGGCTTCACGCGGACTCCTGCATGTCCGGGGAGAGAGGACGTCGTGTGCATGGGTGCCCATCCCTCCGAGTGTGAGTATCGAGTAAAGGCTGAGGTTATCGCACCCACTCACCTCCAGAAAGGTGCACTTGGCCTTGTGGGTGTTTTTTAACACGCGAATTGAGTCAAGCTGGTGGCTCTAAACAGGGGAACATCTAAGGTCTGGGGCCAGACTTTCATACAAACGTTTGTATATGTCATTGTGACTCCCTACATATTTCAGAGAATGACTTTGGGTTTTTTTTTTTTACATGATCTGTCAGGTTTGCCTAAGGTTTGAGTGAATCACCCTCTAAAAATGATTCTGAGTTTTCAAGGCTAGTACAATGCAGATTTCCAGGCCCCGGGGGACGGAGTCTCAGACTGTACGCTACATTGCGCTAATTAATACCTTTTACTGCCGGGAGCGGTGTCCTGAACATGCTTTGCATCAATATAGGACTTTGGGGAAAAAAGTTTTGTCTGTGTTTTCAACTGTTTTTACGTAAAAGATGATTTCTTCATCTCATTTTTAGAGTTAGTTCCCCCAGTCCTGGCAAAAGAGCCAACCTTGGAAGAAGGCTGAAGGGCGTCCTGCCCTCCCCTCCCCGGTCCTAAGACTGTGACTTCTGTGGCACTTGTCCTGGGAGATCCGTCCCTTCACACAGATCACGGGCACTGACGGGACGGATTTAACTGTAACAAGGAGCTCTGTCTGAAAAATATTAGCCTAAGCTCTAGTCAGGTCCACCGCGCAAGTCAATAACGATAATTTTAAAAGAATGTTTTTGGGCGAATCATAGCAAATCATTCCTAGCGGAGAGCATGAGGCGGCGTTTAGGAGCAGGATATTTAAAATTGCATGACGTCTAATCAGGTTCAACACTTAGTTGGCTTGATTCCCCGCCTGAAACAGAGTGGAAGGATCTTCTCCCATCTTCCGTGTGCCCCACCCCCACCCCCAGTATCTCCCAGCTCCGGACTGGGAGGCTGAGGCAGGCGGGGTGAGGCGGAGGTCACAGCTCCTTGTTGCTGGGCAGGATGCTCTAGCGCCACCTTCTCCCTTAGTGGCGGCAGTGAGAGCTGCCCTCAGGGATAGCAAGTAATGGGAGGGTCTGCCCCCTATGGGAGAAGCAGAAGGCTGCACCCTCATCCAGTGAGTAGGTCCTTCAGGAGCGTGAGGATAGAAGCCTGGGAGGAAACCCAATTTAACGATATTGGGACAGGGAGAGCTCCAGATGCCCGACAGCGCAAAGGCCTTTTGTAGTAGTATTTCTAGACTAGTAGAGAATTCAAGCTCTTGGGAGGGCCCTGGTATTTTTACCTCCTTTCATTGACTTAAGTTCCATAGTGTTCAGGCACACTCATTTTTCTTTAACATAAATAACTAAAGAAAGCCTATGTCCTGAGGTTCAGAAGGTTCTCACGTTGCCATAGGCAGGTCAAAACCTTTTCTGTTTCACTTTGCTTCCCATGAAAGATTTGCTAGTGTCTGGAAACCGGAGACCAAAAAGGTGCTTTCCTCCCCATGCTGATGGTGTGACCCCTGGAAATAAACGTCACGGCAGCTCACCAGGATCAGTGCAGGCAACTACAGGGGTGCCCACTTGCCATCTTCCTGCTGTGGCTCTGGGAAGCAAACCCAGGGAAAGTAGACACCCTGCAAAGCCCACATTGTTGATGGGAGATTTGCCTTCTGACCTAGAAGGCATCTTCAGATGCTACACTGCCTGATTTGGTTCACGACCTCTGGCCGATTTTCCCCCTAGAACTTAATGGAAGTTTTCATCCACCTCCTTCCTGGATATTCCCTCTACAGAGGAGATTCTGCTGCCTGCCACCCCACCCCCACCCCGCTGTTGCCAGCCGCAGTGCTTTGAGGGAAGTGTTGCCATGCGAACCCTCAAACCATGAAAGTCTTGCAATGACCGGGGGAGTGTGTTGCCCATCAGCTGCCCGGGCCCACCCCAGTAGCTTCAGATGCACTGTTTTCCAGGCAGAGCCTGGGCACATATGTTTTCAACAGCCTCCCCAAGTGACTGACATACACCAAACCTGGCCGAGGTCATGTGTTGTCTGTGCGCAGCAGGACCAAGCTCCGGGGCACATGGACACAGCGAAGACCTCCCATTCTAGTTCACTCAAAACTCCGCACTGAGCATCTACCAGTGTCCAGAGGTGGTGAAGACGCGGCCTCCATGTCCAAAGAGCTGGCACATGGCAAAGAGCAGTGGTGGGGTGAGCGCCTGGAGGAGGGTCCATGCATCAGGTGAAAGACACTTCACCTGGTCTGTGTCTTGGTCCCAGAATCACCTGTCCTAGAGAAGGGCTCCTGGTCCACAAATTCAGATGTAACAAAGGACAAAGTGACGGTCACCTTTAGAACCCAGTAGAAGCAGGGCAAGCCAAATCCACTCCTCTGTCATCATGTGACTTTTTGCTTTCACAGGTAGAAGAGGGCACTCTCTTCCTTTTGAAGAGCATCTAAAGAATATCCCTTGATGGATTTTTTTTCATATCTATACACCTGCCCGAGCCAGAGTGGCATGCATTCTGGTGGCAGAAAATACCTCAAAGGGGGGGCCCACATGCCCATTCAGCTTTTAACAGAATATAAAGAATAAGATCTCAGGGTACAGTCTGCTTTCCATGGCCACAGCAGTCCATTAACAAGTATTGGGTGAGTACTTGCAATGTTCTGGAAACTTCCTGGGGTAAAGCAGCAGTGGCCTTCACCCACCCGTAAGTCGCATATGAGCAGGTTCGTGTTTTTAGGAGTTGAACTTAACAAATTTTGTGTCATCTGTTGCTCATGACATATCTATTATTAATTCTATTCACTGGTTTGGGATCCTTTACTTTCTTCCTGTTTCAACCTGCCTTCCCTTTTCTTTAATATTGTATCTGTATTATGTAGGTCCCCCAAAAGCATGGTATTGCTTTGCAGATTTTAATGGCAACCTCTGGTGAAGGCCGCAACCGCAGTGGCAGAGCAATGCCCCGGCCCCTGATGCAAGCACAGCAGCTCCAGAGTCGGGTGGCCCGCAGACGCCTGTCCCAGGCGCGCCACCGAGCCACCCTGAAAAGACTCTTCAATAGTCTCAAGAGAATCGTTTACCACCAGTCTGACATCACAGCCTCAAAGGTATGAGGTCCCGAGTGTGGGGAGGAAAAGTGGGGGCTGGCCTGGAGATGCCACTCCCCCCTCATCCCTACCCCTGAGAGCTGGGGCCTGCTGGGTGGGTCTGGGACTGTGTCTGCTGCTGTCACGCTCTGCTCCTGGCATGTTCTGCTCCATAAAGCCTCTCAGTCCCTCCAGCTGCAATCAGTCCCTCCTCCTGTGCCCTTCCACAGCCCTTTGCTTCCGCCCCTTTCAGCAGTTCCCGAATTCCAGTTTGTGTTACAAGTAGTCGTTTCCCTGCTTGTCTTCCCTGTTAGCACATCAGCGCCCTGAGAGCAGTGGCAGTCGTATCTGCTCTGTGTCCCCAGGCCCAGCACACAGCGGCGTCCCCTTAGACATACACGCCAGATGAATGTATGTCACTCCAGGCAGATGCCAGTGGTCAGCCCAATAAGCAGTGTTTAGCAGTTCTTGTTTTTGAATAATCTTGCAGTTAGCATTTTGACTTCGGTAATATTACAGGAAGGAAGGGAAGAGGGGAGCATGAGAGGGAGGGAGGGAGAGAGGCAGGGAAGGAATGCTTGTGATTCTGTCTTGCAGAGCAGGAAATTGAGAGTTCAAGTTGATGGAACACTTATGTTTTTAGATCAACTGGAGTGTATGCATTTAGCAAATAAAAAATATTGTTAGAAGAGCACATTTAATACTAGCCAGGCAGTTGCGTGTGGTGACGGTGAGCAGGAGCTGGTTGCCAGCCTGTGACAGCCTGGGGCTGATGTCATTCAGGCCCCCTCTACTCTAAGTCACTGTTTATCCCACCTTCCAGCAGCGGATGCAGTTTGCTCTTTTTGCAGCCCTAGCAGTTTGCCGAATGCAGCTTAATAGCTTCCAAATACTTCTGGTGAGAACCATTTCCAGAATACAAATTAAACTCCATGCCTTCTGCTCATCAGAATAAACTTCCTACCTTTTTTTATTGGCAACGCGAAGGACTATGACTTTGTATCGGAGGGAGCGTGGCCTGAGACCCGGGAATGGGCTCCTGTGTCCACAAAACCAGTCTGTGCAGTGGGAGGCTGACCTTTCAGCTTTGTCCTTCTCCGTCCTCAGTGGCAGATTTTGAACAGAGCGAAGAACCATATTCAGGAACAGGAGAAAATCTTGGATCATCTGCTGAAGGTGAAAGGTAACTGGTCCTACCTGCCTTCCCCATCACCCTCCCAGGGGAAGAAAGGCTGGTTAGTTTTTCTACTGAAAACAGAGACATCCGGTTAAGCCAAACGAACGAATAGTTACTGAGTGCCTACTGTGTGCCAGGCACTGTGCTTGGGCCAGGGGTATGAAGAGATTCACAGCCTGACCTCAGAGGTCATCAGCCTGGGCGAGCATGGTGAGATCCCACTGGGGTGCAGTTGAAGGAACCTGATCTCATCTTGAGAGGCCAGAGAAGAAATGAGCCTGTGTTTGTCAGAACGTGTCTCCCGGCCTTGGTGCTCAGTTTGGGACAGATGGCTGCTGGGAATTTGAGTTTCATGAGCTGGTGGAACCTGATCTCTGGAAGGGACACTTTGGATGTCCTGATTGAGATCGGCCAGTCCAAGAAGCCCTTCCCCTTCCCATCTGGAAGGAGGAGTGAAACTGGGCTCTTGACCCCCTAACAGTGAACCCCGGGTGGGCTCAGGGACCACCCATGCTCTGCCCCCCCTCCCCCCCCCCGGCACCAGAAAGGCAGGAGAGACTCAGCAAAGGCCTGGCTTTCCTCTTCATGACCCTTGCCTTCAACCCCCCAACAGAATCCTTCAACCTGGAGGATGGGAATGCAAACAGCTTAGAGGAGGTCAAGGAAATATATGCCAGCATGTTCTCCAGAAATCACAGGTAAGACCCCCCCAGCACCAGGAGAACTGGCACCTGCTGGGTCTACTCTTCTGTTGTCACAGAGGCTCCGCTTTCCCCCCAGGACTCGGGACAGTGGAAGAGGTACTGCTCACCTGTTGAGAACCCTCCTACACTGGAGAGAATTCTTTTCTATTTTAATCTAATAACAGGCATGGCATTTTTTTCTGATTAAAAAATCCATGCTTATTACAGAAAGTGTCAAAAATACAGGAAAGCTCAAAAAAGGAAGTAAAAATACATATTGTTTCACTTCCTAGGGAAAACCAATGTTCATTTCAAAGCATAGCCTTCTGGTTTTTCAAAAGAATTTGCACATTATCTTATAGAGAAATGAGATCGTAGTGTCTATTTTCTAGTATAACTTTTAAAAAGTCAACTAATGACCTCACTGAAGGATGCACATGCAACTAAGGAAAATCTGCTCTGACTGGTGTGGCCCAGCTGGTTGGGCATTGCTCTGCAAACCAAGAGGTCGCCAGTTTGATTCCTGGTCAGGGCACGTGCCTGGGTTGCAGATTCGGTCCCCCGCTGGGGGTGTGGGAGAGGCAGCCGAGCAATATTTCTCTCTCTCTCTTTCCCCTTCCCTCCCCCTCTCCCTAAAAAATAAATAAATAAAATCTTTTTAAAAAAGGAAAATCCAGACCTCAGCCTACTTTCCAAGCTTCACAGGAGTCTAAGAAAAGCCAGCCCGGACGTGAGAGACAAGGAAACCATAGCACACCCTGGTGTCACAGATGCTGAAAGGGGGACTTGTTTACGGCGTCACACTCGAACTTTGACAGACTGGTCTGAGACACGTCTTTCTTGTAGTTTACGCTCTCATTTGTTACGCTTAGCCCCTGTTCTCTCTGGGCTTTTTATGTGCGCTGTGTGGATACGTTCCTTGCTGTGCTCCCAGGATGCCATATCCCTCTGCACCACATCTTCATCCTGCAGAGCAGAGTAGACTTTGGGAGGCAATGGCCAGGCCTTCGACATCTCTGGTGGCCCCAGGGCATGTCCACACAGTGAATATCCAGGTTGGCCCCTGATGAGACCCGGGAGTATGATCGATTTTGCTCACTCTGGAAACGGAACCACAAACGGCTTACTATTTAGGAACTTCCCAAAGCCTGCCTAGAGGAGGTGGTGTCCCATCATCTTGGATGGTGGGGTCACTGAAGATGTTTGTTTTCTTTTCTGTGCTTTTCTGTATTTTCCAAAAAAATTTTTAAATTTATTTTTAGACAGAGGGGAAGGGCAAGAGGCAAAGGGTTTGCCTCTTGCGTGCCCCACACCAGGGCACCTGGCCCGCAACCCAGGCATGTGCCCTGACTGGGAATCCAACCAGTGACCCTTTGGTTCACAGGCCAGAGCTCAATCCACTGAGCCACACCAGCCAGGGCCGTATTTTCCAAAAATTTTAACAACAAATGTACATTTTATCTTAATGGGAAACGACCAAGGGGCAATGATAAATTATTCAATTAAATTCACATTGTAGACCACACCAGACACAGAAAAGTATGAAAAAGGACGCGACCACCTATAGCTGCGGTCCGTACACCACGCTGGCCGCAGAGAGGAGGCAGGGGTGGTGTGGGCGTGTGTTGTGTGTGCGTACACACCTGGCAGGGTGTCTGCAGCCGAATTCTGCAAATCTAAGTGGGCCCCACCTTGTAACCAGTCTGGGAGCTGCTCTCTGTGAGGCAGGTGCCTGCGCTGGTATTACCCAAACAGTTAGCACGTGGCCCCACCGCATTTACTGCACGCGCCATCCTTTCCCTACTGGTTGAAGATGCGAACTTTATCGCATACTGAGGTCTTATCAATATTTATATGGCTACATTGCTTTCTTTTATTTATTTTTTATTTTATTTTTCAATTACAGTTTGGCTACATTTCTTTCAAAATCAAAATAATAAGGGAGGATTTTTCACTAGTAATATTATAAACCTACAGTATTTAAAACTGTGCTACCAGCGTAAGAATATATTAATTACATTGTATAATTATCATATTACAATTAGTTAATTAAATTACAAGTGAGCTTAAGTGTCTTGGTTCAAGATCACTTGCATTGCCCTTCCTGGGAACTTTTTTTTATCCAGTCTTTGCCCATTTTCCTGGTGGACTGGTGGTCTTTCTTATGTAATTGTAGAAGCTCTTTATGTGTCTGAAAAATTAGCTCTCTTTCTAGTATATGACTTTAAAACAATTTTCCCTTGGTCATTTGTTATTTTGCTTCTGGTGTTTTTGTTTTTTGTTGTGACCATGCAAAAATGAAGTCTGATCTATTGATCTGTTATGGTCCCTGAGTTTAGGGGAATGTTTAGGCTTCCTTCACTCTGAGATTTAAAAAAATAAATAAAAATAAGAATCCTCCTGTGTTTTCTGCTGGCTCACTTGCTTCTTCTTCTTCTTCTTTTTTTTTGTAAGGTTTTATTTATTTATTTTTAGAGAGAGGGGGAAGGAAGGAGCAGGAGAGGGAGAGAACCATCCATGTGCAAGAGGAACATCAGTTGGTTGTCTCTTGCATGCACACACCCAACTGGAGCCCTGGCCTGCTACCCAGGCATGTGCCCTGACCAGGAACCAAACCAGCGACCCCCTGGTCTGCAGGCCGTTGCTCAGTCCACTGGGACGCACCAGCCAGGGCCACTTGCTCTTCTTATGATACCACAGGGATTATTCCTCTCAGTTTGAAGACACTGTGGGTACAGGTTCTGGTTTGCCAAATGGTGTCATTGTTGCATTCTTTGAAATGTCTTTGAAGGACAGAACTTTAACATTTTGATGAAGTCCAACTTATTTTTTGTCTTTTATAGATTGAGTTTTTGGTTTATATCTAGGTATTTCACGGGGTTTTTTTTGTGTGTGTGCTGTGATAAGTAGTATTTTTTTAAAGTTTCACTTTCCAATTGTTCATTGATAGTATATAGAAATACTATTGATTTTTTACTTCTCATCCTTGTAGTCTGCAATGTTCCTAAACTGTTTCTTAATTATGGTCACATGTTTGTAAGTTCTTTGGGATTTTCTAAATATGCGATCATTGTTTGCAAATAAAAATAGTTTCACTTCTTCCTTTCCAATCTGTGTACCTTTCATTTCTTTTGTCCACCTTATTGGTCTGGCTAGAATCTCCAGTGCAATTTTAAGTCGAAGTGGTAAGAGTGGATATCCTTGTCTTGTTCCTAATATTAGAAAAGAAACATTCAGTCTCTTACCGTTAAGTCTGATGTTAGCGGTAGCTTTTTGGTAGATAGCCTTTATCAAGTTGAGGACGTTCCCTTTTATTCCTAGTTTGCTGAGAGTTTTAATCATGAATGGATGTTGAATTTTGCCAAGGGCTTTTTCTGCATCTATTGAGATTGTAAAAAAAAATCATAATATTTAAAAATCAAATATCAGTAAGATTTTGAGTCTATTGGTATGGTGAGTTACAGTGATTAATTTTCAGAGATTGAAACAGTCATCTTGCACTTATAGAGTAAACCCTACTTGGCCATGATATAGTAACAAACACGCACGTGTGTATGTTAATATATCATACATTTATACATTTGCCAAGTCTGTGTTAAGAACTGTGGTGTCAATGTTCACGAGGGACACTGATCTCTACTTCTCTTGTGTCTGTTTTCTCTCCAGCCTGTGCCCAAATAAGGTTCATCCAAAAGACTTTGCCCACTCGTGCCCATTTGAGACAATCTGGAACGAGGCTGAGGAGGAAGATGAGGAAGAGGAAGAAGAGGAAGAGGAGGAAGAGGAGGAAGAGGAGGAAGAGGAAGTGGAGGAGGAAAAAGTGGAGCTTTTACATTCCCCAGTCACTTTGTCACCAGACCTCATGGAATTTGAACGGTGTGAACAGCTGAGAGGTGGCCTCGTGCACAGCCAGAGCTCCCGTGGGGAAGGGGACAGAGGCTCCAGCTGGGGCACGCTGTAGGCCCTGAGTCACCGCAGCACCAGAATTTCCACACAGTGGGGGTTTGGGGTTGGGGTTGGCAGAAAAGCTAAAGAAATGGTCTTGAAGCTACATTTGCGTAGGACATACACCATGTTTACTTAGACGGGGTGTTTATTTGAGGTGCCTTTGGGGGTAGTCGATGGGGATTATAAAGGCTAAAGCTCCCCCCACACACACACCCTACAAAGTCTTGTTTGGGGCAGCTTTATAGGAAGATGGCTCAGACTCCCACTGACACCCAGCCCTCCACAGACTCAAGACCCTGGGCAGCCTCCTGGGCCTCAGGGGCATTGGCTCGGTAGGTGGAGGCTCTGTCCACGGCTAAGCCTGACTTTCGGGCCTCAAATTAAAGCAGGTGTCACATCACGTCTGCACATTCATAGGATTGGAATTTTAAGCAGTTTTCCTGTAGGGTGACAGCCGAGCCGGTCACACCTCTCATTTTTTCTACATAAGGCAGAGAGCTTCCCAGGGGGCACTGGCAGGACACGAGGAAGGACTCTGATGCAGAAATCTGTCGCCCATGGCCCCCAAGATGACTCTGCTCTCTGAGGGTCAGGGGCATGCAGGGACTAGTAATTCGAAGTCTCTGGAACAGCACAGGGAGGTGGCCGGGCCCATGTGCTGTGGACCAGCCCAGACATGGATGGACTCCTGAGGGGACGGCTTGGGGAGGGAGGGCCTGTGGCCCTTGAGCTTCAGGCCTGGGAGATGGTGTCGTTTCTATTCCAGGTATCTCAACTTTTACAAGCAGACAATGGACCTTCTGACCAGAAGTGGGATCATCTCCTCGCAGGAGGTGGCACTCCCTGTTGTCTCTGCGGCCATCTCCCACCTGTGGCAGAACCTCTCCGAGGAAAAGAGGGCCAGTCTCCTAGAGGCCTTGGCACAGAAGCACAGCAGCCTCTTGGGCCTCGAAGGGGCCACCCAGGAGCCAGCCTGTGCTGAGGGCAGCATGAAGGACAGCGGAGTTGACAGCCAAGGGGCCAGCTGCTCGCTCATGTCCACCCCGGAGGAGGTGAGCCAACCCTGTGACGTGGGGTGGAGGGGTGTCTCCCCAGGCCAGGAGATGCCAGGGACCAGCTCAGGGTCACTTAGCAAGTTCAAGGGGCTGTTTGGATTCTGGCTCACGTGGTTAGTTTCTGATTTTGCTGACATCATCTCCACAACCACAGAACTGCATTTGTTATTCGTGGGTTAGTTTCCCTGCCTTTCCACGGGGATGATAGGAGAGAAACCTCAGAAGGTCATATCAGCTGGGATTCTCCAGGCTGCCAGTTACTGGCTCAACAAACCCTGAACCCAGGGAGGTTCCAAGGCAGGGCAGGGTTCTGGTCACTGTCTCAACGATGGCACCAGAGACTCGGTTCTTCTCTGCTCTGCTTCCTCTTAAGGTTGGCTTCTCACCTTTTCTCTCTTCCCCATTCCCCAGCCCCTATCACGTGACTCTTCAATGCCAGCTGATAGCAGTTCAGCCATCGTTCCTCCTCTCTTATATCAGCTGTGAGAAAGATGTCCTGTGGCTTTTTCTCCAGGGTCTAGGAAGAACTTTTTCAGAAATTCCCATCAAACCTCTCCTCCTCTCTCATTGGCCAGATTTGGCAAGATTGACAGATTACTGAGCCAATGACCTGCATAATCAAGATAGGATCACATTTGGACCAGTCAGGCCCAATCCCTGAGAGGAGGTCAGTTCTCACCCCAAAGAGCATTGCTGCCACTCAGTGTAGTTGTCGTGGGCCAGCCCAAGGCTGGGTGACAGTTATGTCAAGGTAGGGACAGAGCCACCATTACTATGGCTTCTAAATGAGTTGCAGTGAAACCTCTGTAGCTCCTGGCCCATCTGGGGAGGCTCTGCTGTGGAACAGTTGTGTTCAGGGCCAGGTCCTGGACTTGGGGTTGGGTGTACCCACGAGGTACCTGGACATTACCTTTTTAGTTCTGAGAAGTGCATCCGCAGTGTGCTGGGTGCTCCAGAAGGGCCGTGGAGCCTGGCTGTGCCCCTGCCAGCTGGCTTGTCATGGGTTTCCTGGGCAGGACAATGTGTGGCGTGAAACTACTGGGGGGCAGATTGGTTTAGGTCCTGGGTCTCTGCCTCAGTCCTGTGGGGAGGGATACCAGACTATAAGCTTCTAGACTGATGGACACGGGAACTCAGTGACCCCAGTCCAGATTCTGTTTGAGATGACAAAGGGATATTTCTTAAAAAGGATACCATAAAATGTCCAGAAAACCAGGAGGGGGCATCCACATGGCTGGCTAGAGTCCCAAGGGGTTCAGTTCAGGGGGAGCACCTTGTCAGAAGACCAAAAGGACACTCAGGGCCGAGAACTCGCTCTCCTCCCCTGAGGGCGGCCTGTGTGACCAGGTGCCGGGGGAAATACAGCACACCAGCGACACTTGGAATGTGAGGATGTCCTGTGTGATAGTGTACCTAAAATGCAAATTTAACTAAGTATCCTGTATGTCGATTTGCTACCTCTGGCAATCCTGAGTGTATATCACATTCCTGTGGAATATTTAATATGCCTCAACAAATTAATGAAAAGCAGGACCGAAAACTGTCCCAATAGTAAGATTTCCAAACTGGAAATATATGACGTGACACACAAAGGGCAAGGATGGAAGAAAATAAGTCACTATGTCAACAAAGGACCTCTCTAGCTGGGGTTGTTTCTCAGGGACTTTTGCTGTTTCTATCTATTTCATTTTTCCAAAATTTCCACGATAAACATGGGTTTCTTTTACAAACCAGATAGTGTTCAATAATAGCCAACATGTTTGAGCCAATTTCACAGGCCCGGTGCCTCACATGTCTTATCCAACCCTTGCAGCCGCCCTGCGAGGGGGCACTGTTGCGATTCCCGTTCACAGAGGAGGGTTTGAGAGGTGGTCACTTGTCGGAGGTCACACAGCTTAATGAGTGGCAGGACTGGGTGTTGGCTCTCCCGGAGCCTAACTCCAGAGCCCCTTGACCTCTATATTCAGCTGCCCTGGCCTGAAACTGTACGCTTGTCAATCCTCAAATAGGCTCTCCAGCTGGGGAGGCGAAGGTGGGCCCTTCTCCAGGTAACCAGGCTCAGCTCTGGCTGTTGCATCTCACGCCTGGGCTCTGTCTCCTTTAGAAGGAGGAAACCACAGTCCCCAGCACTCCCCTTTGGGGCTGGCTGTTTGTTCTGAGCAGGCAAGAGCTTCATATTCACCCCCTGGGAAGGTCGCCAAGCAGAGCCCCTGGGATTGAGCCCGGCTGTAACAGGCACGCCCTTCAGGGCTGAGGGGTGAAGAGAGACCGGCTTCCTATTCTGTCCCGCAGCAGCCCTGTGCAAATGTCGAACTGCCAAGTTATTTCCAACAAAGTTCTGTGCTTTCTTTCAGTTCCTTTTTGAAGATGCATTCGATGTGGCGTGTTTCCTGGACAAAAGTGAGGATCCAAGTACATCTAGCCCCAGGTAAGAGGGGTTGTGAGATGGGGCATGGGTGTGTGTGTGTGTGCATGCATGTGCACTCCTGCTGTGATGTTTAGGGGCCTCGCCCCTGCAGCCCCTCAGCGGCGTGACTGATTCTGTGGACGTTCTTGGAGATCTGCTTTTTCCAGGGATCCGAAGCAGGCTGGTCCTAGGACTGTGCTGTCGCCCTGGGGATGGTGTTGTCTGGGGTTCTTTAAAGCAGAAAGCTCTTCCCTCCTGGCCCAGGCCTGAGACACACGGGTTTACAACTCCAGGTTGTTCACATTGCACCGTTTCCCAGGGTCAGGTGGCCGTGGGCGGTTACAGCAGTCAGTCTGGCCTGAGAGGTGGGCAGGGGCGTCTGGGGCCAAGAGAACTTGGGCCAACCTGGGAACAGGCCCCGTGCCCGGAACTTAGGAGGATCTCTGAACTGTATCCAGGGGGCTGCTTGTCACCTGGTGTAAGTGGACATGAGAGGTGGGGAGGATGGGGTGGCTGACCCCATGAGGTAGAGAGATGCAAGACAGCCTCTGGGGAGGTTTGCAAACCAGCAGCAGCTGACGGAGTCCGGGCCACTTGGGCGCTGTCTCAGAGCTGGTTTAAGACTGAACTGCCTCTACTGCTTTGAAAAGCTGTGGTCATACCGCCTGAGGGTACAGGCCTTTTAGATACCTGTGCTGGAGCTGTGGCTAAAAGAAGCCTGAATAGTTAGTGTCTCTGCTATTGGAGTGAGGTGACATTCATGTTCTCCCAGCGAATATCTCCAATCTCCCCAGAGGCTGTGCAGCCATAGCTGTCCCTGGTGACCTGGCCACAAATCGACCTTTGTCCTTCCCCACCACCTCCTCTGCGCTGCCCGCCCCCGGCCTAGACAGCCCTGTCCAAAATCTGCACAGCAATTTTATGGGGCGACCCAAGCTCTCCTCTGCTCTATGTGGAGCTGGACCTTGCTGTGGCTGTTCGGAGGCAGATATTGAAGACAGCTCTGAAGACAGTTTGGCTGAGAAGTTGCCCAAGTGCTCTTGACCAGCAATATTTGGAAATTCTTAACCTGCTGGTGGAACAAAAAACCAACTTATTAAAAAATCCTTTTTGACTTTCACTAGAAAAGGCAGGGCCGCAGGGTCTGCTGCCAGAGGGCTCCTAGCCGGCTGGGGGACCTCACTCCAGAGGAATGTGAGGTTAGAACGTCATCTGTCCCGGCATAACTCACAGCTTCTTCTCTCTGTGGTCCCTGGTCGTTGGGCTTCTCTCCCTGTCCCAGGAAGGCAGCGGGAAAGGAGTCTGCAAAACAGGCCTTTTCTCTGCATCCGTGCCCTGTGTGGGACCCACTGGGTGGAGGCCTCTGAAGGGGCTGAACTGCAGTGCGCGATGCACCCATGGGTGGGCCAGAGCTGGGGGCCTCCGCTGCAGAGGTTGACTCTCAGGGAAGGAGGACACCTTGCTCCCTTATTGCAGAGGCCACAGCTCAGGACACTAAATTAGGACATGGCAGCTGGTCTCCCAGTCATCCCACTTTGCCAGTGGGTTCCAGATGTGACACTGAAGCTGAGGTGACGGAGACCTTCCAAAAAGGGCACCCGGCTACCTGAGGAGTCAGCTGGGTGTTGAAAGTGCTTGGTTCACGCCATAATCCAGGTCTTTTAGGAGGGTAAACAGAGGTCAAAGGACAGGGTTCTAAACACTCACTGTTTCTTCTTCCTCTCTGCCATCAGCTCCTTGTTCACTGGCTGCAACCTGGAGAACCCAGAGGAGAAGTTTCAGCTCTACACGCAGATCGTCGACTTCTTCAATGGCCTTTGCTGTGTTAACACTCAGCCGAAACAGGTAGGACAGCCCCGGCTGGGTGGCTCATTTGGTTGGAGCGTCATCCCGCACACCAAAAGGTTGCAGGTTCGATCCCTGGTCCAGGCACATACCTAAGTTACGGGTTCAATCGCCAGTCGGGGTGCATATGAGAGACAACCAATTGATGTTTCTCTCTCTCTCCTTACCTCCCTCTCTCTCTAAAATCAATAAATACATTCTCAGGTGAGGATTAAAACAAAACAAAAAACAGGTGGGACAGAGCAGAGTGCAAAGGGACCTCAGCCCTCTGCCCACTCACCTTAGGACCCAAAAAGAGCTCTGGAGGGGAGCCCCAGCTGGACCTCACCCAAATCACATCACAAGGGCTACTGGTGGGGGACGTATTTTCATTCTCTCGGGCCTGCTCCATGGATGGTTGACTTCAGCCTAATGCAGCCCATGGAGGAGAAGATGTCCAGGGAAACTGAGTGGGGAGACAGACGGATGCTCTTTGGGGCGGTCACCAGGTCCCAGTTCCTAACTGGCGTGGGACTCCTCAACACCTTTCCAATAGGCTGAGCTATTCCCTCGTCTTCTGAGACCCTAGGGTAATATTAGCCATCAGCTTTGGAAGGATATTAATTTCTGCTTTCAAAAAGCTGACTATGCAGCATATAATGGCATCAGTAGCGAAGGTTTGGGTTAGGAGGTACATTCTGGAAGCTTTTGTTGGGAGGAGGGGTTTATGCCTGAGCCACGAAACTTCATAGCCATAGCTTTTCTCTGCTAATTTAGCAAAAAATACAGTTGTCTATTTTAAAAGCTAAGCAGTACTAATGAAAATGTTTATCTAAAAATAATTAGGACAGCTTTTGAACAGGCTAAGGAATCATTTGGCCCTTTTCCCAGTGAGCCTTCATGAGAACACATCACTGGGACAGCCTTTGCTCACTCTCCCCGCTTCTTTCTGCACACGGCAGAAAAGAAAGAACAAGCAGGGACTGGAACATCCACAGGAAGCAGAGGCTCTTGAACTTGAATCACCTTGACAGCTTCCCAGAAGTGCTGATCCCTGGTGCCCCATTCCCCAAGATTCTCATTCAGTGTTTGGAGATGGGGCCCCAGGAATCTGTATTTTGAACAAGTTGCCCTAGAGGTTCTGGTGCAGGAGGCCTGGGGCTTTTCATAGCCAGTGGTATAAAGAGAGACATTCCATTCTCTCTGCATCCACTCCCCTGTCTGCTTCATGGGAGGTGGCTGAATGACACTTAATTGGCACCAGATTGGTTTCCCAGGATGCTGTAACCAATCGCCACAAACTTGGTAGTGTATAGCTCTCACAGCTTGGGGGACGGAAGGCCGAGTGAGGGTGTCAGCCGGGCCCTGCTCTCTGACAGCTCTGGGGAGGGGCCACGCCATGCCTTCTCCTCGCTCCTGGGGGTTCCCGCAGCCCCGAGCATTCCTTGACCCATAGCTGCATCACTTTCAGTTGCTGCCTGTCTTCACAAGGCCTTCTTCTGTGTCTCTCTGTCCCTCTCGTCTTCTTATAAGGACACCAGTCCTCAGATTGAGGGCCACCCCAAATCCAGGATGAGTTCATCTCAAGATCTTTAACTAGTTACATCTTCAAAGACCCTATTTCTAAATAAAGTTCCAGGTGGACGTGAAATTGGGGGGGACACCATTCTACCCACTGCAGACACCTCTCACAGCCTGTGGCTTTCGCAGATCTGCCGCTTGAAGATGCCTCAGGCACCACTTTCAGGGGCTGAAGGAATTAGAATTTGAACAATGTTCAAGCACTTTGTGCGACAGAGGCTTGAGTGTGTGGTTCCCTCCAGGATGCTTGACCTCCTGGCACCCACTATGCTCCAACTCCCACTTCTCTCAACCTTTGCCATTGTCCTCACCCTGAACAGGGGGCCTCGGGTGATCTTCCTTTGACCACCGGTCCCCTGCTCAGATACTCCGGCTCCCCTTGCACCCGCCCCTGTCAGTAGAGCACGGACAATGAGGACCGTTGTCCAGGGCAGAAAAGGCTTCACCTGCAGCCTCATCCCCTACTCTGGCCATCACCCTTGGGGCCAGGTCCTACATTCATGAGATGACTGGGGATGCTCCCACGGCCCAAAGGGATCAAACCCAGACCAGCAGGGCCAACTAACTACAGAGGTCATTTTCTGCTGGGGTGGGGAAAGACAGGAAGTGCAACTTCCTGAAACATACTTTTAGGGGGAGAAGTCATGTGGATTTGGAGGGGTTGGCTGGGGTCACTGTAAAGGGAATGAGAAATCCTTGCTAAATAAATAGAGCACTGCTTCTTTAAAAAATTATCTCCTAATCGCTAACCCATGTATATGGTTTAAAATTCAAGTTACCAAAGATATACAAAGAAAACTTAGTCTCTGACCTACCAAGTGCCCCGTGGTTACTACCCATTCCCTTCCCCAAAGGCAACTCCCATTACCAGTGTTTTGAACAGCCATCCAATATTTATGCATTCTTTCAAACACAAATGGTAGTTGACTGTGCACATTGCTTGTATCTTGCCCTTTTTAATTAGTATAGCCCACAGATAGAGAGCAATCACATTCCTTTTTATTGAAATAGCTGCATGGTGCTCCAACGGTGGGCGCGTCACCGTGTACTTCGCCACCTCTCCGTTGATGGGCGTCTGAATAAAGTTTTAAGATTTCCAAAGACGCCAGTTCTGAGGTATCCAGGAAAAGCCTTTCTGGCAATCATAGAGTGAAATGGCAATGGGACCTCCCCCCCCGCCCTCCGACACCCTTGACCTTCTTTCCTGGCGGGAAGCTGGAGGTAAAGATGCAACTATAGAGATGTGCAGTAGAAACGAAGGGAATGGGGCCCACCTGAGATGGCGGGGCCTCCTCGTTGGCCTGGGCCAGGGACCCTGACATGCAAAGCAACCCTCTTCCACCCTGTGCGTTGCAGGAACCAGACCCTCCTCCCATGGACGAGGAGTTGTTGATGCTGCAATGCATGGAGACCTTTGACGATGAAGACCTGTAATGCAGCACAGCTAGGAGGAAAGGGATGCGTGAGGTGGACCGTTTCCAAGTTCGAATGCCGGCAGCCAACGTTGCACACACCTCAGCCTTCTGGGAGTTTTCTGGATGGACTGCCCCAGGAGCATGTTGATGTTTTAGTTTCTGATTATTACAAAGCATTAAGAGCAGCGTGGCTCCATGTTGGTCTTTCTGGGTAGTTTGGTGTAAGGGACTGGCCTGCTGCAGGGCACACACCTGCTCCCCCTGTGCTCCTATTTGGGGTGGGGGGGTGCAGGTATTGGGCGCAGCTGAGGCCCAGGCCACAGGCCCTCCAAGAAAAGGACAGGCAGGACCTGTCTCTGGAGGTGCCATGATACTGGGTACTTTCAGCACACTTTGGGTTCAGGTTATTGTTCTGGTGGGTTCTAGAGAGTTCTGGAGACCACCTGTTCATCCTCCAGGCTCTGGGAGCTCAGGAACACTGCTCAACTGTGTGCTATAGGACATCAGGGTAGAACCAGCTACACCTGCTTCTTCTGGTAATAAAGACCCCTGAAGGGAGGCCAAGCCAGATTTCAGTGTTCTGGGCACTTTCTCATGAGGCTCTTCGACAAGGAGTGTATATGTCCCTGAGCTGTCCACTGGGTGTGACATTCGGCCAAACATTATTCTAGATGTTTCTACGGAGGTATTTATTTTAGGTGAGATTAACATTTAAATCAGTAGACGTTGAGTAAAGCAGATTACTTGCCACAGTGTAGTGGGCCTTGTCCAATCAGTTGAAGGACCAAATAGACCAACAGATTGACCTCTCAGAAGGAAGAGGGAATCCTGCAATGACTACCCTCAGGGACTCAGCTGCAGTCTGCCCAGCCTACTGGTCTGTCTACCCGGCAGACTTTGGACTTGCCAGCCTCCACAATCACAGGAGCCCATTGCTTAAGGAGTCTCTCTCTCTTTCTTTCTTCTGTATGTGTGTATATTTACACACCAACCACACATGTGTATAGTCTATATCTAGTAACACATGTATGTGTATGCATGTGTCATGGACATGCATGTGTCTATATGTATACACACAAACACAGCCTATGGTCTCGTTTTCTCTGGAGAACCCTGACTAATCCACCAAGTATGCAGAGAGAAGGGGTTCACCTGGCTTTCTACCATTTACACATCACAGCAGCAGTGGCTCCCCTCCACTGAAGGCCCCCACATTCTTGGGCCGCTTCATCTCCTGTCTACTCCACAGCCCAGCTCTCACCGCTCACTGTCCTGTGATATAGGAGCCGACCCCCAAAGACTCCCCCTGGAGGTATGCGGGGAGGGGGTTACAAACCGCAGGGGCCCAGAGGGGAAGAGCCTGGAGAGGCCTGCAGGACCACCTGCCTCTTTGGGGAAGAAGAGACCTGTTCTTCCAGCCAAGAGTCCCATCTCTGTCTCCTGCCCCACCCCCCAGGCCTCTTTCTCCCAAGGCATCAAAATACTGCCAAGAACATGTGGACTGAGGGAGTTTCTGTGGGGACATCGGGCTGTACTGCTTTATACTGGAGATATGAGCCTGGAGCCCAGCGGAAGGATGCAATTTGAGGCCTCGCCTTGTCCAAGCACACTTGTCGTGGTCTTCATTTAATGCTTATTTGGCCGCTGAGGTGGATGGGTCACCGAGGTGCTCAGGAGGCTGTGGACCCCACCTGTGCGTGCATGGGGCAATCAGCATGTCCTGGGGTGGGGGTGGGTGGAGAGGGCTTGGGGACGTGCGTCAGAGACAGCCTCACATCCTGGTTTCTGTGGCTCCTTTGGGATGCTTTCCTGAGGGATTCTGGGAGCAGAGTGTGAGCTGGTTCATTCCCGACTCTTCTTTCCCGCCGCCCTCCAGTCTGGGCCAGAAGGGGAGACACTGGGTCCAGGAGGAAGTGCAGGACTTGGTGCCAATCCCAAAAGGGAAGCCGTAGATCTCCAAGACCTTAGTCATCTCCGAAGACTCCTGGATCTGATTCCATGTCAGGAGGCCTCTCTCCTCCAGACTCCCTGAGAGCAGACAGTGAGCAGTCAGGACTGGGCCACCATAGAGTGGAAGATGGCGGGCTTTTTTGGGGGGGGGCTCTGGCACCCCCTGCAGGCAGTCATGAGGTCTCAGCGCCCTCCACCTGCCAACAGAGCCTATGACCATCCTGTCTCGGGAATCGCAGCTCAGCTCAGCCCAGCTCAGCTCCCCAGGCATTGTCTAAGCTTTCACTGGGGGGGTTGATGTGGCACAGAGCTCCGGGTACAACCTCCTGTGAACCACCATCCTTTCATCCAGGCCTTTCCACATTTTAATGTTTCTGGAATGCAGACACGTTTTACACTTGGAAGAGAAGAGAATGTGGAAAATAGAATACCCTGAAGCAAGTGCTATCATAAAGGTCCTTTCAAGAGGCTGTGGGAGGGTCAAGAAGGGAGCACTGAAAGCCATCGGCGATGGTAGCTCTGAGCTATCCACCTTCCACCTCCTCAGCACTTAGAGACTCATTTGCTCATCCTCACGCTTATTACTCTGTATAGCAACTGTCTCTTTCTCTTGTCTCTCTCCCCATGAGCCTGTGGGTTTCTGGAAGGCAGGGGGCATGTCTTTCTGTGCTTTGTATTTTCAGCAGAAGCCTACCTCGGAGGTATTGTGGGTTCAGTTCCAGGCCACCGGAATACAATGAGTATCCTAATAAAATGAGTCACAATCTTTTTGCTGGTGGAGTTTGTGAAAAACAAACAAACAAACAAACAAACAAACAAACAAACAAACGTAACATCTGTGAAGCAGGGTAAAGTGAAGTGCAATAAAACAGGGTGTGCCTGCATACAGCACCTGAAACACAAGGGCTCAAGGAGTTTTTATCGAAAGTATGAATGAATGAATGAATGAATGAATGAACACCCATGCTCTCTCTCTCACCAACTAGACTCACCAAGAGTGCTGGGGCTGTGTCTTTTTCTTTTTAAAGATTTTTTATTTATTTTATTTTTAGACAGCAGGGAAGGGAGGGAAAAAGAAAGGGAGAGGAACATCAATGTGTGACTGCCTCTTGTGTGCCCCTCACTGGGGGGACCTGGCCTGCAGCCCAGGCATGTGGCCTGACTGGGAATCAAACCAGCGACCTTTTGGTTCGCAGGCTGGCGCTTAATCCACTGAGCCACACCAGCTAGGGCTGTGTCTTTTTCTTTTTGCTTCTGAGGTATTTCTCACCTTAGGGCCCTGTTATGGGTTGAATTGTGTCTCCCACCCCCAAAACTACACTTTGAAACCCTAGGCCCTGCACATTAGAACGTGACTGTATTTGGAGATAGGACCATTGAAGAGATGACTAAGTAAAAGATGAGGGCTTCCGGGTAGGCCTAATCTAATCTGATGGGTGTCTTTTTAAGAAGAGAAGACTAGGACACATGGAGAGACACCAGGGATGAACACAGGTGAGGACACAGCGAGAAAGCAGCTGTCTGCAAGCCTAGGGGAAAGACCTCAGAAGAAACCAGCCCTGCCAACACCTTGACCTCAGATTTCCAGCCTCCAGACGGAGAGAAAATCCATTTTGTTGTTTAAGGCCCAGGCCGCAGTATTTTGTGATGGCAGCCCTTGAAAACTAATACAGACTCGTGCACCCCACCCAGCCCCAGGGCCTGCTCCGCCTGTGGTCAGCCTGACTGTGTGTAATCAGGGCTGGAGAAGCAAGGTTCGTGGTCCAAATGGTGACCACCTACCCAAACTGCTAGCTTACAGAGTGAAGGTGAGCCCTACCAGGGATCGTGTTGTCCAGGAGAAAGCCCAGAAATCCACCGACGAACATGCCCGTGGTCAGCAGCACCTGGATGACCTGGTCCAGCTGGAGAATCCCTGGCGTGGAGATAAAAGTGACAAGGATTCCCAGGGATGAAGGGCCCCACAGGCGCTGCCCCTGGAGCAGTCTCAGTTCAGAGGACGGAGAATCACCTGTTTGGAGCTTCTCAGCGTTCTTGTTTATCCAGTTGGGAATGGCGAGCCCACAGAAGATGGAGAAGCCAAAGACAAACAGGTTCCTGGACGAGTTCATGTCCACGTACTGTGGGAGAGAGGCCCCGAAGCAGCCCACAGCCTTAGCACCTTTGCTGCACGCCAACCTCAGACCCCTCCAGGTGCCCCTCCCTCCCACTGCACCAGAAGTTTGGAGGAGGGGGCTGAACTCAGACTAACATTCTCATTCTCACAGAGTAAGACTCACATTCTCAGCAGACGAGCCAAGCCCTTCTTCCCACTTGACCTTGGGAGCCGAATGGTTCGGATAAGCCAATTCAAACTGATACAGTTTCTGGTTTTGGATGGTTCTAGCTATTTTTTTCTTCCATGGTGAGGGAGGAGGACGGGGGTGGGGGGAGCAGTGCAGTTACTGGGACCAAGGAGCCCCTGCTCCTCCCCTTCCCCAGCCCTGTTCCATTCACCTCAATCCCCATGGGCTCCTTTCAAGACATGAATGAAATGTTGCTGTTTTCTCAGGGGCTCCTGGCTCACCTGCAGATTGGAAATTCCCACGGCAGAGATGATCCCGAACATCACCAGGAACATGCCTCCGATCACGGGTGTTGGGATGGTGGCAAACGCAGCCCCAATCTTCCCAAACATGCCCATCAGGAGCATCACGCAGCCTGCGGCGACAATCACCATCCGGCTCCCCACCTGCAGCACTCGGGAACATCAAGACCAGCAGCACAGCACCAGCCAGGCCGCACGCAGCAAAGGCCTCTGCGCTCCTCCTGGGGGCTCCTTCACCAACGTTCTGGACAGAGTAACAAGGGCAGCACCTCCTAACCCGAAAGTAACCTCCCCTCTGCTCCCACATGGCTCATTTGGGAAAGGATAAGGGTGTGACCAGATGGCAGCTGAATGTTCAGGTTTGGAGGTCTGACCCTCAAACCTCAGAAAGTAAAACATTTCTTCAGCGCTTCAAAGCCACTGACGCCTGCAACTGCCAGGCTAGACTTTCTGCCTGTGCAGTGGCCACCACCAAGAAGGGCAGTATGGTGAGCAGAATGGTGTCCCCTCGCAGAGCTCACGCCCTAACCCCCAAACCTGTGAATGTGTTACCTTGCATGGCCAAAGGGACTTTACAGAGGTGATGAAGGTGAGGGTTTTGAGATGGAAAGGGTATCCTGAGACAGCCAGGTAGGACCCATCTAATTACATGAATCAGTATAAGCAGAGAACCTTTTGGGCTGTAGTCAGGGAAATATGACTATGGAAGAGAAGCCAGAGGGATGCCACGTTGCTGGTTTGGAAGATGGAGGATGGAGTGGGGATAGTCATGGAAAGAGGGCTGCCTCCAGATCAGTGGTCCCCAGCATTTTTGGCACCAGGGACCAATTTTTCCACTGACTGGGGCGAGGGGCGGGGCACAGGAGGCAGAGCTCAGATGGGGGCGGGGCACAGGAGGCGGGGCTCAGGCTGAGGGTGGGGGAGGCGTCAGGAGGCGGAGCTCAGATAAGCTCCTCCGGGCCCCTGGGTTCCTAACAGGCCACGGACAGGTACCGGCCCATGGTCCCGGGGGTTAGGGACACCTGCTCTGGATGACGGAAAATGCAAGGACATGGATTCTTCTCTGGAGCCTCCAGGAAGGAACACAGCCCTGCCAATGTTAGTCCCCGGAGACCCATGTCAGACTTCTGACCTCCACATCAGTAAAATAAGTTTGGGTTGTTTGAAGCCGCCGATAAGTTTGTGCTAATTTGTTACAGCAGAAATAGGGGACTAATACATTGAGTGACAGATTGAGGTACCAGGAACCACCTACCCTGGTGATTCCCAGTGCCCCGACATTCTCGCTGTAGGAGGTGGTGCCGTTCCCGGTCCCCCAGGCCCCTGCCAGCAGGCAGCCGAGGCCTTCAATGCCGATGCCACGGTTGACAGCGTGCTTCGGAGGGGGTGGGGCCCCCACCAGCCGGGCACAGGCATAATAATCGCCTACCGACTCCACCATCGAGGAGATCACCCCAGCGATAATCCCAAAGACCCCAGCCAGGCTGATGGTGGGGAGGCCCCACTGTCCTGAAAATCCAATGCAGACGGAATATTAACCCAGAGGATAATAGGCAGCTGAACCCCAAGTAAAGTCTTTGCCGGAGGGGTCTCTGGAAGGCTTCAAAGACGGGGCAGCATGTCTTCAACCCCAGAACTGTCAGCAGGATTTGGCTCAGACTGCCGCCCTACCATTGGTCTCTCAGGGCAGGTCAGACCCTGACCTTAAGGCCACTGTGCACAAAAAGAACCAGCAATGGAGTGTCTTCCCAGAAAGACCTCGAAGCCTTTGGAAGAGGAGATTCTTACTCAGGGAGCCCCAGCCCCATAGTCCATCGGCCAGGGCAGCCCTCCCTGGAATCTGGTTATCTACACACCCTGAGCCAAGAACTGCAGGGAAAGGAGACCCAGAGCGGCTTAAGGGATGGCCTTGAGCTTGTCTTCCCAGAACTGTTTTCATTCAGTCCCAGGCCTCCCTAGTATGGGATCTACTGAATCCAGGAGGAGACCCAAAGGTCTGGCTAGCAGGTGGGGACCTCGCTGTCCTCTCCCTGCTCCCAGGCTCACAGGCTCTGAGCAACGCATGGAGCAGGGATGAGAGGTGTAGCCCGGCTCAGAGGGAGCCTCTTGTGTAGCAGTAAAATAATAAATACGGGTGGTTGGAAACCACTAGGTTTGTGCTGATTTGCCACAGCGGAGATAGAAGGCTAAAAGGACTCGTGGACATGGACAGCAGTGTGGTGATTGTGGGGGTTGGGGGGTGCAAGGGGACTAAATGGTAAAAGAAAAAATACAATAAATTAAAAAAAAAAAAAGAACTAGGAGACTACTATGTTGATTGACAAGGTGTAGGTGTCCCGCCTGCCTCAGGGGTCTCCTCCTTCTCTTAGGGATCTGATATGGGCTCCCTAGAGCCTGTCCCTCACTGTCAGATTCCTTGGAGGAAAGCCCCCCTCTGCCCCTATTCAATGCTCCATCCCCTGCCCTGGGCCCCACAGGCAGTCCTGGGAAACATGTCCCGGGCCAGAAGGGCCCCCATCTTCTCATTACCTGGGTAAGGGAAGCGAAACCAAGGGGCCTCGCTCAGGACACGGCCTTTGGTGTCGGTTCGGGCCAGGTATCCATAGGCTGTGGGGGCTGAGGGGAGGATGTTGGTCATCGTGAGCACGAAGCAGAGGAGCCAGGAAATGCAGAGCGCCAGCAGCACCTGCCAGAGGAAGCCGCCTTCACCACCGGGCCTGCCCCAGCCCCTGCTAACCCCTCCTGGACAATGGAAATTTAGTGCATGGTGGATAATTAGTACATTAAAGGAACGTAGAAAATAAACAATGGGGAGCCCTTGCGTCAAAGAGAGGCAGAATGTCTGGTAAAGTGGGCACTTATTACATAGCTGTCTCCCTTTCTACTGTTGGCTGGTCACATGACCTTGGATGAAATTCTCTGAGCCTCAGTTTCCTCATCTGTAAAATGGAATTACAATCACTGCTCTGTAGAGCCTGAAGCAGGATTTCTTAGAGTGGGGCCCTCAGAAAAAGGATTTTTAATCTCTGGTGGCTAAACCCTGGAAATCTGTATTTTTAGCAGTGTCCCCAGGTGATACGTATGCACACTGAATTTCAGAACCACTGGCCTACAGGGGTGTGAAGGATCAATGAGATCACTATGTGGAAGTATCTTCTTACAACAAGAAATGGAGTTTACAGTTCAATTAAACAGGAAAACATGTGGTTCATGGCCACCCATACTTGGCAGTGTGGTACAGATGCAACAGAGAAGGCTCTGAAGAGGGAGATACCGTCATCATCACGGGGCACTTGAATTACCCTTGAGCCACTGAGAAAGAACCTGATCTAAGCATCTTGGCCCCTAGTTTTATATAATTAGCAGTGAGCCTGGCAGCTTCCCTAGTGTCTCGCTAGGAGGACGGCCCAGGGAACATGAGAAGGCTGTTCCACATGGGTGCCCCAGGCGGCAGCCTAGTGCAGGGTGCTCTGCTCCTGGGAAAGAAGCAGGGAAGAAAGACCTGGGACAGCATTACCCTAGCAGTGAGGGAGTGTTCCCACAGACCGCAGGGGAACCAAGGTCACAGAGCAGAGCACAGGTCACGGAATGCAGGCCACACAGAGAGGGGAGCGCTTGATTTGCAGGTCATCGGGGAGTGCAGGAGGCCCCTCACTCTCCAGGTGAGTCAACTAAGAATGGAAGAGGGTGGGAGTGCCTCGTACAGGGAAGACCTGGAACAGCTGGAACTTAGAGATGTGATGCTCCTTCTGCCGTCCATAAATGGGCACGGGCACCGCGATGTTTTTCAGGTACTGAGAAAACAGCGTGATGAGGAAGATGGTCCTGAAACAGAAACCAACCACACCTGATCTGGTGAGCTGGGGCCCGTCCTGAGCAAGGGTGCAGGATGCTGAGCCACCACCTCAGCAGGGTCCCCTTCCAGGTCCTGCTCTGCAGCGCAGGCAGTGTTCTGCTGTCTCTGAAAAGGAGGGGCACTCCCTTTCAGAAGCTGCTGGTGGCTGAAGAGGAATAGTGGGAAGGGGGGCTAGCATTCCTTGGGGGTGGCAGCGGAATGGGTGCAGCGGTTGGAGCCAATGAGGCCAAGGCCTGAGACTACCTTCTCTCCCAGGTCATTCTACAGGTACTTGTGGTCAGACCACAACAAGGCAGAGTGAATGACAGCATCTGGTGTCATCCTCAAGTCCCTTCAAAGCTCTGTTTAAATGCTTAAGGCCTCTTTTTCCAGGAAGCCCTCCTGATGCCCCCAGCAGGCTGTTACCACCCCTGCCCCTGAGCATGCCCAACATTCTAACTCTTGTCGTTGTCTCCTGGTGTCTAGGTCTTCTCTCTGTGACACTGTAATGTGCCTGAGTTCTGAGGCCACGTCTTTGTGCCCTTCCCAGGTGCCAGAGGTTTACAGATATTTACTCAGCAAAAACCTAGTAGGCGGGGGACTGGCCATATCAACTTACTGTGAATCCTACACAAAGTAGTCTGTGGTTAGCTCATTGTCTGTATATACTCACGGCATCATAAACAGGAGTGGTAATAAATTATACGTAGCCATTTCATTGTTCTTCAAAGCATCATAATGTTCATGAAAGTATTTGTAAACCCCAGAGTTGGCCAGTACCCAGGGCTCTTACTGTTCTTACTGGGCCACCTTCCACTAAAGAGAACTTGGATGGCACTCCCTCCCCAGAGAGGACTTACAAGGCGGCGATCCCCCAGTGGGCCCCGGCATCATTGCCTGCAGAATCAAAGAGAGGCAGGGCCACCAGAGAGATGGTTGGAGCAATGGTCAAGGGGCCAATGAAGCGCATGAGATAGCCAATGAGTCCCGAGAAGCCCACGAGCATCTGGAAACAGGAAGCAGCCATGACGACACCCTGCAACTGAAGAGAGGGCATGGCTCAGGCAGCCTGAAGCTTGTGGCAGGACCGTGGGCCTCAGCCCAGCCCAGGTCACATCTAAATCTGGTCACCCCTAAGTGCTACATTCAGAAGCAGTGCAGGAGCAAGGCTGGACCGCAAAGGACCTGAGAGAAGGGGAGCTCTGATCTCACTCCTTGCTCTAGTTCTGGGCCACCTGTTGGACATTTTCACTGAATAGGAACCTTCTCAGGAAGTAGCCTTTAAAAGTATCCATTGACCTTAGTGATGAGGATGATAATGACTCTTAATATAGCATCATTTAATGGTGTACTGAACATCTTTTTGCTCTACTTTTTTCTGTGTTCCTATTTTCTATTGCAGGACTTGCCAGTTTTTTGACAACTCAATCAATCAATCAATCAATCAATCCATTAATAAAATGAGGTTGAACTGTGGCTGGTGTGGCTCAGTGGATTGAGCGTGAGCCTGTGAACCAAAGGGTCCCAGGTACAATTCCCAGTCAGGGCACATGCCTGGGTTGTGGGCCAGGTCCCCAGTAGGGGGTGTGTGAGAGGCCACCACACATTGATATTTCTCTCTCTCTAAAAATAAATAGATAAATCTTTAAAAAATCCAATAAAATGAGGTTGAAACTTGTAAGAACCTCCCCCTTGCTTGTAGCGCTGGTGAAAATCGCTGGACCAGCAGATGGAGCTAAAGTACCAAAGGTCGGACTCCGGGTTGGGGCTCGTGGGGTGGAACACTACGAGGTGAAGTGAGAAAAAAACGAGTCTCCTGCCTTAGACCCGGGCTAGAGGAGGCCCTGCCCCGGGCCTGTGTTCCAGAGCAGGGGCAGCAAGCTTGGTATGTGAAAGGCAGGACAGTACATACTTCAGGTTTTGTCGGCCATAGGAGGTTTCTGTTACATATTCTTTTTCTTTTTAAAAGCCTTATAAAAATGTAAAAGCCATTCTTAATTTGTGGGCAGTTAAACTTAAACACACACACACACACAGACCACAGGCTAGATTTGGTTCAAGAGCCATAGTTTGCTGGCTCTTGCCTTAGAGGGCCCCATATACCACGCACCCCGAAATCAACAGGAAGTGTGTTCAAGAAGACATGGGTGTCTCTTGGTGCGGGGACTGCATGACCCATAACTCTCTAAATGTCCTCTCTCGTCACTAATACTGTTCAAGCCCCAGGGGAATTACTTGCCATAACTCTTGCTCAGTGTCCTCAAAACACAGGTAAGTGCTTCTGAGTGTGGCAGAGGTTTGTGCCGCTGTGGTGTGAGAAGCACACACTTCATTAGAATCCAGGGAAGATTTGAGCAGCAGAGTCATTGGTAGGAGAAGTAGGACAAATTAACTTTCCAGATCTTTCTTCTTGGATAGTATGAAGGCAAGAGATGTGTGCAGAAGGAATCACAGTCCCCAGGAGGTCTGGAAAGGGAGACGCTGCCCCTGGCATCTGGCAGAGCGGGGTGAGCAAATCTTGCTTCTTGTTCTTTACTTAGTTTTAATTTGAACGTATCGAACCCGAGTACAGGCTTGCTATGGGCAGCAAAAACAAACAACAAAACACAAAAACAAAACAAACAAACAAAGCCCCACGAGCCTCATATGTTCTGTGATTCATTCTATTGATGAGATGATGAAACGAGGCTTCCCTGAAGAAGAGCATCCTGATTTGGAAAAGGTAGCGCAACACAGAGCATTCTGAGACTGGGCAATCAACGGGGCAAACACCCAGCGCCCGCCAGCTTGACAAGCACAATTCGTAGGGATAGCTTGGTCTGGAACTGTTCTTTAGAGGTCGGAAAGCCTTGTTAACCCCGGGCCCACCCTGAGATAAAAAAAAAGGAAGCCCGAAGACTCGATCAGATTGCTGAAGTGTACAACATCTGGGTAAGCAGAGCGTAGGCACCTGCAAAAGGGCTGTTTTTCAAACCAAGAAGAACAGCAGACGGTTCTGGCTAAATTCACCAGCCATGGCTCAGACCAACCCGCTGTGTCCTTACAGGTACTGCGCTCGCCGAGGTGGGCTTGCGAGGAGGGCTGGTGGTGGGGCCCACACTGCATGAGGGCTGGCCCCTGTTCAAAGCCAGGTGCATCAGCCCTGGCATGGGGCTGTCATGTGGCTGTGGCCTGGAGCAGCTGCTCAGTCACCCTCCCTTTAAAAGGTCATCACTCACGAGTCTGCTACTGGGCACTGTTCGGAATTAGACTCCCAGCGAACGGCACCAAAAACTCTAACCTCAGAGATCCCATATCTTGAGTGATGTCAGAAAGACATTCGAATGAGAAAGAAGATGATCAACAGCATTTGCTGATTCAAGGGGAATAGTTATAGTCAGGAAAAGAACATCCGGTTACGCAAGAAGGATTCATGGGTTGCTCCCTTTCCGGGGGCAGGCGCCACATCACAAGATAATCGAACTGCAGCCACAGAGGCTTGGGTCCCACTGTATGGGTCTTTGAATTCAGAAGCTCTGGGTGGAGCTTTGCTACAGGTGTTGCAGAGCACGTGTGAGCCTGGAGGAGCATGACATGTGAACAGAAGGGCCTTGGGGGAAGAAATAAGGCAGGTCTGAATTCAACCAGCAGAACAAGCTACCTGGGATGCGGTGGACGGTGCACCCATACGCACCCAGCGTTATTTCTGTGCAATCATGTAGGCTCTTGGGTGGCCAGTGGACCAGCAGTTTGATCTGGCAAGTGGATCACAGAAAGCGCTATTGAAATGTCACCTTTTGTGGGACAGGATTTTCAGTCGAATCTCAAATACTGGTGGCTCAGGTTGATGCCCCTCAGTTTCAAAAGAGGAAGGAAGTGTGACTTTAAATGTAGTCACTGAGGCCCACAAGATGACACCTTGGGCCACAAGGCACGCACCCATGGGCTCACAAACAACAGAATCCCCATATCCATCTGAAGTCACTGACGTTGACAAAGCAAGGGGCACATGTGCCCTTGGTGGGCGAATATGAGGGTCTATGGCCCATCACAGAGCCCACAGGCTGCCTGTGCTGGACATTTCACAGAGATGGGGGGTTTGAACATTTTAAAAACTGGTATCCATGGTGTTTCTGGTTTGAGCTTTGCCTGCTCTGCAAGTGAAGCCCTGACCTAGATTTCTATTGTGGAAAGACGGGCAGTGCAGACAGCCCACTGACGTGAACATCAACTTATAATACTCAAGGGTCACTTTTCATAGCACGCACAGGGCAGCAGTGGACCAAGAAACACAGCATCGGGTGATCTTTTCGTATTTCACGTCATTTCCTAAAGGCAGTGAAATTATTGAAAAATTAGAATGTGTGCCTGGAACCACAAACATGGGTGATGAGGGCACAAAGGGCTGGCTTTCCAGGCGAGGAGGTGGCAAGGTCAAGCTAAACGTGAGCGACAGGGAAGTGAGTCACCTGTGGAACTGTTTCTAAAGGACAGGCTGAGGAATGAGAAGGGAAAAAAAACTCTCTTTTCCCAGGTCTCGGATTTACTTGTGTTCTCTGAGATAGGAAAAATAGAAATCAATTTAACTGGGCTTATTGGAATTCTGATGCTAATTATGGGCCAGATTGGGAAGTGTGGCGTTCTCAGGCTGCATCCTGCCCAGTGGAGAGGGTCCAGTGACAATATACTTATTGAATCATTTGAAAGCACCTTGGCGAAGGTCACACAGCAGGGCTTAACAGTGTTCCTTTTGCTGCCCACTACCTGAGGGACAGCGGAGAAGGACTCAGAACCCCACCTTCTAACGGGAGCAAGGGGATGGGCTGAGAAGGAGCCCAGTGGGGAGAACAGAAGATGGCGCAGGAAGAACAGGAGCTACCTGACAAATTACTTTACTAAATGATGCTACTTTTCCCCTTTACACTGAAAATAAGTTGAGTTCTAGCCAGTGTGGCTCAGTTGGTTGAAGCATCGTCCCGTAAACCAAAAAGTCGTGGGTTCAATTCCTGGTCAGGACACATGCCTGGGTTATAGGTTCGGTCCCCAGTCAGGGCACATATGGGAGGCAACTGATCCGTGTTTCTCTCTTACATCACTGTTTCTCTCCCTCTCTCCCTACCTCCCTTCCCCTCTCTCTAAAACCAATGCTCATGTCCTGAGGTGAGGATTGAAAAAATAATAAACATTAAAAGATAAAATAAGTTGAAAATAATAAGATTATTTCTTAGCAATATTTCTAGATACATCTTCAGTCTGAGATGAAGGATGGTGGCGTCAGGGCTGACTCTACTAAACCGAAAGTCATCTGTTACAACCGGACCCAGAGTTACCGGGAGCACAGGGAGGGGCAGACACTGTGAATGCAGCTGGCACATCAGGACACAGTTACATAAGATTAAGATGGGTCATGGACTAATAGAGTTCATAGGGGAGAAAAAATAAAACTAAAGCAATATCATCGTGAAATGTTTTGTTGATTCTATTGGTTGGTTGAATATGGGCAAGAATAGGAATCTTGTACCATGTCCTCTTCTGTGACGTCCCTCCTCCTGCATGTTTCACATACAGGGGATGAGACTGTCATCGCAGCCATGAGGCCGTTAGGACACTGGACATGGATGGGGGCGGGCTACAGGATGGACCCCCGCTGGTCTAAGGCGTGCTAGCTTGGCTGCTGGGGATATCTAGGAGACAGACTCTGCTTTGAGTCCAGCAGTGTCCTTGGTCCGGTTCTAGTGAGCCTGGGGGAGGCAGTGCCAAAGGCAGTAAGGGGGGGTTATATCCAGGTCTGGACACTCTTTGCACTGGAGCCCCATCATCAGGTGGTGCCTGGGAAAGCCTGCTCCTGCTCTGGAGGAGGTGGCCCCTGGCCTGGCTCCAGGCCTAGGTGTTTAAGGCCCGCTGGGAGGGAGGTGATTGGGTTTCCTAGAGATCTCAAGTGACTCTCTCATATAGGGCTACACCCATAAGCCACCCTTGCCCCTTCAACCTCCATATGAGGGAGGTTTGTAAAGTCTACTTTCCCTGTGGATAAGGCTGAACTCTCTGCCGAGAATCCTGAGTGTGCTGGCTTCCTTATCTGCTGATTAGATAAGCCAACCTGGAACGTGGCCAAACTTCAGGGTTTATGAGGAAGGATGGCAAAAAAACAAAAGGAATTATCTTTTGGAGGGTGGGCCCTTTGGAGTACAGGCTTGCTCTGCTAGGAACCCATCTGTATCAGTGCACCAGCTGACGTTGTATCGAGAGGCTGCGTTCAGCTTCAGTGAATTTTTTTTGAAGGCTTTTCCATCCTGTTCACCCATTTCAGGATGGGTGATTTATGAGCGCACCTGCCCTCCGCATGCTGTGAGTGTTCAGCGGGTTTTAACCACAAATGGCATGACCTCCATGCCCCACCCTCCCTATTCACCCAGTCCCTACCTGAGTGACTTTTGTTTTGGTTCCCTGGGTGAAAGAAGTCCACAAAGGGAAATGCTCTGCTGATGTCAAAGAGGTGAAACCAAAAAATTGGCAGAAGCACTAAAAGGCATCCACATCAACGAGTTCAAAAACTGTTTTGAGCAGTGGGAAAAAAGTCCCGATAGGTGTATTGCATCAAATGGAGAGCACTTTGAAGGTGACTGAAGTTTAAAAATGGAAGAATAAATACACTATTTTTATCAATAAATTCCGGGTTTTTTTTTTTTAGTCCCCCCTCATACATTAAGGCCACGAGTTCCTTGCCCCGGATGAAACAACTGAATTAAGGGCCAGGTTTCACAGCAGATAAGCACGGGGCCCAACCGGCCCAGATGGGCAGACTAGGCAGACAGCGCCCACGACCAGAGTGGCAGCTGGTCCTGCACTCTGGTTTCCCTTTAGTCGGAGCCCACTGTGGGTGCAGGCAACGCTGCGCTTGTGCATCTCTGAAGAACGTGTAGTGAAATGTCTGGAAAACTCTAAGAGCTTAGCTACTACAGTCTGCTCCTATTATCTTCTCCATCATCATCCTCATCCTTGTCACCATCATCATCGTCATCATTGCTGTGACGTGCCTCCTTGTGTCTTTGCGGTCCTAGCACTTATCTCCACACTTGATGACACTCGATGCCTTAACTTAAAAACTCTCTGCATCCTGGGACTGGCGAGGAAAATGCCCGGGCTCTTCCTCCTTGAAATATGGGAGTGTTTCCAAGCGAACCTATCATCTCCATCTTTCCCACCCTGGCAGCCCCGATCCATCTCCTGCTCATCACCCTGCTTGATTTTCCTCCTTGCACAATAACTCCCTGAAATTCCCCCTTTTATTTACTAATGTGAATCCTTTTGTCTCTCCCTCCCACTCTGCCCTGCACATGGACACACTGTTTTATCTGCAACAGTGTCTAAACGCCCAGGATCCTGTCTAGTGGAGAGCTGAACAATGAATGGCGAACAAATGAATCAACACAGTAGCCACCCCTCACTGCCCCCCCCCCCCCCCCCCCCCCCCCCCCCCCCCCCCCCCCCCCCCCCCCCCCCCCCCCCCCGCCGAGTATCCCTCCACTCCACACACGCACCCACCCTGCCCACCCTAGTGTCCCATTACCTCTCGGATCCTCTTCTGCCATTCCTCAGTGAATTCAGGAGAGCTGGTGTTCACCTGGCTGGCATTGCGTGTCCACTCGGGACACTTCCAGGCAGGAAGAGACAGCATGGCCAGGGAGGGTGCCAGAAAAGCAAATGTTCCTCCCTGGAGAATGGGCAGCCTGGAGGAGGGTAAGAATACAGTTACCCACACAGTCCTTCAGACTGGTCTGTCACCACCGCCAACCAGGGTCCTTTTAATCTTGAGTCCTGGATGGGCTTAGAGGCAGCACAGATGCCTGCTGTTCTCAGTACACAGGGAGTCCCTGCAAAGCGTCAGCTCAGATCCTGGAGCCCCGCCAACCTTTGCACAGGTAGGAGGGGTACAGGTGAAAGACCAGCAGACCTAACCCCTGTCTGGGAGATGCAAGGCCGGGAGCAGAAGGCCAAGCCCTGGGGAATAATTCAGAGACAGCACAGAGCTCAGCGAACTCGCTTAGTGGGTGCCATGGTTTGCCTCATTCCAGTAGACCTTCCCCAGGCTCCGAGACCAAGGCACAGCTCACACAGGGGACATGTTCCCGCCAACAGGGGAGGCACAGCCTGAAACCTGGGTTGCCAGATTCCTGTATGTCTCCGGAAATGAACCTCAGTCCCGGGTCTCCACTTGCAGGCTCCTTTTTATCACATGGAGAGAACGGGTTTGAGGTCAGTTAGCAGGGTGTGCTCCCCACCCCAACCTCCCCCACCTCCCGCCCCCACCATCAGTGCATCACTCTGGCTTCCATGAGAACCTCTAGCTGCGCCTACGGACCTGTCTTCCCTCCGAGGTGCACACAGCCTTATAAGTGCACCTCCAGCAATCCCCTCTTACTGTGGAGGCAAACCAAGTCTGCCTGCCCTTGGACGTTCCAACGTGGGGGTGCGGAGTGGACCGAGGGACCCCGGTACCTTGCTTGCATTGGGTGCTGCGGCACACACCCAGTTCAGATGCTTTTTAAAAAAAAAATAATACTCGAGGGGTATTTTTGAACTCAGGATTTCCTGCAGACATCTGAAAGAGTTATTCTGGAGAATGACCGAACACATTTTGTGAAATGAGGATGTCAAGTTTATAAAGAGTTTCGCTGTCTGAGTGAGCCCTCGTAGTCCGGCCATGTGTTGGAATCAGCAGTGCCTGGGTCAGATGCTCAGCGGGTGGTTCAGGAGGGCGCCCAGGCACCTGCAGGGCAGGCAGCTCTGCGTGGTCCTGCCGAGCCACCAGGGTTGAGAGCAACTGATCTAGATTCGGAAATCTAGACCCGTAGTTCTCCAAAGGGGAATGGACTACATGGCACAGGCAAGGCAGCAGCATGCGGGTGGGGGTAGGGAAGGTGTGAATAACATGGTTTAACTTAAAAACTATGAATCTAAGTCTCTTGGCAGAACAGGAAACATGCTGTACCAATTGCTGAATCCCTTTTGAGCTTTTAAAATAAACATATAAATCTCTGTATGTGGGTCTAACCAAAGAATACATAATAAGAGAACTTTTTTTTTTTAGCAATAACTTCATTCATTCAACAAATGTTTTTTGAGGACGTGCTAGGTGGCAGGCATTAGATGCCATGGCATTAGGGACACCGTGGTGAGTGAGACCAAGATCCTACTTACATTCTAATTACACAATTCTCTGTTAGCCCTTCAAGCAAACCAGTCCCTTGCAGTATCTTACTCTCAGGGATTCTTTTAAACATCTTGCAGGGGTTGTCAAACTCATTTTTACCGGAAGCCACATCAGCCTTGCGGGGGCCGAATGTAACTTTAGGACTGTATACATGTAACTACTCCTTAACTAGGGGTAAGGAGCTCAGCGCTGCCACTGGGTAGAAACAAGGTGCCCTGGCGGATAAAACAAGCTGGAGGGCCGGATTCGGCCCGCAGGACACAAACCCTCCCTGCGTTAGTTAGCCTGCCAACGCTGCCTCCGCCATTCCTGATTCCCGGGTTCTGTGAGGGCAGGGAGTGCTCACTTTTCATCTCCGTCCCTCCAGTGCTGAGCCTGGGGCCGCAGAAAACTGGCCAAGATTGGGCTTTATCGCTATACTTTTTAAAAAGTTTCATAGGCATGTAATGAAGCTCTGATAAATGTGAACTTGTCTTTCATTAGCCATGAAATAGGTAGACTCATTCTTGGGGTTCTGTGTCTGTTTTTCCTTGTCTCCTGTGCCAGTCTGCACCTGTGTGGCTTCACTCAGACAACTGATAACGAATAAACGGATATTAACTTTTCTCGCCAAGTTATTCTCTTGTGAGACAGGCCTGGCAGAGATTAGGTCAAAACCAGACTTCCAGTGAGGCCCTCACTTGCATGGCTCCTTCTCATGTCCAAGGACAGTCCAATGTGCTCACCAGCCAGCCACACACCTGCGTAAAATTTGCAAAAGTAAAAGGTTCCGGCCAAACTGGCTACTACTACTGTCTCTTTCCACTGCCACCGCCCTAGCTCCACGCCTCACATCCGATGGCACTTTTGAGGCCACAAGCACTTTTAGGACCTGGGTGAGTGGAAGGTGAGCCGGGATAAATTTAGTTTGAATGTAGTACCCATGAATGGTGACTTTGTTGCTGGCTAGCTTGGGTAATCACAGTGCCAGCCCCCTCTACCTCATGACACGAAGGGGCAAGACCAGAGGTCATGTGACGATCGCAACGTGTCCTATAGCACCTGGCACAGGACATGTGTGATTGGTGGATGAGAAACAAGGTTTGCTATGTGTGAAGCCAGGAGCAAGTCGGCAGAAAGTTTGACAATATGCTGAACTGCCACAGAAGGTTTGGTTCTCGTTGATGCGCAGGGAAAACGGAAGTTTTCTCCTATCAGGAAGCCCCTTAAACAAGGCAGCAAGGACAATTACAAATGCACCGTGCATTCAAATTGTTTTCATAGGAATCAAGCGCAATAGAATTCATCAGAGTGCCTGTGTCTGAAGAACACAAATCTGTCTCAAGCTACGGTCTGTGTGTGAGGTATGCTAGCACACCCCAGCTCTCAGCAGTGACAGACAAATCTGGACCAGTCAATGCTGGGGGACAACTGAATAATCTTTCCTTCTCGCTGTGAAATTAGGAGGTAATCGAAGAGTGTGCAATCATAAAATGTGGGGGGAAAGTCTTATAGTGAACTGTGGGGAAATGAAATAATAAAAGATATCAGGCTGTGTTTTGGAATCTGTGGCATTTGTGATATTTACCTCCTTTTTAAACATTTTGTAATGTGATTTTTCTTTTTATTTTAAGTGAATATTCTCTTTTTTTGGTACATGATTTTGTGTTCATAATTTTGTATCCTTTTTCTTAACGAGGACACCCAAGTCTGTATATTCTTCAGGCTGTCCTTGGACTAGATGCTAAGTCAGTGATAAAGGAAGAAGACACAGGACCAGCCAATTCACTAGAAAGGCCCGGAGGACCCACAGGGAGGCATTTCCTGGGAAGACGGTAACGGGGCAGAGCCACTGTGTGGATTCTTGGGATTCAGGGGGCTCAGGGGGTGGAGGCAGATGATGTGAAGAGACATGTGGAAATCGGGGCAAGGGGGCTCCAAAGACACATTTTCCGGACTTCTTTCCCAGCTCTGTCCAGGCCAGCTCCAGAGCAACAGGACTCCATTATACTCAGATTGAGCTGAGCAGCTTATATACAAACACAAAGGACTTGGTGGTTTAAGAGAAAAGGAATTACAGTCATTATACCAATTGATTATCTCAATGCTACTGTGAGGGAGCAGGGCACATATCCTCATTTGCCTGATTTGACAGGTGCCAGACCACGGATCTGGTTCAGTGATTGTCTATTGCCTGTTTACTCAGAACAGAATTCGTCTTTCCTGCTTCATCAGGAAATCTTCCTGAATGGGAGTTGCCATGTTTGCTCCCCTAGCAGGTCCAGGGCTGGGCATTCAGCTTAAACTATGCCAGCCAGAGCTCTTCCCTGGGATTTTACAACATGAGGCAAGCCAGAGCAGTACTTTTTTGCTTTAGAGGGTCACTGCCAGCAGCCCTGTCCACAGCCCGAGCAGGAAGCCTGTCCGTGAGAACAGGCCCTGGCAGGGTGATGAAGAGACAGCCCTGCCCTCACATAGCAAAGGGGAGCCCCCTACACTTAGCCCGATGTTCTAGAGGGCCTCACTCCAGCCTTCTCCAGGGAGGTGTCTACAGGGCCAACGAGACATGCCCACCTCAGTTCATGTGCCCTTCCTCTTTGAGTCCCAAGAATTCTCTCTGCCCAAATGGCCTTGAGCCTCTTCCAGATCCTGCCTGGGCCTCTTTCCCAAGTGTGTCCTGCTGAAGGCAGATGATGAGGCGTGTGTGCACACCCTAGGCCTGAAGGATGGCTGGGGGGCAGCTGTTTGGGGAATCTGGTGTGGGAGACAGGAGTGTGTGGATGGAACTTCAAGGTGCAGCTCAGCATGCCCACATTCATGCACGCAAGACCATTTGCAATCTGGAGCAGAACTCAGGGAGGGAAGAGAAGAGGGAAGGCCACAGGCTGGGGGCTGCCCTTGACCCCAGAATCCAAAGGAGAGCTTCAAGGAGTCAGAGAATTCTAAATTCAAACTTGGCCTCCCAGGTATGATGATCAGAACATATTTTATTTAAGAGTTTGTAAACTTGGCTTATAACTCTCTGGTACTTAGACATGGAGTGCATGGGTCTCCATTTGTACTCTTAGCCTGGGTCTCGCCAATATTAGGGGCATATCTGAGTAAAGACAAGAGATGGAGAGAAAGCCCCAGTGGCATCTGAGTCCCTGGTTCAACATGCTCCTGATGCGTGATACACCCTGCCTTTCTCTTGGCTTGATCTTCTAAGTTAACAAAGAACAATTTTTGCCTAAGCAAACCTGGATTCCTGTTACTGGAATCAAGATTCCTAGTTAATAGAGACAGTAAGTGCTGGAGCTAGGGCTTGAACCCAGGCTCTGACTCCCAGCCCTGTGCGCCCTCTATCATGCCCCACCAGCTTTCTAACCACCTTTCCGGCCACAATCCAAGCACACCTCGTTGACAGATAAAAGTCAGACTCCATGCAGAGACATTGTACCTACCTGACTCCTAAAAACACTTGCAGGAGAGTGCAGATGCCGGAGACGAAGAAAATGGTGCTGATGAGGTAGCTCTGGGTGAGGGGGTCGTGCTGCAGACACAGGTCCTTGGCCAGGATGAGCGGCACCGCCACGAGCCCCCCCAGGGCCGTGAGGAAGTGCTGTGTGCAGAGGAGAGCAAACAGACAGGCATGTGTTTGCTGTGGTTGCCACCTCCACCTTCATTCCCTGTTCTGCTGCCAGAGGCAAGGGCTCCACCTCTGGTCCCAGAGGAGTCTGGCAGTGAGTGACAGGCAGAGATCCAGGCAAGCAGTGGGAACGAATATTCTGGGTCAGAAACCAAGGGGGAACACAGCACAGGAGGACATAACAGGGACCAAGGAGGGAGCTTTAAGAAGAAGAACAAGGTGAGAGGCTCATTATTAAAACAAGGTACAAGGTAAGGGCAAGATCATTGACCGGGAAGACTTGAACACATTCTTCAGAACAGATCATGTGCTGAGTCACAAAACAGCCTTACCAAATTTAAGAAGATTGAAATCATACCTCAAAGGAACTAGAAAAAGAACAAACTAAGCTCAAAGGTAGCAGAAGGAAGAAAACAACAAAAATCAGAGCAAAAGCAGAGATCAGAAAAGCAATAGAAAAGAGCAACCAAACTGAGAGCTGTATTTTTGAAAAGACCAAAAAAGCCAAAAAACAAACCCTTAGCTACACAAAGAAATAAAATCAGAAATTAAAGAAGAGCCATTACAATGGATACAAAGAGATACAAAGTACCATAAGACACAAATTGGATAACCTAAAAGAAATGGATAAATTCCTAGAAACATACAACTTACCAAGACCGAATCATGAAGAAACAGAAAACCTGAACAGACCAATAAGGGAGACGTTGAGTCAGTAATCAAAAATCTCCCAACAAGAAAAGCTCAGGACCAGATGTTTTCACTGGTGAATTCTACCAAACATGTAAAGAAGAATAACACCAATCCTTCTGAAACTCTTCCAAAAAATTGAAAAGGAGGGAACACTTCCATACTCATTTTATGATGCTAGCATATAACCCTGATACCAAAGCCAGATAAGGACACTGCAAGAAAAGAAAACCATAGGACAATATCCTTGATGAACCCACAGATGCAAAAATTCTCAGCAAAATACTAGCAAACGGAATTGAATAGCACATTCAAAGGATCATATTGAATCCTATGCATGCAACATGGGAACAACTGTTGAAGACGGAAAAACTTCAAGGCAAGATCAACAATGAAGACAAACAGAAAGTTCTTGACAAGTACAATGAAATCATCACTGGCTTGGCAGGAACCAGACGGCAGAAAAGGAAGAATCTGAACATCAGCAGAAAGAGGTGGAAAAACCCTCCACCCTCATCATTACCAAGCTGTAGCAGAGTGCAGGAGGTATGCTGGAGGAATGCCTGGGGCTTCCCTGGTGGTGGGGCCCCTTCACGTTGTGGTGCCTCTGCTGGGCCCACTGTCAGAGGTTGACTAAGCCAGCCTTGCACAGAGATATAGCATTGTTCCATGCAAAATATTAAAAGACCCAAATTTGGAACAAATTCCATGGCAGTTTTAAAAGTTGGAGCTGTTGCATAGTTAAATAACTTGGTATTCTTGATGCTGGACTATAGACTGCGCACACAGGTAAAGGAAATAATGCACTTCATAAGCACTGTATGGTAAACTAGGAAATGAGATGTCTTTAATAAAACAATTTAAAATTGGCACCAAAAAAATGGGGGGGCATCATACACCATGACCAAGTGGTATTTATCCCTGGAATGTGAGGATTGTTCAACACAATCAATAAATATTATATACTACATTAATAAAATAAAGGCTAAAAGTCCTATGATTATCTCAATAGATGCAGAAAAGCATTTGACAAAATTCAACATCCTTTCATGATAAAATATCTACATTATCCATTTTATTGACTCATAATATTGTAAAAATAGTGTGACATTTGTTCTTATTTTATAGAAAAACACAGAAAAGCAAACAAAATATATATTCCTCCCTTAATATTCCACATGGAACAATTTGTAAAATTAAAAGAAACACTTCTATGAGATTAGAAAATTCATGCTATAAAAAAATTATAGAATAAAAAGTGAAAGTTGAAAACTACCCTCCTTTTCCTAGTTCTTCATCCAAAGGTTAAATACTTTACTAGTTTCTTGTGAATCCTCCAAAACATGCAAAATTATTACATATACTTATTTCTATCATCCTGTTTTTAACACAAAAAAGATCACACTACACATGGTTATTTACTTAGCTTTTTTCGCTTACTACATCTTAGAGAACATTCCCTAACTTCAGGGTAAATATATATTTCTCTTTTTAACAGCTGCGTAAAAAAGTGATTCGTTAGGTTTCACCAAAATTTATTTAACTGGTTCCCAATGATGGATGTTTTGTTTGATTCTAGGGTTTTGTTTGTTTCTTGTGTGATTTTGATTTTACTATTGTCAATAATGCTATAAGAACATCTTTGTACATATCTCAACAAATCTTCTCAACATGTCCTCAGAGAAATTCTTAAGCATTGGGGTCTGGTTAAAGGGATGAGGTCTGTCTGCAAAAAGTCCAGTCATTGTTAACATAACGAGAATAGTTTGTGCAACATCGATGTAACCCGGCAGCCAAGGAGAGTGGACTGGAATGCGCATGTGTGAACAATGATGACTTCACTGTACTAATCAGTGAGGGCAGTAGACGCCGCTTAGTGAGCTTGTGTACTGTGTGGCTATCACGTTCAAAATGACTGAGTGAGTAGAGCAACAAATCTGCATCAAATTTTGCATTAATCTTGAACATTCCTCCATGGAAACTATTCAGAAGATACAGAAGACCACAACTATGGGCAATTGGTGATTGGCAGCTTCATCACGACAATACACCCACTCGTGCATCACGTCTTATGCAGAGTTTTTTGACAAAACATCAAATCACCCAGGTGACTCAGCACCCCTGCAGACCAGATTTGGTGGCTGGCAACTTCTTGCTTTTCCCAAAACTAAAATCACCTTTGAGAGGGAAGACATTTCAGACCATCAATGAGATTCAGGAAAATATGATGGGGCAGCTGATGGCAATTGGGAGAACTGTGTGAGGTCCCAAGGTGCCTACTTTGAAGGGGAATGAGGCATCATTGTCCTATGTACAATGTTTCTTGTATCTTCTTCAAGAAATGTCTCTATTTTTCATATTACATGTCTGGATACCTTCTGGACAGACTTTGTATGTATTTTACTTGCTGATAGAAATCACCAAATTGTCATCTAGAAAGGTTGTACCAAATAACATTCCAACAAAAGTGCTTGAGGGTATGTGCTTCCCCAAATTTCCCAAGCACTGATTATCAAACTATTTAGTTGCTGCCAATCAAATAAATTAAAGTTAGTATCTCTAAAAAAAATGCCCCAGTCAGTGTCTTTAGTGTAACTTATCAGCCAAGCATGAGAAAAGCCTCCCTAATTCCTTCCATCACCTCCAAATTCTCGGACAAAGAGAGAAACCCAAGAAGCCTTGAGTTCCCCTAGAGGTACACTATTATACATGGAAAGCAAGAGCATCCACAACTGAAGTGTAGATATTGACCACTTTGACCTGGGTGTGTATTGATTTGGCTTTTGAGGCAGAGCCTCTTTGGACCCATTGCTTGCTGAGTGGCATTACCTGGATCCCCAAGAAGATGCAGAGATACCATGGTGGAATGTCCAAGATGCCATAGGCCAGATGGCTGCTGCTAGGACTCCCGCGCTGGCCCTCCTTCTTCTTGCCTTGGCCAGCATCGTGGAAGATAGCATCTTCACCCCTCTGCTTGGAAAAAGAGAAGGACATATCTGGGCATTTCAAAAGGAATCAAGTGGACTTCCTGATTTCAACCATGCAAACGGACATCCTTTCAGAGGCAAGAGGCAATGAGACAGGGGTGACCGTTGGCCAGCTTGGGATTTCTATCTAGGTCCAGACTCGAAAGACCAATGGTTTTCAGCATTATACCTCTGCAGCAGGGCCTCCCTGCGAAGTCTGGGCACATGCAAGAGGAGTGGATGCTGTGCCCAAAGCCCTGGCAGAGAAGAAGCTCTGTGCAGGAGGGGATGGGAGTTAATCCCAAGGTCAGAAAATGGGCAGGTTTTCCTCCCAGCCAGTCAGAAAAAGGGAGATCCTGGTCCCAGAGTTGTTTAGCTGCCCCCAGGCCCTATGTTGACATCTGCTGAAGCCACAGCATGTTTATTATGGTGGACAGTTTCCTTATCCCTGTCTTCTTCCGGGCTGTGAGATCCTAGAATGCATTAACGTGCCTTACTCTTCTCTGCTGTTCCAGTGGTCCTTGTGCCCAGTGTGGACTGAATGGATGGTGAGTGAATGGATGCTACGTACAAACATGAATGAGTGCAGTGCGTACAGGCTGCTCCGGGGGCAACAGCCAGCTTACATTCCTTGTACCAGTTTCACCAAAATTAACCATGAATTCTAAACATTCCCCTCCAACCTATTGGCTGTATAACTTACCGACCTTGAGCAAATTACTAATATTTTCTAAGCCTCACATTTCTGATTCATGTGGCAGAAATGTCGTTAACACCTACTTCACAGAGAGTGGAGAAAATTAAATGAAAGCATGAAGAAATGGGGAGACTGTGGTCAAAGGATGCATACAGGTATTATAAGATGAATAAGTCCTGGGGATCTAATACCATGTGGTGATTATAGTTAATAACACTGTATTACAAACTTAAACATTGCTAAGAGAGTAGATAAATGTTCTCACCACAGAAAGGAAATGGTAATTATGTGATGTGATGCAAGTGTTGGCCAATCTTAAGTTGGTGATCATTTTGCAATATACGTGTGTCAAGTGAACGCACAGCACACCTTCAACTTGCGCAATGGTAATGTGTCAGTTACATCCCAATAAAGTGGGGAGCAGACGGAGCAGGAAGCACACTGTCCTGTGCCTGGCATAGTGTGTTGCTCAATAATTATTAACTGTTATCATTACAAAGAGCTTCTGGTCTCATGTTTCGAAGGCTTTAAATGTGTGCCTAGGGCTGATGTCTGAGTGTGTAGCTGTGGGTGACAGGAGCATGAGAACAATGTCCCTGGTGTGGCCAGAAGGTGGCAAGGCCACCAGCATACAAATCAGGCAACTCTAGCTGATGTGCCCCGCGGGCCTGGTCAGACCGCAGAGTACACGGTCTGCCCAGTGGCACAGCCAGCGCTGCCCTGAGGCATTGCAGGCCTCTCATGGAGAAAGTTCCAGAGAGAGAGCCACACCCACCCCTGTGCCTAAGCACCCTTCACCTCAGCACCACCTCAGAAAATGACTTCTGAGCCAGGGCTGCATTATGACCCTCGTGGGCGCTGCACAATTTTACTCCCTGTGCCCCTATTTCCACAAAAATGCACACATTTCATGACTACACTCGTACAAAGACAAATTGATTATTCTATATTAAAACATTTTCTTTGATATAAAAGTTCCATTTTTTCTTCTAATTTTCAAAGAAATGAAACCATTTTCATGGGCCCCTGAAAGAATTGGGGGCCCCAGGCACTGTGACCACCTTCCGAAGCAGTAGGAGGCGATGGGGAGGACATTTCGTTTGTGAGAAGTGAAGAGAGGCAGGAAAGCCATCACATCAAGAACTGGATGGTTGTCCTCGGCCACCTCAAGGATGTCACTGGTCCTTAGGGAACTTTCTTCTGAGACAGGGTTTCTCACCCTCAGCGACATGTTGGGCAGGATAATCCTTTGTTGTGTGTGTGTGTGTGTGTGTGTGTGTGTGTGTGTGTGACTGTGTGTGTGTGACTGACTGTGTGAGGGGTGGGCCTGTCTTGTGCACTGCAGGGTGTTAAGCAGGAGGACTGTGGTCAGGTTTGCTGACGGTGGGTTGGCTGATCTACACAGGATAGCCCTGCAGAGTCATTTGTTCCTGGAATTCTGAAGAGCATTTGCTCACCAGTCTAATATTTATGTCCTAAAACATAGATGTAAGATTTTTGCTTCTGCTCACCTATTTAGTGATGGCTGGAAGCATGCATCCCTCACCTAATCCAGGAAGCCTCCCCTGATTTCACCCCATCCTGGCCTCAGACTCGACTAGGTCTCCCTTCCTCAGAGGTTCCTACAAAACCATGGCCCCAACGTGCCTCACTGCAATCACGTTTATTTGTCCAAGAGACCATAAAGTCCCATAACGTCTCTATCTCTAGCATAGAGTTAGCACTCACTGTTGACTGATGAAGTAAATGAATGAATGTGTAAGTTCATGACTATTGAGAATTTTTCTCATCGACTTAAAAGATGCCCCAACTGGTTGGACCCCTTTTGAAACATCATGCTTATCTATTTAGATTTCTGAAAATAAGGGTGCTGCTTGGCACTTGGGTTGCACATGAAAGGTTGTTTTTGCCTAAAGAGGTCGAAGCCAAGCCAACCAGACAGGAGGGTGCTGGAGGGAACTCGGGGCCCCTGACCACTTCTGGTGAGGTTTTAGCGAAGGTAGGGAGGAATCAGTGAGGGCCACAAAGGTTAAAAACAGGCTGAGAAAAAGAGGAGAGGAAGAAGGAAAAAGGGACTGAGGGATCAGTTGGGTTGATTGGTTGATTCTGGGCAGGTTACAGAGCAACAGAGCGTGCTGTTTGATGCTGGGCACACGTGGTCTCTCAGTGCCCTGATTGGGGGTCACAGGTGCATCTCCTCACCTCTCCCAGCCTCGGTCTCTGCATCTAAATCTGGGATAGTGCAAGGGTACCTGAAGACCCCAATGAGCACAGAGCCTGTGGTCTCCCGCATGCACCTGTGCATGAGCTCACAGGGCTGCGGCTGGTACAGCTGCGTGTGTTCTGCCAGTGAGCTCACTCACAGCCTCCCCAGGACCTCTCGGAATTCCCAAGAAGGTGAGGGGGAAGGAAACATGCATGGGAGGGGGGAACTGTTGGTCCTGGCCCTTCTTGTCTTTTTTCCTGTTGAGAGCCGATGACTCAAAGATTGTTCTCAGCATGAGGAGCTCTAACTATTCTGTCTGGGTATCAACTTGGATCCTCTGAAGGTTATGGAAACCACTTCTACATCTGCTTTAAAACAATATCTGGGAAAGTGACCTTGTGTGAGGTCCAAATAAAAAAAGATTATAACATGGATCTGGGGAAAATGTGTCTTCCTTGAGAATCGCTGGTTCTTCTTGTCTGATAAAAGTGTGTGACTTCTCTGAAGTCCATTGGCCAAGGCTGCTGAAAGCACAGAGCCTGATCAAAGTGACTGTTCTGGTAAACCACCTCGCCTCGCTTACATGCACAGACGCATAGACGGGGCAGGCACAGAGAGTGCCTGGAGGGTCCTGTGTGGCCCAGAGGGATCGTTAGCACACTCAAGACCTGCATAGAAACAAGCGACACCCCAGAGACATTGGAGAGCAGGGCTTCTCAGATGGAAGTAGGAGATGCGCCATCCTGGAGGCTGTCCCAGTACAGGGAGCGCCTTTGTCCCTGGGGCGGGGGAAGGTCCTGCAGGGAGAAGGCTGTGCAGGTGACTCACGCTGCGGAAGGAGGAAGCTGGCAAGCTCCCTTCTGGAGGAAGAACGAAGTCTTAATGAAGTGCCCCTACTTCACGAAGAGGGGCCGCACCGTTTCCCGTTGGAGGCGAGTTTACCAACCCAGCCCATGGGCTGTAATTTCACCATGAGGCTTGACCCAAAGAGGCAGTCTGGTGAGCCTTGCCGTTCTGTGGTGCTTTCCAGTCTACAAGCAGCTTCCAGTGCACCCTCTCCTTGATTCTCACCACCGTCTTATCACCCCCGATTCACAGATGTGAAGACTGAGGCTCCGCGAGGCTTGTCCAAGGTCCCATTGTACATAGGAGAACGGCGCCCTCCTCTTTTGGTGTCTAGGGCCATTGCCTGCAGTTTTGTCCCTTGTGCATGCAGGGACAGCCCTCCAGCTCCCTGGCACAGACAAGCAGAGCAGGCGGAGACTGGTGCGGGGACAGCAGCAGTGGGAAGGGGCGGAGTTCTTGGCGGAAGTTGGATCCCTTGCCCTTTGAGGCCATGCATACCCCACACAGCCTCCCATCCCCCACCTGACTCCAGCAAGGTTCATTTCCTAACACTTGCATTCGCCTGGCTCTAGCCAATGGGACTGCCCATGTCTCGCCAAGTGTGGCCTCCCTTATCCTGCCTCCGTGCCTTCGCTCACCCTGTGCTCCCGACCGGGGCTCCTTGTGTCCTGTTCCATCGCCTGTCCCGATGCCCCACCCCCTATGACGTCCTTCACGCTCCCAGCACATCTTGTCCACCTGTCGTGTCATTAACCATTTTCTCCCTTGTATTAGAACTGTTGCTGTCTACCCCCGTTTTCTCTAGCTAGGCCATAAGCTCTCAAGGTCAGGAAGCTGTCTTCCCTGGGTTTGCATCACTAGAAGTTTCTAGCACAGCAACATGCACATGGAAACCAAAAACATCCCAGAAGAGTGACTTCTCAATCCGGGTGCTGAAGTTGAGGTTTCGAGGAAAATGAAGAGAGGATGGGCCCCTGAAAAGGAGACAGGTACGTGTCCCGTGCGCTCCACTCAGCAACTGGCCTCAGGAAAGCCAAAAATGTGGAAAACGTCCCAGCCTTCAGAAAATGGAGTCTTCAACTGATTTCCCAAGATTTGTTTTGTTTTGTTTTTAGCTTCTGGCAGAAATTATTCTGAGAAGAGAGTTCTCTCAGGTATCCTCCTCACCCCAGCGATTTTCCAGAAGAGAGCCAGGGCCTCCTTTCTACCAGAGGCTGGCCAGCAGTGGCCAGTGTCTGGCAGACTGGCTCCAGGGGACAATTCTAGAGCCCAGTCCAAATTCGTGGGTGGCACCTGTCCCGAAGACACCTGGGCTGGGCCTCGTTAGGGCTCTAGCCCTGGCCTGGTGCAGAGGGAGGGTCTCTTTCCAACTGTGGTGGGCAGTGGCAAGAGCAGAGGGTCTCCACTCAGTTCCTCCTGTTATTTTTCAAGAGGCCAAAATAGGTTGGAGAGGTGCCAGGGCCAGGGCTCAAGGACCAGCTAGACAAGCCTCCAGTTGGGTTACCCTGACTTTCCTTCTCCCCATCTATAAAATGGGAGCAGAGAACCTGCTCTGAGGACTTCAAAGGGACAAAATAAAATACAAAAAGTGCCTGAGGATTTTAGTAAATATCAGCTCTCTCTCTCTCTCTCTCTCTCTCTCTCTCTGCTTCCCACTCTCCTTCCCTTTGCTTTGCTTCAGAAAGGGCGTCTGATTATTTCTGAGAAACCAGAAAAACAAACATTTAGTTTCAACAGAGACTAACCTGTGCGTAAAGGTAAAGCAGAAGATTTTCCACCTTTTCCGCCTTCCTTTGTGATTCATTCAGAGGTCAGCTCTCAGGGAGGAGTCTTTGCTTCGGTGATGGCAGGTCCAGAGTATGGCTACCACCCTTTTCTACTAATTTAAAATGTCATCTAGATCTGTAAGCCATCATCCTTAGCGGTGATAATGAATCAGGGCATTAGAACTTGATGCTTGGACCCCACACCAGGCCTTCTCCTCCTCGCTGCCTGCCTCTTCTTACCCTTCCCTCTCTCTTTTACCAGCACTCACCAAGGGGTCAGGGTGCTCACAGCTGCTGATGGCAGAGTTCATGGCCACTTGGGGTCTTCTCCTTCGGGCCTCCTCTCAGGATAAAACAGAAGTGAAGTCACTCTAGTAGAGAAAGATTAACTTCTCAACACCTGCCAAAATAATAAACAAAAGAGAAAGACAGGGATCCAGGGATGGCTCTGGGGAGGGTGAGGCCTCCAAGCCCTGCCCTGACTGCTGATGGACAACAGATGTCCCCTCCAGCTCTCTCCCTGTATGATTACTACAGGAGACCAAGGTGCATGATGTTGCAGTTAATGTTTTATAATTTGATAAGTTTGAGTAATGGCAGAGAAGTTAATGATCCTCTATAGCACAAGGAAACAAGTCAGGGTACAGCCCCTCAGGGTGTGACAGTGAGACAGGAAGATAATCTAGGAAAATTCTTGGCAAGTGGAATAGGGAAACTGAGACAAACAGCTGAACACAATGGCTGAGCAATTTACAGCCAGGTGCAAGTTGGTCACCAGGGCATCTGGAAAGGGCAAAACTGGGCAAAAAAGGACCTCACCCTCAGAGTAACCTCTTCTACCCTGGCCTTTCCTCCCTGGAGATAACATCTAGGCCTCAATTATATTTCAACTCCAGGCCCCCAAAAGAAGCAAAACCAGGTGGGCAATGCCAAAACCAACTATAATGATTAAAAACACCCTGCCCTGGCACTGACCAATCAGAGGAGACCATGACCCTGAAAGGGCACCTAGAGAACTGATGAATATTCTGCTGAAACCCTCCCCTGAGACCTCCCCTAAGATTCCTGCCTGCAAGAGAGAGATAAAAGCCTCAAGACAAAGGACCTAGGGGTATGTGCTCTCCTTCTGGGAGAGCTCACCATTCCCTTTCACTTCTTCTTCCCCTAATTCTTTCTTCACAGCCATGCATCTCCTAGACTCTAGGGCAATGGGCAGCTGGCAGCTCATCCCAGGCTGATCCCCTGAACCTGTCCCTAAAGCCCCCTTTTCTCTGACTTCCCAGTGAGCTGAGGCAGCCCAGCCTAGGCTCTCCTGTTGCTTCTTCTATGCTAAGCCCTTCCTTGTTTTACTTTCCTTAGCTTTAATAAATGTATCTTCATAATCACCTGGACTTGTGTTGTGAAATCTTTCCTATACAAAGTCAAAAACCCACATCTACACATGACCCTAGTCAGACCCACTCAGGGCCAGGCCCCTGTCAACATAATATGGTGACCCAGATGGGACATTTCTTCTTGACCCTGTACAGCCAAGTTGGCTCACTTGCAGTGACTTGACCTGTCTCATCGTGGGTAGAATGGTGGGATTCCGGAGAAGAGTCCACCTAGGACCACCTCACAGACTAGGACCATGCTAGGTACTCCAGAGGTCCATTGTGCCCTGCCAGCTTCTCTGTTTGCCGTAGGTGAGCTTGGGTGAATTCCTGTGGATTCCAGACATCTCTGTTGTTATAAGAGGCTGAATTTATTTAATCTGTCTCTTTTTAAATCATTGAGGCAGAGTTAGAGATTAAGGTTTGAGAAGGAGCTGAGCCAAGACAGGATAGAAGGAACAAAAAATGGATGGCTGATTTTTAACATTGGCTTTCAGTTGAATTTGCTTCCTGATGGTCTTAAAGAAAACCTTTTTCTGGATAAATAAAAGTCCAAACTCAGTGGTTCAGCTCTGAGGATGAGGGGCACTGACTCCCTCTGGCTTAACTCAGACGTTCCTAGGCAACGAAGAGTCTTTGAAGGGGAGACAGAGACATGTGAGATGGTGTGATGCGCAGACATGCCAATCACTGAGAAGCCTTTACTTGCAAGTACTTAGAAAAATGGGGAGACGCAACCAGAAGTGACCCACTGAGTATGGCCAACATGTACCCCTTTTAATGTTTAAGTTAATTTTTGCATATAAACTTTGCAGTGCCAGCTCTAAAACTCAATGAATGGGAAGCTTATCTTTATTACACATTAGAAGCCCCTAGGAGGAACACAGGTCAATTGACACTATAATAGAAAACCAAAAAGATCAGTTTTCAGGGCAAGCTCTGGTTGTGGCTGCCCCTGGGTCTGGGGTCTTGGTGATAGCCGGGCTGTTGTTAGGGTGTTCCACAGACTTCCTGAATCTTCCAGGCCTGGTTTGGACCTTCCCCCTGGTAGGTCCTTTTTCTGGACATGCTGGGGTTCTGGGCCTCTTGTCCAGTCTGGTCTTTCTCTCCGAGCTGGGCTCTGCCCCTTCATGTTACTACTGCTGTGCATGCCTCCAGGGTTCTGCTACATTGTCTGGTTCCTGCTGCAGATGTACCCAGCAGAGGTGTTTTTTTTCCCTACTCCTCCTGCTTTTCTCAGAGTCCTGATGCATGGTTTTGGTTAAGCCCCAGAAAAGTCCTTCCTGCCCACCTGGAACATTAAGTCCCAAGGACAGAGGACATGGCAGCCTCCTGGGTGTGAATAAATCTGTAAATGCTATGATTTTCTAGTAAATCAGGCTTAAGGAAATGCTGTGGCTTCATGATGAAGCAAGCCTGGTGTCTGATTCAGCTTCCCAGTTTGTTTAGTAGAATTACTAAATAGGGTTTGCTAGGGAACTCTTGTGGAGAAGTCTGTTTCTATTGTGAAAAGCCAGGCCACCTAGGAGGAACTGTAGGAGGTTGAAGTGAGATTTGGAAAGAAAAGGCAGGAACGGATGTGCTTGCTTAGGGGATGTTTCCCTTTCCCCTGGCTGATGGTTTGGGAGAGGCTGAAATTGTCATGGAGAGGAAAGCTGCTAAGACCCCTATACATACTTGATCTATTTTTTTAAATTATAGTTTTAAAAAAGACCCCCTCCTGAAATAAGACTCAATGGTTTGGCTGAATTGACTTTTCAGGACTAGATGGTTGAGTTGGATACAACAATTCCATATCAAGATGATGATGCTTCAGGGATTCCAGCCTATCCCTACTTTGGAAGAATCAGCTATCAGCTTTTCTGTTCCAGTCTCAGATCCTAGTCCCTTGTGTCTCTTAGACCAGACAGGAAGAGACTGCCATACCCTATACAGGCAGGGACCACAGTCACTGTCAGCAGGAAGTAGTGACTGAAGAGAAACTCTCCTCTTTCACCAGCCCCAAGGCCTGTGGAGGTCACAGCTGTCCTGAGAGACACAAACAAACTCTTTTCTTAAATATTGTTATATACATTGGGTGCATACATTCAAGGTCACGACTAGTTGCATGTTTGTACATGACAATGTTAAGCCATAACATTTAAGCTGTCAGAGTGGTTATAACAAATGCTTCATAAGAGTGCATGATATTCAATACACGTGACCTACACTAATATTTTTGAGCGTGACCTCTGCAGGGTAAAATATTTTAGGGATGAACGTCTCTGAGGGGGAAATGAGATGGGATAGGGAGAAGCTAGGAAAATTCTTTGGCAAGTGGAATGGGGAAACTAAGACAGATAGCTGAACACAATGGCTGAGCAATTTACAGCCAGGTACAGATGGTCACCAGAGTGGAAGGCCTTGGATACCTGCCAGGGGGCAAAACTGGGAAAACAAGGACCTCACCTCCAGGGTAACGTTTTCTCCCTGGAGATAACAGCTAGGCCACAGTTGTGTTTCAGCTCCAGGGCCAGAAAAGCAGCAAAACCAGGTAAGCAACACCAGAACCAACTGCAAAGACTAAAGACCCCCAGCCCTGGCACTGACCAGTCAGAGGAGACCATGATCCTGAAAGGGCACACCTGGAAAATTGATGAATATTCCACTGAAACCCTCCCCTTAGATTCTTACCTGCAACAGAGAGGAAAAAGCCTCAAGACAACAGACCCAGGGCATGCTCTCCCTCTGAGGAGCAGCCCACACCATTCCCTTTCACTTCCTCTTCCCCTATTTCTTTCTTCACAGACATGCATCTCCTAGACTCTAAGGCAATGGGCAGCTGGCAGCTTGTCCCAGGCTGATTCCCTGAACCTGTCTCTAAAGCCCCCTTTTCTCTGACTTCCCAGTGAGTTAAGGCAGCCCAGCCTAGGCTCTCTGTTGCTTTTTCTATGCTAGGCCCTTCCTTGTTTCACTGTCCCCAGCTTTATAAACACACCCGCATAGTCATCTGGACTCATGTTGTGAAATCTTTCCTACACAAAGTCAAGAGCACACACATTGCACATTGCACATGACCCTAGTCAGACCCACTCAGAGCCACACCTCTGTCCGGCAATAGGAGCAGCCACTAAAGCTCAGGAGTGGGGCAAAGGTCTCAAGTGAGAGCTTGAGAAAAAATGCCTTTAATCCTAGATGACTGAGTCTGTTCACACCCAGAAATGTCTAACGACCCACCTTTTAGAAAGACAAATCCAGGAAAGTGTCATCTGGCTCTTATTCCAGACAAGACACTTGAAAGGCTCTCTTAAAAAATTTTTTGATAAATCCTACTTCAGGAAATTGAAAGCAAGCCAAGATTCAGCTACTCATCACAGTGGAACATTCTGGAATGGGCAGCACTGAATTTCAAGGTTTGGGAAACACATGGTGGGATGCGAGTTGATGTCAGTGGGAGTTGGTCCAAGAGGGAGCCCTGAAAAACCCCGCCGTAAGATGTTTGATGAAGGAGGAGACAGACCTGATTTGGGCTGTGACGGAAAAGGAAAGGTCAGAACAGAGTCAAAGATCTCTAAGCAGCTGAACTTTACTGAACACCACCCACGTTCACTGCGCTCCACCTTTTCTCTATTATCTTACTTAACGTTCACAGCAAACTAGCACTCACATCCTCATTTTGTAGATTGAGAAGTTCAGGTGCCGACGGGTGAGACTGTTTGCCCAAGGTTCATAGCAAATGTGGGAATGGAAATTCACATCCAGACTGTCTGGTTCCACAGCTGGCAGGGGTCAAGAACAGGCTAAATGGACCCATGCAGGCCATGTGGGTCTAAAGATGGGGAGGATAGGACTCCAGGGGAGATGGCCCAGAAAGCGTGACCATGGAGGAGCCTCCTCATGTGAAGACTGTGCCCTTCCCCCGGACAGTCTTGCCTTTCCTGGCTTTGCCCTCCTGCCGCTTGTCTCAGCAGACTATGAAACTCCTTTGCCACCTGAGGTAACCTGGTCCGGGGTTTGTGACCCAATGGAGGCCAAGCAGAAAGGTGATCTCGTTATCCACTTCATTTGGTTGCCTGTGCAGTGTTCCAGAACTTTCCTCACTCTTCATCTCCAACCTCTCTTGGGGGCCTTACACTCTGTCTCACGTGGTTCTGGGTCCAAGCCTTTTCCACATCCACCCTGTGGCTTGCGGTCATCCCTGCTGTCACATAATCCCCACACCCCTCAACTGCTTGGATGAGGAACCAAGACTTCTGCTCCTCAGAAGTTACTTCTGCAGACTTAGATCCCTCCCCTTATTGGTATGGCCTGGCTCTGCCACCGTCTCTCACCCAAAAGCCACTACAGTGTCCCACCACTGTCCCACAGCCTCAGCTGCTCAGCTGGTGGCCTCGGCCTCCTTCCCTCCCCAGCTGGAATCACCCTCCTCCCCCCACACATACCAGCCTGGGGGTCACCATACACACTCAGCAAATTCGCAGGTGATCACGTATGACCCTTGTGTTTCAAGTTACGGAAATCTAGCTCTAGCAATTAGCTCAAGCAATGAGAGGAATTTGTTTTAAGAATATGGGGTCTCACTGGAACCCGTGATTTTTTCCTCAGACACATGAAGGGGTTAAAACTTTCCCGTTACATTTTCGCATAACAGCTCCTCATCTCAAGCTTGAGGCAGTTGCTCCAGCCCCAGGCACTTTGGGGGAAGGAAGAGGCACTGGGTCTCTCAGTTTATAGTAGGGCCTGATGGCCCCACTGGACTGGATGCACCATCCTTACATGTGAAGTAGGCTAAGCAGGGAGGCTTGACCCATCAGCAGTGAGGTCAGAGAAACTGGTAGTTGGCTATTGCAGGAGGGAGTAGGCTGGGAGATAACCCTGGGGCAAATTACACTTGATAACTAGAGCTAATGAGGCCCACAGGGTTTCTGAAGAAATGGTCCAATTACTGTAGGCTCGGCTCTTAGTTCTGCCTTTCAGAACCCACTTAGCCTTCCCTCGTTTTCCTCTTGCAGACCGTCCTGGTCCACAGCAACCAGGTCATGTGCTTCAGGCGGAATGTGCTCTGCCTGGTGGCCGCTCTGCCCAGGGCTGTGGGCACAGTGGGAGCACTGCACACCCTTGACCATGGCCTTGGCTGAGCGATGGGCAAGAGCCCAGCCAGAGCCATGAGCCGCGATGAGGCTTCTGCTGGAAGTTTGGGGTATGAGGCGTTCTCTCTTCTTCACTAACCTTGAACCTAGAGGATGTTGCTCTGTAGCTGCTGGCAGCCACTCATAACTATGTGGCCCCTGACGAGGAATCCAACCAGGAGAAGAGAGTCAAGACGGAGAGAAACGGGGCCCAGCAGTGTGTGAATCTGTGTATCAGCCTGCACGTTTGCTGGTCCATTTCCTTTTGGCTTAACCCAGTTTGCTTTGGGTTTTCTAACAGTGGCAACACCTATAAACACCGGTCCACAAACTTCCACTCTTATCTCCAATCCCAGACAAGTTTTTTTTCCTAGAATGACTTCCACAATATTTGCTCATTTTTTTTACCCTTCACTAACATTGATCGTTAAATTCCGAGAGCACTAAAAATAACTTAAACATCCATTCTAATGCTAACAACCTCAATATATTTTTCCACAGCAGAATTCTGTCTGTCAAAAATGTGCCAAAAGCAGTCCAAGAGAGGACTGGGTAAACAATTTTTTTTAAAAGATTTTATTTATTTTTAAAGAGAAGGGAGGGGAGGGAAGAAAACATCAGCGACTAAACCCATAACCCAGGCATGTGCCCTGACCAGGAAAGGAACCAGCGACCTTCTGGTTTTCAGGGTGACATCCAATCAACTGAGCCACACCAGTCAGGGCTGGGGAGATGATGTAAGGGTCACTTGCCTATAACAGGCTTCACTCATAATAATACCTGGTTTCATATACTCTTGATCTGGATCGTCCCTAAACCAGCATTAGCCACGGAGGATGGGGTTTTCTCCATCTTCGTTCAGCCTCCACTGCTTTCACCAGAAATTGGAGTTGTCCGATTTCAGGTTTGGCTTTGCAACATCATTTACTTCCAGTTTTGACACGTGCAGCTTGGGAAAGCTGCCTCAAGTGGATGGTGGCTCTTGATTCACGACTTCATGGTCTAAATAATCCCCCTATTCATGCTTAAATGAATTTCAGTTTATAAAACAGAAGTGGGCAAACAGGCCCGGTCTGGTCTACCGCCTGTTTGTGTGAACGGAGTTTCGCGGGAACATACCCATGCATACCTGTCATCTGCACGGTCTCTGCAGCTGCCGAGTGTCGCAAGGGCTGACTCTTGTTGTGGCAGGTCCACAGAGCCTAAAATAGTTCATTACCTGGCCCTTCACAGGAAAGGTCCACTCACTGCTGTTCCAGAGCGCCAGTCCAAAAATTCATGTTCCAAAAACAACCCTTAATTTAAAAAGTCTTCAGCGTGTAATTTTTCATTTTTAATTGCACAATGTAGGTGTGACTTTAAGTGAATAAATTTAAACAGAGTATAACTCTTTTCTTTTTTCTAACCTAATCTTCTCCTCTTCAGTTGTGGCACACGAACCAGCCTCTGCTTTTCCCTTCTGGAGCCCCACGTAGTCTGACCTTTTATCAGGGTTCGCTCTTACGGGCACAGGCAGGTCTCCAGGGCAGTGTAACAAGAACACTCACGACAGGACATTTGCCTTTTATAATCTCCTTTCTCTGCTCTCATGCGACTAACTGCTTCTGCTAACCCTCCAGCTTGTCTCTATGCCTCAGTGTCCAAGCCCTCCTATGGTACCAGCAGGACCCGCGGAAGCATATCCAGGTGGGGTCCCAGGAGCCAGGGCTGAACACCTGGGTGGGAGAACCTGACCTGAGGGCTGCCTAGGAGTGTGGAGCCAAGATCTGAACCCAGCGTAGGGAGAGCAGGGTTGAAAACCACCTCTCTCCTATAGCCAGGCAGGTTCCAGATGCGGAAACAGGTTGCCATAATTTCACAGCTGCTCAAGCTACCCCTTCTCAGCAGGAGCAGGTCCTGCAGCTGGCTGGGTGTCTTCATGATTTTGGCTTTTCTTTACAGCACTCTGGGTCCCCTTGCGGGTCACTGAGGCTTGGGGTGGAAGGTGGGGCTGCTGGGGGTCAGACCCTCCCAGCTGCTGCATGACCTCCTCGCTCCAGGGTGAGCAAGCTCTTGCTCCTCTTTGTGAACCGCCTGAGGGTGTAGAAGCCCAGGGCCAGAGACCTAAGATGGTGTAGAAGCCCAGGGCCAGAGACCTAAGATCTGTGCTACAGACTGAATGTTTGTGTCCCCCCCAAATTCATATGTGAAATCCTAGAGCCCAATGTGACGGCATTTGGAGGTGGGGCCTTTGGGAGTCAAAAGGGTGGAGCCCTCAGAAATGCAATGAATGCTCTTAACAAGCTGATTCCAGGGAGCTCCCTCACTCCTTCTGCGGCAGCAAGAAGCCTGCCGTCTGTGAGCCCGGAAGCAGGTCCTCACCAGACGCAGTCTTCCAGCACCTTGATCTTGGATTTGTCAGCCTCCAGAACTGTGCGGAAAAAATGTTTGTTGTTCAAGCCACCCAGCCAACGGTATTTTTTAATTTAGCAGCCCAAACAGACTAGGACAATCTGGCATGTGCGGAATTCCCTTGTGACTGGCTTTATAAAAAGAGAATAGTGGTTTTGGCCTTGGGCATTTCCTTCACTAGAGTGCTGTCCATAGGAATTTGACCTAAATACCGGGTCTGGCTGAAGTAAGGCCTGCTTGAGGGTGGTTGGTAGGGTAATAACATGGGTGTAATAATTTATCATTTTAATTTGAACATTTCCCCTAAAATGTCATAGAGTGTGCTTAAGTGTGACATTGTTGTGTTCAGAATTACATGCTTATGATTTTGTAACAAAAGATTTTGTAATAAAAAGGGGACATTCCTTGTGCCGCACCCGGTGCTTTTGGCAAGCAGTCCCGTGTTCCCTTCGGGCACTTTCGAATGGGGCTGCGGAGCTCTGGGGATTGTGCAACGCACTGACGGTGCTTCTCCTGAGCAGCACACGAGGTGGCCTTTGCAGTGGTCCCTGCCCAGCTCTGACTGTGACCTGCGCGTCCTCTGTCCTCTAACGAAGACCAGCCTGGCCAGAGGTTCAAAGGCTGACTTCAGGGCCCGTGCCTGTAAACACCCCCTCCCCTTTTGCTGCCTCCACCTTCTTGCAGAGAAATTTTCCTACTGGAAAGGAGAATTCTAGATTTTGAGAGCTGGAAGGAATTCTAGAAGAAACTAATGTCCAGAGAAGAGGAGAACCTGCTTGGTCCCTGCTCCTCCGCTCAGTGAACAACACCAACATCCACCAAAGCCCGAGCCAGCATGTGGCCCACCACGCGCAGTTCTTGCCGTGTGCTGCCAGCTCCACCTCCTAAGTGTGTTACACGTGTGTCCAATTCCCTCTCATGGTAGCAAATATATTAACACATTGCGTACCGCATAGAAATCTCTGAGACATACGCCAGGGACCGCACGTTTTGGGCAAACTGCACGTTATTTAAATCATCATAACTACAGATCATCTCCGGAATTGTCAAAACAGTCATCCGCATCTTCGATCTCACTAGGAATATCTGATAAATTATCGTTAAATACTTCCGGAAGTGTATCAGTTTCATTGGTTTCCTTCCTTTTTCTGAGAGGGGGCATTTCTAAAAGCGCCAGGAACTTGAAGACAAAGACTATTCGAATGAGCAAAATACAATGTAACTGCAATGCTTTATGGGTTCGTGCAATTATATAGTTTTTGTAGATTGACCTGCACGGTTTCCACCAATGAGATTGCTTCACTCGATGTGAACAAGACAGTGTATTGACATCCAAGGTCCATAACAGAAATGGCGCATGAAAAACGAGAAAACTTGTGAGCGGTCCTTAACAGATGGTGCGCAAAACGCGAAAACTCATGAGCGGTACGCAATGTGCTAACTTCATCTCAGCCACCTTCATCGCTCCACTTTCAAGCCCACAGCAGCTTCCTTATGAAAGGAGGTCCATGCTCCTCCTTTTCTCCTCTTTAAAACTTGTCCTGCCCTGACTGGTGTGGCTCAGTGGGTTGGGATTCGTCCCACAGAGTGAAAGGTCGCCAGTTCGATTCCCAGACAGGGCACAAGCCTGCGTGGTCAGTTCGGTCCCTGGTTGAGGCATGTGCAAGAGGCAACCTATTGATGTTTCTCTCACACATCAATGTTTCTCTCCCTCTCTTTCTCCCTCCCCCTCTCCTTAAAAAATAAATAAAGTTTTTTAAAAACAAAATCCCCTAAAAACCTCTCTTGGAGCCCCAGAGCTCACCACCGCCCCACTTCACTCAGCGTCGGGCACACACGGGCGGCATTCCACTAATAGCAGTTGGGGTTAATCAGATTACCCAAGTGTATTGCATCTTAGTCATAAACTCGTGACTCTGAACTCTTGGGCCAGAGAAAGAGGTGGATTTCAGAACCCACCTTCCATGTCTGGCCACTGTGCTGCACACATGAAATTAATACAAAATAACCAAAGTATACTTTAATTGAAAAACACATTTTTAAATAACAATAAAAAAGAGGAAAAGAAAAAAGGGTACAGAAAATAAGGAAATACAGTTACTACACTGCTAGATGGAGAGGTTTTGAGTTTCTCATGATCATACTGCTCACCAAAACAGCTACCCTGGGGTCCCCCCATTGCCGCCGTCCCCTTTGTAAGGACCTCAGTCATCCCTGCTTCCATCAAAAGAGTACATGGAAAAGAAGGGTAAGGGGAGACTTCTGGGAGAGAAAAGTGAGAGTCTGAAATAAAACCTTCCTCTGTCATTCTTTCCAAATAAGCTTTGCAGCTTCCCAGAAAAAGTGAACGGACACAGGAGCTGAGACAGAGGGGCGAGGTTGCCCTGCAGAGATCTCAGAGGAAAGTGGAGGCGAGCAGCCGAGTACTTGGCAAGGTCCCTGTGGCCTGAGTCACCTACCTGCTTCTTGGTCACTTGGCTTCTGGTCTGTGGACTCAGCTAGACAGTGGCAAATATCAATCCTTACTGATGTCTCCTAAGGGCTGGGGAGGGGGGATCCGGCCACTGGCATCAAAGCAGCAGCACCATCAGGCGCAGTCTCCGGCTTGTGGAGGGGAAGCTCACAGAGGACGGCATACACAGCTCTGAATCTGCAGATGGGAGAGGGAGCAGAGGGAGGGAGAAATCAGCTCAGGGCACTTGAGAAGTAAGGCTGCCAGAACTCTTCCCTCTGAACACACAGAGTTTCTTTGCAGGAAACTGGCACTCGCCCAGCACGCGTTCACACACCCTCCCCCTGGCACTCTTACTTCACTTCCCATTTTGTTTTGTTTTCCAGGCTGGGGGAAGTGCTAGGGTCTGGACCGTCACGGCCCTGTGTCTGATGTCCTGGAGATACCACCTGGAACTTCTGCAGTCACTGCAGGGGATGTAAGTGAGAGTTTTCTAAACACACTGAAGAAAGTTTTGGGTAGGCTCAGAACACCTAAGGAGGAGTCTGAGAGCCCCAGGCCACCAGGTCAATACACTTCTTCTAAGACAGTGACTTCATTGGCTAGGACACCGACTTTGGCGAGGGCTCTGGGTGTGTGTTTGGAGGGTGGGGTGGGGAGAGAATGATACACTTGAAATGGTGGAGCATTTAGAAATCAAAAGGACAGGTAGAAATCAAAGGCATCATAATGATAGGTTCAGCTGTAGGTGTTGAGGGCAGTCATGTTCAATTTCAGACTCAAATCACACACTCTACAGTGGGTGTGGAGGCTCGGAAGCCTTGGAAACTAGAAGTCACAGTCTTGGCATTCAATGATCACTTTGTGAGCAGAAGCCTGGCTGATGCGGACCCGCCTGTGGGTCTATGTGTCGTGGATGTTTATGCTGTGGCTGCAACGAACAAATTCACACAGACTAAAGAAATTCAGTGGAGAAAAAGGGACAACGTGGCCACTCTCTAAGTGAGAAAGAGAGCACCAGCCTGGCTGCTCTCTCAGTGTGAGAGAGGGCCCCCACCCTTGCCTGGACATGCTTTTGTTGACATTCTAGGTATATTACATCAAGGATGGTCCTCTTTTACTATGCACAGGTTTGCTTTAGGTGGTTACCTTTTATAGATAACAAAGGAAAGAATGTTGCCAATCACTTCAAAGAGAAAGGTCATTTGCCAATGTAAAGGGGAAAAGTGGCTGAACTGGTTACACCATACTTGGGAGGTCTAGTGCAGATCACAGTAAACCTCTGCTGCCTTGATTCCAGGTGAGGGAGATTTTTAGCAAGAGCAAGTTTCAAAGTGGCCTAGGAGCAATGTGTGCCTGATTCCCCACGGGAGAACCGATCCGTGGTCTGTTTTCCTGTGTGCCGAACACACGCATTTGTCTATTTTCAGAACAGAGCTGAGTAACATTCAACATTTCCACGCGAATAGGTTTCCTATACCTGGGCACAAGCTGGGACCCAGGCTGGGACAGCCCTTTGTGGTAAGAGCCCCCCAGCGGGGCTGTAGCTCAGGTCTCTTCTTCCCTTCGGTCTCAGGAGTGGCAACCACCATCCTTCACTAAATGTCCCTCCCCCAGTGAAGCCCCATCGTCTGCTGAGCCCCAAGTCAGTGGTTTCGATGCAGCAGAGCATTAAAAGATGATTATGCCAACTGGTCATGAAGTCTCCAAACATCAGCTTGAAACCTGTGGCTTGACCTGTGACCACTCTGGGAATGCAGATCGAGCACCTAGCCCATCAGAGAATAGAAGAGACAAACCACGCCTGTCAAACATGATCTCTGGAAGGAACACAGAGCAGTGTGCCGTGGGGTGGGCTGTGTTTCTGCTGGGAGGGATGGGAGGCAGGGAGGGTGTGAAATCCAACTGCTGGACGGGTGTGGTGCTGAAGTCTCTGGAGAGGATGAACACCTGTGCTGAAGGGGCTCACAGTGCCGTTCACAGACAGGATGGCTCTGTGGGGCAAAGTCACACCATGGTCCTGGGGAACGGCATGTTTGTTGGTTGATTTTACACTTGACGACACTTTTTTCCATAATTGTTTCTCAGCATGGAGGGACAGGGGTAGCTGCCCTCGATGGGGTCCTGGCCGAGGAAGGTGGAACAGACCTGTGTTTGGACTTGGGGACGGTGGGGCCTGCCCCGAGTGCCTGCGCTGTCATTGGGGGGGGGGCGGGGTGCCTGATACAAGCCTTCCCAGAGGAAGGCTTCCTCACAGAAACGTGTTTTCTGTGGTGCTGGGGGTTGTTCTTTTTGGCATTCGCTCTCTTAATTCCTGTAGTCTCTCCAAGTCACTCCAGAGAACCCCAGAGCTGCCCTGGCTGACCACCTCAGTTGGTTGGAGCGTTATCCCAACATGTCAAGGTTGTGGGTTCAATCCCAGATCAGGGCACATATGAGAATCAACAAATGAATGCATCAATAAGTGGAACAAATCTCTCTCTCTCATCAATTAAAAAAAAAAGAACCCCAGTGCCCAGGCTGCTGCCCTGCCCTCTCAGCTCCTATGTTATCAAGACAGGCTCAGGCCACCTATTGGGCTCTGGGGTTCCGTTTTTGGTGCTGAGTGGGATGTCAGCTCACAGGCAGCACAGCGGTGACCTGTCCCTGGGGGCCAGATCTGGAGTCCCAGAGGGTAAGCTCCCCCCATCCATGGGAGCCACGCCAAGGGCTTCACTCCTCAGCTCTCTCATGTTGTCTACGTGCCAGGAAGTCCTGAGCTCTCCAAGGACGGCTTCCATGAGCAGTGCGTCCTCCTCATCAGCATGGCCACCATCGTGGTGATGCCACCATCCTGCTGACCCCCCTCCTCCACAGTGAGCTTCCTTCCGGAAAGGGTGCTGAGGGACTGCTCTGGGTAAGCCCCCTGGCTTGTGACCTTTGAAGCCCCAAAGGCTGGGCCCATGGAGCACACAGCAGCCCTGTGGGAGGGTGGGCCCAGAGGAGGCAGGGAACAGAGCCCCGGCAGATGTGCTGGGAGGGCAGGGAGACACCCCAGCGGGGGGAGCCCTGCCTGTGGGAAGCAGCAGCAAGCAGGGAGTTCCATTAGAGTCCCCGCCACCCTCACCTCACCACTCAGGTCGAGCAAGGTTGCTGCGTGGCAAGTAGTGCAGGAGGGCTGATACTCCTTCTTGGGCTCCCAGCCAGCGTTTCCCAGACTGACCCACGTCATTCCTTCTCTGTCCCCCAGGTCAGGGAAGGGGAGGAGCCCCCTTTGCTTTATCACCTTGCAGCCTGCCAGGGTCTTGTGTGATAGTGACACCCAGTGGAGACAGACGCACTAGCTCTCTTCTCCCTAGAGACAGAAGTTGGCCTGCCCTCTGCTTTACCCCAGAACCCTGAACAGACCCCACTCCCCAGAACGGGTCTGTGAGTCCTGTCCATGGTGCTGACATCCTGGGGTGGGAGGAAGGGCAAGCTCGATCAAAGTGGATGGAAGGGCCTGAGAGCTGACAGCCACCACTGCGGGACCCTCAAGGCCACAACCAGTCACCGGTGGCTTACCAACTCTCCATATCTTGTTTGTTACGGGAAGTGAATTTAGGGAGAGAATGTCCCAAGAAGGCTGAGTTCACAGCAGGGACCACTGAGGAACTGGATGGCTCTCTGTTCCTAGAAATCTTTAGAAAGAAGACGGGCTGCCTGCCATTGACTAGGAGCAACTGAGGACAGCATGGCCCTGAGGACCTAGGGCACAAGTTCCAACAGAGGCCTACATCCATGTATCTGCTTACAGAAAAGTTACAAATCAAGCTAATAAACCGTGAATGCCCACGGCTCACCCCCCACCCCCTGCCCTGATGAATGTACCCACAGAAACCCCGGCAGCTGCTGGTTTGCATTTAGGGTTTTCTGACCCCTGGAAGTCTGTGCTCAAACGCAGTGGAGGGCAGGCCGCAGCCCAGCCTGACCCCTGCCCCCACTTTCCTCATCCTTGGCTGCGTCCCACAGTGTGAGAGCCCTGGGTGCCTGCGAGTGGACACCCATCCGCACATCTAAGCTCTGGCCACCCCTTCCCCATGAGCAGCTGCCCTTGGCTAATCTTTGGCTGGACCTGGGCCACACGCCTGGGGAAGAGCTCAGCACCTGCTGTGCAGGTGGCCATTTGGGCAGGGAGGCCAGGATCTTGGAATGACTGTGTGGTCGGGAAGGGGGGATGTCGCTCCATGCTGACATGCCCTCTTGGCCCCACAGACTCTGTGGCCCACAGAGAGAGGGCCTACTCAGAGGAGGGGTGAAGTGGGCCCCTTTAGCCAGGCCGAAGGGTGCTAATGGGCAGGGCAGCTCAGCCATTCACTCTGTCCTCTACCGATAAGCCATCAACAGGTGGGCCTATGAGCCTCAGAAATGATGTCCTCTGTTCCCCTGTCCTGGTCCTCTCTCTTGTCCCTGGTCTCCAGTGCTCCATCAGTCAGACCCCACCAGGAAACAGGGGGCACCACACATTAGACCCTTCATACAGGTGGACATGGAATAGAAGGCAGCCACCGTGGTTATATAGTAACCCAGGGTCAGGAACAGCGGATGAACTGTTTCCACCCTCAGGCCCAAGGACAGGGGAGGGAAGAGGAACTGGAACCCAGGAGGAGAGAGCCCTGTTGAGAAGGACGATTTGAAAAATGCACGGGCCTTTGGTTGAGGGATACAGCTAATCAAGGAGACTCACAGGTGGGGAGCCAAGTGACCAAGTCACAGCTCACAGTCTGACCTCCCTCTAGTTACCAAGGGCCACACGCGACTGAGCCAGAGGGCATAGGACGGTGATGTGGCTCCCTTAGTTCAGCTTCCCAGGTCTAAACATAGAATGGAGAAGGGCAGGAGGTGGATGGATCTGGAAGGACAAACAGAAAACATCTGGGACAGACACTCACCAGTGACTGGGCTAGAAAGGATCAGTAACAGAAGGTGAAAGGTGGGCACTGGTGAGCAGTTCACTCTCGCGATCAGTTGAAACTGCAGTCCTGACCGTGAGGTACGCGTTCACTGCTGCGCTGTGGGTGACTGGGAGTGACGGGCACACTGCTCACGTACGCCATGCTGCACCAGTGTGTCCCAAAGGTCTGGAGTCAGCCCAGAGATGCCCAGTCAAGTGAGAGACTGTGACTAGAATCCAGCCCCCACCTGGTCCCACATCCCAGCCCAGTACTGACCAATGGAGTCTACACACAGGGGAGAGAGGGAGTACAGGGTGGGGGGAATGGAAGCAGGTTTTGTGTGTGTTGGGCGTGAAAGGACAGTGGACACCCGACAGGAAGTAGGCAGCTGGCAGCTGGACATGCAGGACCACAGCCCCTAGGAAGTCACTCCTGACCTGCTCCCGAGGCCTGAGCACCAGACCTGGGAGCGGGAGACATCTACACCTCCTCCCAGCAGAAGCCAGCTTGGGAGCCGGATGTCCACACAAAGGCCAGCATCCCACCACTCCCTCCTTTTCCTACCCACTAGCTCTGCTCCCTGACCAGAGCCTCCGCACCTGAGCCTTCCTCCTACCATCGGCACACTTCAAGGCCACTGCCTGGCCTTACTTAGTTCATCTGAAACCTAACAAGCAGGATACACCTACAAGGACCAGATTCGAAATGAAACACCAGGTGGGCTGCACTAAAAAACTGGAAGACAATGAAAGGCATGAAGCGAACTGGCTGTGACATGGGACACTAAAATGGAACCCCTGTGCGGTTTCCCCTGAAATGTCATCTGAGGGGAGAGCAAGAAGCGGGTTTTGTGGAGTCTCTGACACGAAGCTGCCCCTCCTGCTGTGCCTCGCTCAGCCCCACCTCAGACGCCACCAGGCTCACCGTGAGCCTGAACGGGAATGTGCCAGCGTTCTTGTCATTGCTGGCAGGTTTCCTAATTAAGTAGCTGATACTGTCACTGCTTTGGAGTGCAGCGCTACCTCTGCTATTTTTAGGGGCCTGTACCAGGAACCCACCTGTCCCCTATCCAGTCTGTCTTCAGGCGTGACTTGGATGTGGGCACCGTGGCTCACACGGGAAAGGAATGGCACGTCCAGGAGAATCTCGCCACACTTCTTTAGGGCTCTTTGGCCCCATATCCACTTCCCACCTCCCCTGTCCCTGAGTTTCCAGATCAGCTCCTAGCCTCCAGGAACCCATTAACCAAGACTGTGGCTTGAAGAAGCCAGCCTAGGGGAAGAAGGTAGTAGATTAGACTAAACACACGAGAGGCCAAATAGGCCATGAGGCCTTGGAGCCCTGCAAGCAAGAAGACTAAAGTGACAGGGACAGTGAGTCATAAAAAACAAGTCCGGGTGTGGACCAGTAGTCCAGTCATATTCCCCAGTCATTCATATACTGCACCCCTGGTCCTGGCCAATCATCTGGCAAATGGGTGCCACCATCACAAAGCTAATGAGTAGGAATGCATTAGAACAGAAATGAATTTTCAGCCACTTAAATCAACCCCGTCATTGGATGGATGAGGAGACTGTGATCCAGAAAAGCAGAATAACTTACTCAGCGTCACACGGGACGTTAGGGGTTAAATGAGCCAGGATCCGGGTTTTGTAACATTCAATTTACCACATGTCAACAATATGTGCTATGACCACTGAGACTCGAAATCTATGTCCTTGCCAAGAGTCAGGAAAATCACCCTCATCTGCAGAGAGGAGGGAGTCATTATGTGATTGAAGAGGTCCTCTAAGGATGCAGAGGGTGCTTCCCCCACACAGGAGCCATCTCCACCATATCATGTAAATTATGAAAGAAGATTCAGTTTGGTGTTTTTCTCTTTTCTTTAGCTTAAGAACCTCACATTTAGACCAACAGAGAAGGGCTGAGAGTGTGACAGAGACACCAGGTTTCAGTGCAGACAGTGACAACTACTGATAAGTAAGATGGGGCTTTCACTGAAAACCCTAGGAGAGTGAACGCAGAAAGAGATTAAAGTGAGTGCAATTTTCAAAGGAGGTGAAGAATCTTGTATTTTAAAGAAATTTGTCTCCATTGACTACTTCCATTTCTTCACTTCCCGTTCATTTCTCTTTTTTTAAAGATTGTGTTTATTTTTAGAGAGAGGGGAAGGGAGGGAGAAGGAGAGGGAGAGAGGCATCGATGTGAGAGAAACATCAATCAATTGCCTCCCATAGGCACCCTGACTGGGGACCGAACCTGCAACCCAGGCATGTGCCCTGCCCAGGAATCGAACCAGCGACTTTTTGCCTTGTGTAATGACACCCAACTCATTGAGTCACACCAGTCAGGGCCCCATTCCTTTCTTAACCCACTATTTCTACCTTCCCTCTGGAAAAGGTCATCGATGACCCTCCAAATTCCCAAATCTACCAATTGTGTTCAGTCTTCAGCCTAACTGGCTTCCACTGCACGGGGCATAATTGGCCCTGATGCTGTTTTCTCTCTTACTTCCATGAAACCATTTTTTCCCCCTGGTTCTTCTTCCCTGTCTCCTCTCAGTCTCACTGGTTGGTGTCCTCTGAGATCCCACTTATGGCTCCTCCCTCCCCCGCCCCGGCTCCTCCCCAAAGGCCTGCAGCCCCCCACTGCCCACTGACTGACCGCTCCTAAATGGCGCTCTTACCTCTGTCCTCTTTCCCGAGCTCTAGTGTTTGTTTATCTGTTTGTTTGTTTGTTTGTTTGTCTTGTGTGGGCACACATGCATGTTTTCACTGTAGACTTGCTCCCACCAAATCAAAGTCATCATTCTCTTGCTCCTGAACCAGCGGGTCCGCAATCATCCAAATCAAAGACCCCTGTCATCTCTGTCCCCTTCTCTTCCTTGATCTCTTCACCCAGACATAAGTCCTGCCATTATCTCTCAGAAATGTCTCTTAACTCTCAGTTCTGACTCATGTACTCTTTCTTACCAGGGTGACTGCGATAGCTTTTTCTTTCATCGTGGTAAAATATACACAACATCAAATTTGCCGTTTTGTTCCTTCTTGAGTGTACAATTTGGTGTCATTACCTGCATTCTCATTGTTGTGTCGTCCATCTCCAGAACTTTCCTATCACCCCAATCTGAAACTCTGCACCCATTAAAGAGAAGTCTTCATCCCCGCCCCCCCCACCCAGCCCCTGGGAACAGCTATTCATTCTACTTTGTTTCTCAAAGAATTTGACTACTGTAGGTACCTTATGTAAGAGGAATTACGTGTTTTTTGTGTCTGGCTTATTCTCAATAGCCTTTTAAGCGGTTCCATCACCTCCAATTTTCTTCCCCTCCAACTTGTTGATATTGGACAACCCAAAGTACCTTTCTAAGATGAGAAAAGGCCTATTCTTGAACGTTGAATACAAGAGAAAGCCTACACTCCTTCGCATGGTGGCCAAGGCCTTTCGAAACCCGGCCACACCCCACCTATCCAGCTCCACCTCCTGCCACCCCTCCGACAGTTACGCTGCTCCGCCTGGAAAGCCCTTTCACGTCTTTCTTGCTGTCTTGCACCTGCCACCTCCCCTGATTGGAATGCCATGGCATCTCCTTGCCCTGTGCCCCCCCTCAAGTCTTTAGTCTTCAACTTAGCAAACCCACTCATTCCTCGAAGCCCAGTCTCTGTGTTCCTTCCCCTGTGAACTTGTCCCTGATCCTCATGACTGAGCCACACCCTCCCTGTACCTGTTACATCCCTTTGCCAGCTAGGCTTTGTATATCTGTCATCATGCCCCATACATTTCCCAATCCTGTATTGGTGTCAGTCTGCCCCCCCCCACCAACCCGCCACCCCGAGCCTGTGATTTCCTGGGGTCAGGAACACATCTCTTCGTCCTTGGCACACCAGCCAGTGGGGGGCCCAGTAAATGTGTGTTCAAGGAACAAACAGAATATTCATCCATCTACAACTGGGTTAAAATTCAGCCTTCTCTGATATAGAAGGGCCCATTAGGCGGTCCTTAAAAGGCTTCTTAGATACAGGATTTCAAATATACTTCAGGTACCCTGCCACATACCGCACAGGACATCTTCTCCCAAAATGCTGGGATAACAGTTGTTACCCCACCATTTGGTTCTGATTAAGTAGCTCTTTAAGTGTCAAATATAATAAGGGCACTTACTCACAGTTGCCATCTTGATAGCCTGCAGCAAGGAAGCCCAAAGCACTGGCTCTGGAGACCCCCAGGATGGCTGCCAGCAAAATTCAAACCTGCAGCTGCAGTAATTTGAACTGAAGGTCTTCTTTTTTTTTTTTTTTTATTTAATTATTTTTAGAGAGAGGGGAAGGGAAGGAGAAAAGAGGGAGAGAAACATCAATGTGTGGTTGCTCCTCACGTGCCCACACTATGGAACCTGGCCTACAACCCAGTCATGTGCCCTGGCTGGGAATTGAACTGGCGACTCTTTGGTTCGCAGGACCGCGCTCAATCCACTGAGCTGCACCATCCCCCGCTGATCTCAGGGTGCTCTTGAGGGGAAACTGCAGGTGCCATTCCGGGGCGTGCCCTCCAGGGTGCGCTGTGGCCTCTGGGAGCTGCCCTAGGGGCTCTGGAACACGAAAGAAACCGTGTGGCCCACCGCTTCTTCCCATGTTCCCAGCCACCGGCTAAAGCTTGACAGCAGCATTTCATGAGGTTATGAGGCAATCACTCTGCATCTGTAGTGTGCTTTATTTCGTTTTCAAAGCACTCCCATTCGCAAGATTTCATTTCAGCCTTGCCGCCACACGAGCACAAAGATCCCGCCGTGGAGAGGCGAAACCGCAGCTGGCGGTGATACTGCGCTCTTCCCAAGGCCACAGAGGGGGCAGGACGCTTTCCCCTGTTTCACATCAGGGGCCTCTCGGTTTCGGCGGTTATTTAAGGTTATTACAACACAGGTTGAAACTATTTTCTCCCAGCCTGTGTTGATGTAATTTCAATTCATGGTGTTTTATTTTCTAAAAGTCTTAAATGTATGTTTAGTGCATCGATCAATATTTTTCCTTTTGGGTATTACATTTCGTGTTTCGCTTACAAATGCTCTCCTTATCCCAAGGCTAATTGTGTAGTCTTCTGCTTCTCTGATATGACTGTATATTCACTGCTGGGTTAGTTGTTCAATGGTCAGCTCGGACCCGAGTGTGAGCCCTAGGAAAGAGGGGACCGAGTCTGCTCCATTCCCAACTGCACCCCTAAAGCAAATCGCATGCATCCTGCTACCTCTGGGCACAGGAAGTGTTTCGAGTGGAAAAAAAAAAAGTGACATGGAAATTGTTAACAAGAAAATACAGCTATCCCTGGAAGAAGATCAATGTACAGATTTGAGCTATTGTGAATTTTATTAAAAATTTCTGTGTACATTCTGTTACATTTTACACTTAAAATTTCTAGCTATTGATAACTGCACCAATCCCAAAATATAAAATCTTGACTTTGGGAAGAAACTTCAGGGATCATTGAGGGGGTCCAGCTTCTTAGCGGGTGTGGTATTCCTCTGAGTGGCTCTGTCTCAGGAGAACAGACTGTGTAGTTGACGTGTATAAGTTCATGGGCACCAAGATCTGTCTCAGTAGATGGTAGCATGGCTTAAGAGCGCCCCCTACTGTTGGCCTTCTGTGGGCCCAAACGTCAGGATGAGCAATTTGATACTTTCGCTTATCCAATGCCTCCGCCCGGGGGTTTTCTGCCAGGTCTAGAAAAGCTCGGGGTCAGCTCCACCTCCTCTCTTTTGCTCTACGACTGCGGACCATTTCAGGGCAACATCACAGTGTTGTGATTGAATCCACTTCTGACATATATTAACCTCAACTCGGCCCTCGCTGCTTGCTTCCCACTCCTTTTAGCCATTCTTCTACTTTCCTGCTTCATTCCCCAAAGAGGTAGAGCCATCTCTCGGGTGTTCTCAAGCTCCATCCAAACCTCGATTCTGTCTGTGGCCCCCTCCGCATACTGAGCTTATGTGTTCCCTTCACATTTCTCTTCTCAAGACCCTCTCTTTTATCTGCTCCTGTCTTGGAGAGAAAAGTATCCCCGTTCCCATGAGGAAACCTCCACGTGTGCTCTTGATTCCATTTCGTTTGGCTTTCTTGTTCCAATTTACTTTATCAAGTAGTTTTGTCTCCTTTGACTTCTTAGCAGGCTTATGACTTCCTTTGCATGGGGTAGGGGTAGGGGGAAGTCTTCCTTTCCTTGGCTCCCAGATTGTATTGTCGTGGTCCTGGTATCAAGATTCTTTCCAGCACATTATCTCCGATTCTCTAAGTCTTCGTTCTGCAGTCTTCTGCCATTGGCTTCCAGCAACAGTGCTGGTTCAAAGGCAATCCCTTAAAGACCATTACTGCTCTCGGGCCAATCAAACGTAATCTCAGCCCACAGCCCACAGCTTCCTTCCTTCCTTGGTTCATTCATTCAAACTGAACGTCAGGCAGCATGCTAAGCCCTGAGTATGTGTAGACGGAAAGAAACTTCCGTTCATCAAAGAAGGCATGTAGAAGGTACAAGGGGAGGCAGGACCACCCAGATCTGCCTGGGAGTGTGAGAAAGAGCTCCAAGGAGCAGAACGCCAGCGCGAGAATGGGAGTGGTGTGCCCAACTCAGGCTGCGAGTACAGAGGTGTGCAGTCCCCTGAAATAGAGAATACCATTCTGTCTGTTCGGGGAGAGGGTACTGCGGGCCACACCAGCAAAACGTTAACTTTCTTCATGAAAATAATGGGGAGGGGGACTGGAGTTTGGACAGGGAAGTGACATGACCCATTGCAGACACTCTGAACCCCAGGGGCTAGCTTGTGTGTTGACAAGTCACCATGAGGACATCTTGAGCAGGGCAGCCTCACTCCCTGTGCCCCTGTCCTCTGCCTCACGGTGCTCAGGTTCCTTCTAACCACATCCCAGGTTGAATGCTGCTGCTGAGTCACACGGGCGAGAAGCAGCCACACTTTGAGAGGTGGCAGGTCTGGGCAGGTGGCTACGTGGAATGTGAGAGTGGATTCCCAGAGCCCTCAGGACACCACGCTGGTACTGCGGGTGGCTGCGAGCTCTCTCCCATGACCCCTGCGCTTCCAGGTCTCCTGAGAGCCAGCACAGGTCCTCCTGCCTTTCCTCTCCCAGCCTTTCCAGTGGTTGGGAAGGCCTTGTCTCCTGATGAAACCCTGACTCATGCAGAATACCACCTTGAATAATTCTTGCCCGGAACGGTCCTGCACTGACACCATTCGCCCAGTCCACCTTCATTTCAGACCCCTCCTCTCTTCTCCCAAGATTTCTGCCTCACCTCTCTGCCACTCCTCTGCCCAGATGATTCCCAAACTATCATTTCTACCTCTGGCCTTTCTCCTAAGTTCCACACTCAAATTTTCAACTATGTCCTGGGTACCGCCAGCTGGGTGCCCTGCTGGAACCCCAAACTCAACAAATCCAGAAATAAGAATCATCTTCCTTTTAAACCAGTTCCTTTTCATGAGTCCATATTTCTTTTAAGTACCATACAGTTATTTATTACAGTTATTTGGCTCAGAAACCACTTAGTATATGCAGGCCCTGGCAGAAGTAATGCCTGCTTGAGTATGGTTGGTAGGGTAATAATATGGGTGTGATAACTTAGAGTTTTAATTTGAACGTTTCACCTAAAATGTCACATGGTGTGCTTGAGTGTGATATTGTTATGTTACAGAATCACATGATTATGATTTTTGTAATAAAAGGGCATTACTTGTGCCAGACCCTGTATTTCACTCCCATTCAGGTGAACTATTTGCTGAGAGGCTACTGTGCGCCAGGCCCCTTGCTAAGGGCTGGGAATATACCGGTTAGGAGTTCCCTGCTCTCAGAGAGCTGACAGTCTAGTGGAGGGTCTAGGAGAAACCTAGGGAAGTTCTGAAATCGTTTTCCTTAACCTTTAACTATATCCAATAACTTGAAAAATTCAAGACTCCGAAATCTCTCCTGAATTGTTCCTCTTCCTTCCTTTCTCAACCCCCTTATCAAATAATAACCTTAGCCTGGGCTAGTTCTCTAGCTGAGTGGCTAGACTTTTATTATATCGTGGGCACTTTTTATGTTTTGATACAATATATGCACATACCATATCTTGTGGACAATTTTAGGGGTTGTTGACAGATCCTTTGAGGCCAAACCTTAGATTCCTTGGGTTCTTTCATGAACCCAAAGAACTCCACCTCAGTCTTGTTCCCATCTTCACCATTTCTGCCCAGGACTGTACATGGGGTCCGGTACCAATAATGCCCCTTTATTATTACAAAATCTTTTATTACAAAATCAGAAGCATGCAATTCTGTAGCATAACAATATCATACTCAAGCGTACCGCATGACATTTTAGATGAAATGTTCAAATTAAAACGATAAGTTATTACACCCACATTATTACCCTACCAACCACACTCAAGCAGGCCTTACTTCTGCCGGACCCTGTATTTATAAGCCCAGTCTTACCACCTCCCTTTCCTGCTTGCCAGTGATCAGTGGCTCATTTCTAAAGAAGCAGCACCCAACCCACCTCAGGCCTTCTTTCTCACAAGCCAGCTAGACAAGTCCCAGGTTCCTTCCAAGCTGAGATGCAGCTCCTAATCCCGCTCTGTGCAGTCTCCAAGTCTTACTTTGCTCAGGCTGCCCGTGTCCCCCCAACCACCTAAGTCTCAGCCCCTCCAAAGCTTTTACCACTCTGACATCTGTACTGTGACACTCACATCTACTCCTATTTTACAGCTAACCACGGAGACTTTTTTGAAGTATGAGAGCAGGGATCCCCTTAGCACCTGCCACAGAGCCTGGCCCCAAGCAATGTTTGAGAAAATGTGAGACCCAATTAAACCCAAATTTCTCTTCTACGTCTTAGTACCAGTTGCGTCCTTCATCCTGTTCCCTTTCCTACATAACTGTCCTTAAATATTTGAAGACAATTACCTTGGCTTTATCCCTTATCTGTACAAAATCCAGAAAATACTGCCTAACTTGGTAGTCTAATTCAATCTAAAAAAATTCAATACAAACACAAAATAGTCAAAAAAAGTCCTTAAGGATTCTATTCCCCAACCATCCTTTGACCCACTCTATGACTTGTGATAAACATGTATCTCTTCATACCCTTTCTTCCACTACCACTTCGCTAAGATCAGGGGGAAGCAGAGAATAGCACCCTGTCTTAATCATTTTATAAATAGGAACAAGGAGGCCAGCAAAGCACGTGGAGCTTTGAGACAGAAGGGGAGTAAGACAGAGTCTTCAGTAGATGTGGCCGAGGACCGCTAACAGTCAGTTCCCTCTCTGCCATAAAACCTGTGACCCGGAATGGAAACCCAGCTTCTTGGAACCTATTTGTCCCCTTTTGCACATTACGGAGATAACAACCAAGGGATTCAGGCCACCGAAACAACAACAACAAATAAAAAAGGAAGCCTTCTATGTAATATGCCAGGCATTCTATAAACATTATTTTAGTTCTGCAAATACTAAGGCTGAAAATAAGACAACCACAGATCATTTATTTCTCTTTAAATGCTCTTAATTATTTATGAGCCTTCAAGTTTTTAAATCTCCCAGCCTCACCTCCCCCCACCCCAACCCCCCACAAATTCTTTTTGGCCTATTACTTTCTATTGGTCTTAGACACTGATTTCCTGCCACCATGGAAGGAGGCGCAATGTCACTTTTAAACAGCTGCCCATTACACTCAGTTCCCCTCAGGGATTAATCACATGCAGATTATATTCTTCAGAATGATTCTTATTAGGTGTTCCCTGAACATCTGGGCCAATGTTTATGTTCTTTCCCAAAGAATTTGGGTTGCCACCAATAGAAATAATCCCTTTACCCTTTAAAGGGTTTCTTCTAACCATATACTCATGTCTTGAAATCAGCTGGTTCAGAAACAACTTTACAAATGTATCTTCAAGGGCAGTTCTTCCTGGTAGGGACTGGCCTGGGTATCTGAAGCCTAGGTCCGGACTAGGTTTTAATAATGTGTTAAGCACAAAGAATGAGTGCTGATTTTTATTTAAAAAAATAAGTATTGGGTTTTTTTAAAAGAGTTCATGCTAATGACCTCAGTCACCTTCCACGTGGACAAAAACAGCTGCATCTGACATGAGGTATTTCTCATGTTTACGTTTCAGGTACATGAGCTGTCAGACTTTTCAAAGTTTACAGTTCATAAGTATAATCAGGACCTTGAATCAAATGACGTCGGTGAGAAATTTGATCGAAAACTCAAATTTAACGAGCAGCGTACGCCAGGTCTTCAAGTTTAGACAAACAGCTCTGGACAGAACTAACAGCATTCAATTCTACGGTGGTTATCATAGCATACACCTTGTGGAGATATCCATATAGTGTTGACACTTAGTGCCTGTTTGCAAAACACAACTGTATAGTTAAGGGTAGACTATTTTTTCCTCCTCTGCAATTTCGAGAATGGTTCTAATGCAACATGGCCTAGAAAATGACGGATATCCAACTGAACCCACGACCCTCCCACCAAATTTCAATAAAAGGCAAGCAACACTTGCCTTCAACATCCGGACTAAAATTTTAACCATTAAAATACTCTCCTGTGTGATGAGCCTTCAGAAAACAAACTACCAACTGGAAATCAAAAGAGCTTCATTGGAAAAGAGGCTGTTAGAGAGAGAGCAACCACTTCATTGCAACCACAGGGCAGGTGCCTTCCGAGCCCAGAAATGCACCACCTGGCGGCCGGTGTTCGCTGTCCAACAGCAAGAAGCTCCCTCTACCTTATGGCCTATTAGCTTGTAAAATCAGAGTGCAAATCAGGACTCAGATGGTAGATTAAACTGACATACTTAATTTTATTTCTCCCTTTAGGTCTACTAAAATGAGAAGAAAGAAAAGACAGGGAGAGCATGGAAAGGGGAGAGAACAAACAGGGCGACCTGGCAAGCCGATGGCTGTGTGAACTCGCTCGGCTGACCTGAGAAGCTGAGACCCAACCCATTTTACAGCACTCAGTCCTCACCAGCACGGATACCGACTGTGTCAGGTGCCCCCAAACCAAGGAGGAGTGCAGGGTAGAGCTGAAATAAGGATTAATGAGAAAGACATTTTAAGAGGCTAGTTCCCCGAGTTCTAGCCAAGATGGCGGCGTAGGTAGAAACCCTTCGCTTCCTCACAAAACCAAAGGAAGGATAACAACCAATCTGAAATCAATAAACAACCAGAAGCGCCAGAAAAATCAAACTGCATGGAACTCTGACAACCAAGGAATTAAAGAAAAAATCAACCAGAACAACCAGACGGGTAAGGCGGTGGACCACGTGGGCCAACTCAGAAAAATGGAGGCGAGGTGGAAAACCAGGCGGGCGGGACTGGCTGGGGTGAGGTGGCAGGCTGCATGGGCCGGCTGATTCTTAAGGGGAAACTGAGCCTCAGAGCTGACTGTGGACCATGGTGGTTACCTTGGTGGGAGAAACTCCCAGTCACACGAGAGTCCCTTGGAAAGTGCACTAGAGACAGCAGGGGAGCCGCACTCTTCCCTCTCTGGCCCCGCCCCCACAGGAAGCACCCCAGCGCAGTAAGGAGGGTTGCTGTGCCCGGTCAATACCTAAGGCCCCACCCCCTTACAACTTATCAGCTGCGCCAAGACAAAGAAATAGGGCCCAAATGAAAGAACAGAGCAAAGCTTCAGAAGGAGAACTAAGTGGTGAGGAGATAGCCAACCTATCTCATGGAGAATTTAAAGCCCTGGTAATCAAAATGCTCACAGATATGATTGAGCTTAGTTGAAAAATGAAAAAACAAATGAAAGAAACCCAAAATGAAATAAAGCAAAATATTCAGGGAACCAACAGTGACAGGAAGGAAGCTAGGACTCAAAGCAACGATTTGGAACAAAAGGAAAAAATAAACATCCAACCAGAACAGAATGAAGAAACAAGAATTCAAAAAAGTGAAGAGAGTCTTACAACCTCTGGAACAACCTGGAACATTCCAATATCCTAATTATAGGGGTGCCAGAAGAACAACAGCAAGAAATTGAAAACTTATTTGAACAAATAATGAAGGAAATCTTCCCCAACCTGGCAAAGGAAATGGACTTCCAGAAAGTCCAGGAAGCCCAGAGAGTCCCAAAGAAGTTGGACCCAAGGAGGAACACACCAAGACACATCATAATTACATTACCCAAGATGAAAGATAAAGAGAGACTCTTAAAAGCAGCAAGAGAAAAGGAGACAGTAACCTACAAAGGAGTGCCCATCAGACTGTCAGCTGATTTCTCAAAAGAAACCTTGCAGGCAAGACAGGGCTAGAAAGAAGTATTCCAAGTCATGAAAGGCAAGGAACTACATCCAAGATTACTCTATCCAGCAAAGCTATCATTTAGAATAGAAGGGCAGATAAAGTGCTTCCCAGATGAGGTCAAGTTCAAGGAGTTCATCATCGCCAAGCCATTATTATATGAAATGTTAAAGGGACTTATCTAAGAAAAAGAAGATAAAAAATATGAACAGTAAAATGACAACAAACTCACAACTATCAACAAATGAACCTAAAAGAAAAGAAAAACAACAAAAACAAAAACTAAGCAAACAACTAGAACAGGAACAGAATCAGAGAAATGGACATCACATGGAGGGATTTCAGTGGGGAGGGAGAAGGGAGGAAGAGGGGGGGAAAGGTACAGGGAAGAAGAAGCATAATTGGTAGGCATAAAATAGATGAGGAGAGATAAAAAATGGTATAGGAAACAGAGGACTCAAAGAACTTATATGTACAACCCATGGACATGAACTAAGGGGGGGGGATGGTGGAGGGTTGGAGGGGCAGGGTGGAGGGGGGATAAAGGGGAAAAATTGGGAAAACTATAATAGCATAATCAATAAAAAATACTTAAAAAATAAAAGAGGCTAGTTCCCTAGATTCATTCCCCAATCCCACACAATAGAGTAACCACCTTTATCCTAAGTGGGCTGATATTTGGAGACTTAATCTCTAGAGAGGAAAGAACTCAAAACAGGGATTAAATACATGCATGTGTAATGAACACAGACCCCACCAATACAGGTCTGTCAGTCGGACTCTTACCCTCTGGGCCAGCCATCGTTAAGGCTCTTCTCTTTGGAATCTGAACAGCCCCAAAGAAAAGGACTAAAGACGTTGACAACTGGGGTTCCCCAACACAAAGCCCACCTAGGTCTCCCAACAGTGACATTCAAACACGGCAAGCCTTCGTGTTTCCAGGACTGCCTATCCGCTTTTTAGTCTTACTCAGGAACAGAGAACTCAGGATTGCCAGAGACCTGAGAAGTCTCTAATGTGGAAGATGGAGATCAAAGTAAACCAACAGCTAAAACCAACTTGGAGAAACAGAAATAACACCAGGAGAATGAAACTATAAACAGTAAAGTTGAGATAAAACTTCCTAGGAAGAAGAGCAAAAGACAGAGATGGAAAATGGGGGGAATAAAAAACAGAAGTTCAGCAGGTATGACACCCAAATACTAGGATTTTTAGAAAGGTAGAAGACAGAAAAAATAATTGCAAGAAATTCACCACGGAAACAAGTCAAGAAAATTTCCCAGAACTTAATGACACGAGTTGCCAGATTTTTAAAAGCCTACTGTGCGTCCAGCACAATGAATTAAAACAGACCCACAACAAAGAACATCACTGGAATTTCAGAGCTCAGAAGACAACTTCGACAAGCTTTAGAGAGGAAAGGAAAGAAAAGATTACACATAAAGGTTCAGAGTAGCTTTGGATTTTTTTAACAGCAATACTGGAAAAAGACAACAATGCCTTCCACATTCTAAAGGAAAAAAATATCTACAATTTAGATTCCAGTGTCCACCAAACTGTCAAGTGAGACAGAGTATTTTCAGATGTGCCAATTACTAAAATATGTACCACCCACACACTTTTCTCCAGTTACTGGAGGATGTCACTCCAACAGAATTAAAGAATACATTAAAAAAAAAAAAAGACTAGAATATGGCATATAGGAATATGATGGGGGTGGGGGAAGACACAAGAAAGGAAAGAGATAAAAGAAATGCTAGGCAGGACAGCTGTGCACCAGATCTGAGTGTTGTGACCCGAGAGACAGATGTGAAGGCTGTCAGCACCAGGATCTTTGCTGCTATTATATTGTACCAACAGACTGCCCGAGTAGGTCTGGTCCCGGTTCTTTTCTGCCCTTATCTGATTTTGACCAGACCTAATGAGATAGTTCTGTTCTCCTCTCCAAGCCCTGGTGAACTGCCCAGCTGACACATTTTAAATCAACCCAGTCCTCTGGAGAACCGGCGGGAAGCTAGGTGAGACATCACACCCTCGCTCTGCCACCCTTCTGGACCAGAATCACGCGACCACCATTGGATGCCCCAGCTGTGCTGGACACTGTTTGCAGGATTCACTCATGAGCTGGACCATCGTCTCCCCCAAAACTGCCTTTTATGAATTATCAGAGAAGGCAACGCCAGACTACGACCCAGACAGTCTGTTTATCTTTTCCTAAAAGTCTTGACCTAATAGCGACAACACAGCCCTTTCCTTACACAGCTGGGTTTTGGTTTACTGCTCAGCTTTCTAAAACTTAAGGTATTATTCAGGGATATACATGACAAAACTAAAGAAAATTTAACACAGAAACCAAGATAATGGTTATCTGAGGATGGTGAGGAATGAAAAGAAAGTATATTGGAGAAGAGCAGATAGGGGGTCTTTTTTTAGATATGGTGGGTTCAATTTTTATTTTACTATTTCATTTTTTTTTAAATCCTCACCTGAGCACGTTACTGACTTTAGAGAGAAGGGAAGTGAAGGAGAGAGGAAGAGAAACATCAACACAAGAGAGAAACATCGGCCAGTTATCTTTCGTACGCACCCTGACTGCTAACACGCAGCAACCCAGGCATGTGCCCTGATTGGGAATCGAACCCACAACCTCTTGGTTTACGGGACAACGCTCCAACCGACTGAGCCACATGGGGCAGGGCAGCTGGTTTTATTTTTAACTTGGATGGTAAGCACACTGATTTTTACTTTTATTATTATTCTTTAAATGATATTTATATATATAATTTGATGTATGATTCATTAAACATACAATCACACCATAGCCTTGCAAGGTAGAATTTCCCTCCTTTTACAGACAAAGCAACACTTTTTATTGATATACCTGTATCTCAGGGATATCCAAGCACTCCCCATTTCCAAAGCCTTGATTACAAGTCTCTGCTACCTGGTTATTATGCATGTGTCAACCCATCATCTATCTGCAAGGTGAATATCCAGGAGACTGAAGCAAAGTTCACAGGACAAACAGAACCTGGAGTTTGTAGTCCTCTCTTCTCCATCACAGTAACATTTTGGTAAATTAAAAAAGGAAAAGAACAATTCACTATTCACTCAGTTAGTATCTATTTGTGGTGATGCTTGAGACTATCCTGTTTATGTTTTTCAAATACTGTGTTGAAACTGTTTATCATTTTTTTTGGGGGGGTGGGGTGGGGGCAGGAGGTGTGTGGTAAATCGAAGTACAACATAAAGGTAAGAAGAAAGTCAACCCTAAAGCACAGAATATAAGATTTAGAAGATCTACTTCATTCATCCTACAGAGTCCCTTCGTAGATGTGGCTGAAAATGGGCGAACTTCAGCTTCGGACTTCTGAGTGGAATCCAAGTCAGGACACATGGACCACACAGAACCCCAGGGACCTGGTGGGAACATTTCGTGTCTGTCTTCTACCCTCTTCTGGTGAGCGGTGCCACCATCTCCCCAGACAGGCTGGCCAGGAAAGACTTAAGGGCAGGTCAGGACATTGGTGTTTCTCGATCCCGTGCCCATCATGGCACTCACACAGCCGCTGCCACCTCCATGCACATTGGCTGCTCCCACCAGGTCTCCCCAGGACGGCCCCCTTCTCAGCACATCCACCGCCCATCCGCCCCTTCCTGGCACAGGGCTTCTCCGGGAGGAAGGTTCGGTCTGCTTCTACAATAGCACCAGGGGTACGGTCCACAGAAAGCCACTGGAAAGGACTAAGCCGGACTTCAAAATGGCAGCGACTGACAATAAGACGCTATTTTTCCCCAATTTCTTCTTCTGCACCATCCTGCCTGTGGCTGACGGTGTGCAATCAACGGAAACACCTGATGACCGCCATCACGAAGCGCTTCGAGCTCACGTGCAATAAAACGGAAAAACAAAAAACCAGAGCAGCCCAAGGGTCATCATCAAGTTTTGTTTTATTTAAGATTTTAGTTTTAATTCTGAAGAAAGAGGTACATTTTCTTGTTTTTAGTTTTAGCGTCAGGTTATAACCAGGCTTCTGTTTTCTTTTCTCCTGTCTTTTCAATACTGCACAAGTGTCCGGAAACTACAGGGTTAAGTAAAAGCTGCAGGCAGGGAGGTCAGAGATTTGCTCCTGATGGTAACGCTGGCCCCAGGGCAGAGCTATCTCAGAGTGCCCTCTAGTCAGGTGAACTTAAGGTCAAAGAAAAAAAGATTCTGACAGATGAGAAAGACTGAAGAAATCACTTATATTTCAGCTCTTACATAATGCATAGGTATTAAATCTGTGAATACTTTTTTTCTTTAAAACATTTGAGTTTACTTTCAATCTAAAGCCAAAAACTTTTTTCTTCTTTTTAAAAAAAAAAAAGTCACTTCTCTCCTCCTTGTAAATAAACTCTTAGCAATTGGCCAGTTACTACTACAGATCAATTTGTCTTTCCATCAACTTCCAATAAATTCTTTTGCTTAACGACATAATCAAGTGCTCTCCGTCAACTTGCCAAATGAATTAAAACTTAAATTTAATTTATAAAAGCATTTTCCCTGCAATAGTGGTAAGCTGAATACGAGATGGGAGCCAGGGGCCACCGCTTTCCCTCATCATTAGCAATCTCAAGTCAATTAACCTGGTTTTCAAACTTCTGCAGTTGATAATGCGTTTACTTGACCTTTCCTATAGATTAATCGTCATTTTCTGCTAAGCAGATTATGTCATTATTATGCGCGACAGACAAACAGTAATTTTCTAAGTACCGAGACTGCCCTTTGATTTCTTTTTTTTCCTTCCTTAAAAAGGCATTTTTAGGAAACATTCAACAGCGTCACACAAATGCTGATCAACAGAAACTTTCACAATTAAAAAAAAAAAAAAAAAAAAAAAGATGGTCATGACCCTGTGATCGCATTGCATCTGGGGACAGGGAGAAAAAAAAATTGATCGGGAACTGGATTCTTCAGAACTTAAGAGATGAGAAGGGAGCGGTGGGCGGGCGAGAGGGAGAAAACAGGGAGGGACAACTCCTGCGTGTTCTAACGGTTTCTCCTCTTTCCCTAATGGCGGTCCAGTGTTGAACTCTGTAGTAAATCTGTGGGGGTTTTGCTGGGGGGTCTGAAGGCCGTCTGGAAGCCTGGGGGTGGGGAGTGGAAGCTGGAAGGGTTCGAAGGAGGAGGGTAGGGGTTCCAACTGGCTCTGTGCAGAGGGATCTGTGTGCTGAAGGGGGCGCTGTGGTGGGCTTGCGAGGGAGCGGCGCTGGGGCCGTCCACCTCTGTGAGGGCCTGGAGGGATTTTAGCCAGTGTGGAGGATTGTCATCTTGAAGAGAGTCTAAACTGTTTCCTGAAGAGGCGGGAACACCTGGGGAGAGACAAGAAGACAAGGGGGGACATGGTGAGTTTGTGAAGGCAGAATAAGGAATTCGCCCAACAGCAGCAAAAACAGAGTTAAGGTGATTAGTTGACCCAAAAAGGAACAGCAGAAATTGCGATCTTTAACTCCTTCCAAGTAAGACCTTCTTCATCTTAACGTGGCTTTAATCCCTCACCCACGACGACCACGATTTATTGTCACAGAGACACCCGGGCCTCCTCTTCAACTACCCACTGCCCCCCGCTGTCACCGAGGCAGAGCTGCAGAAACGAGTCCCCAGAATTGCACGACGTTACTTCCCCGTTGGGCTTCTCCTCTAACAGGAAGCCATTAACAAGACAGCCTTATAATAGAGAGCTTTATTTTCAAAAGTGGAGTATGTTCCTTTAAGAGGATAAGTCCGACCCTCACTGTACTCGGAGACCGACAACGTACACGCATGCTGCAGACACTAGCACCTGCTCACACCCAAGGAAGCGACCTAGGCACCCAACGCCTCGTTACACAACCAGGCCGACAGAGTTAAGCGAGACCGCACCCCTGCGAGTGAGACAAGCCACCCACACTTGCCGCTGTGCGCGAAGAAGCTTATGGTGGTGAAGAGCCTTCCGTTTTAGTTTAATCTGTGCGATAAACCAAACCGATGGCAGTCAGTGGAGCTGAAGGAGGGAGAGAGTTACCTGTGATGATGGCTGGGTCTGTCCAGCTGCCAGGGCTGTCCCAACTCAGGCTGTCGGTGGTGGCAGTGTTGGACGGTGGGGCACTGTGGTTGGCGTTGGAGGGGGAGGAAGAATTGGGCAGTCCACCAAAGTTGATGTTAATGTTGGGCAGAAGCGCCCTTAGCCCGTCCTGCCATTCCTTCATATTTAAACTCTCCACAGAACTGCTGTTGTCTGGGAGATTTACCAACAGAAAAAAAATGGAAGATAAAAAAAAAAAATAAAAAGCTGACGTTAGAAACAGAGGTTGTTCTTTAGTGGTTAAGCGGGAGAAGAATTACTCTTTCTTTATCGAGTACTTAAAATGAGTTGTCCTGGCAAGATAAACTTGGTTAGGATTGTGTGCTGGTGAGCTCAGGGCCCCTGAAACACGTGAAGAAAAACTTGCTCAAGGGCCAGGAGAGGGGGCTTCTTGTCCTGGGGGCCTCTTCACCGTGTGGCGTTTGCAAATCAGTGATCCAGGTGAAAGACGCAGAGCTCCAGGGCAGTTTAGTTCCAGCCACACTGTGAAGTCTGCTTGCAAGGCCCTCGGCCAGCTGGGCTCGTTCGTTCTACCTACACTGATGAGAGCAAGCCTGCCAAGTTCCGCGGAGGAGCTCATTTCCGAGCCCATTAAAAAGGAAGAAAAGTCGCTTTATGAAGAATAAACGTAAGGCAATAGAAAAATAATTAAGTTCTTCGTGATTATAAAATTGTTAATGCATTTCAGAGGAAAAAGGCAAAATGACTAGGCTTTTGAATTTGAGGAGTGCTTTTCCATTTGGCATGAAGGCCGGAGAAGCAGGGGCTAAGCCTCCTTTCAGGTGGAGCAATTTCTGGCACAGTCTGCCTACCCTGCTCCCACAGGTGTGCCGATCACCGAAAACACCGGCCCTCAGTCCCACAGTTCTCTGGGTGTATTTATGAATAGCATCAGATGCGACAGGACACTGTCAATGTACAACGGCCTTTTATAACCTGTGACTAATGACCCACCACCCCCCGGAACCCATACAGTGTAACTAACTGGTTGGGAGGAAAGGGTGAAGTGTCACTACTGCTTAGAATGACTGTTGTGTGACAACAGGGACGCAGGTCGGACCACCAACTGGGGTTTTTGAGAAGAGCCTAGAACGTTTTTTCTGGCTCTACAGAACTGATTAGTAACTACCGATGATGATGGTGATGATGACGACGACGCTGACACTATAACAGGACTCGTCTATGCTACCTGCTGAATTCAGAATTGTGTTTGGCACTAATCACTGCTCTAGGCCAAACTGTGTCATGTTTCAGCAAGTGAATCATTTAACCCTGTATCAACCTTATTCATAAAAACACAGACACGACCACCAAACCCAACAGAAGACACCTCCGAATTTACTAAGGCGAAGACGGGCGATGTACGTAACGCAGACAAGTCAACAGGAGGGAAGATAAATTCTCTCCAGCACTTCACTCCACAACCAGCACCGCTCCCTGGAGCTCGCCCTTCTACCTGCAACCACTGCACATTTTCCTGGTATAGCACAACCTGCTCCACACTCTCACAGTCAACTGTTTCTCTCGATCCTAGGTAGGCAGAACAGGGGGAATAATTTGCATTTAATGATAAAGGAACAGACTCCAGAATAATTTGCCCAAGGTCACAGAACTTGTATAGGGAAGACTTGAACCCAGGCTCTACCTGAGTTGTTTTTTTTTTAAATAACACCAACTCTCTCTCTATTGTACAGTTTATTAATAGACTTTCTAACGGGCCACCTATTTAAGGGAAAACCCAGGGGCCTATGAAACCCATGACAAAAAGAAAGCAAAAGAGAAAATACAGCATTATAATATGTCCAGAGCCATGATTAGCAGGATAGAGAAATATTTTGGCCAAAGGCACAAACTGGACTTTGGAGGAGGCTGGGAGGCAATTCTAATTGACACCACAATCATCAATATCCCCCTGGCTCCAGCTGCATGACACATTAACAAGATCACACTAACAAGGTTCCAGAATACCAACAATCTCAGGCAGGGTTGGTGGCTACGGTACACTCAACCTTTAAAAGCAGTCACAATGTCAGACTGAACTTTAGACAACTAGAGAAACCTCCTAGGAGGGAAATAAAATCCCCGATATGCAAAGATGATGTATAACCACGCGGGAACATTTTGAAGAAGATGAAAAGTCTTGAGCAAGGTGGCCAAAGTGAATAAGAAGCTATGTAGATGGCCCTGACTGGTATAGCTCAGTGGATTGAGCGTGGGCTGCAAACCAAAGGGTCATCAGTTCGATTCCCTGTCAGGGCACATGCCTGGGTTGCGGGCCAGGTCCCCAGTGGGGACCACGTGAGAGGCAACCACACATTGATGTTTCTCTCCCTTTCTTTCTCCCTCCCTTACCCTCTCTCTAAAAATAAGTAAATAAAATCTTAAAAATAAAAAAAAAAAGCAGCTATGTAGATGATGTGAGCCTTTCTCTCTCTCCCACTGAGTAGGGAAAAAGAAGATACCCACAACTCACCAAGACCGATGTTCACCTTGCTTTTGCTTTACACTTAGAACTGAAACTAAGAAACCCTTAGTTTGCACTGACAGAATTAACATTGCATTTGTATAAACTTTATTTGAAAATTAGTATTACAATAAAGTCAAAAGACATTTGTTCATGGGCTGGGGCTGTATGGGCAGTCTCTCTAAATTTCCACTCAATTTTGCTGTGAACATAAAACTGCTCTAAAAAATAACGTCTGTGTTTAAAAATGAGAATTGTTTCTCTTAATTTAGACTAATGAAATCAGGCAAGAGTCTGTCAGTCAAAGAAACTCACATATGGCACATAAGATAGAAACAGTGAGAGACTGAGACCCTCCCAGGTGAATTATAAGACAGCTCCGGAAATCAATGAGCTGGTTTATAACGCTTACAATCTTGCCAAAGAACAGCCATGTGCCCTAGACTTTTGGGGAGCCTGATAGCACGGTGAGTACTTGACAGAGAGGCTGTAAGTATCACAGGAAAGTAGGCTGAGATGTTCGGCTCAGGATGGGACGGACTGCTACTCCAAATACCTTAGAAGAAGGAAAGTTTTCTTCACTGTCCTCTCCAGTATTTCTGTGCCAAGTCTTGGCACAAAGGAAGGACAAGAGAAAGGACAGGAACCATTTACACCATCAAAATAGCTCAGCTCTGTTCAGTGCACCTGGAATCACCTCCTCTACCTGCTCACTGTCTCTGACCCGACTTTGGTTCAGCTTCTAGGACTTCTGTTAATTCCATTCCTTGCTATACAAATAGCAAGATTTATTAACATCGGCACTGTCGACATTTTGGACCATACAATTAACTATTTGTTGTAGGGGCCATTCTATGCATTGCAGAATGTGTAACGGCATTCCTGGTCTCTGCCACTAGATGCCAGTAGCATGTGTACGCGTATGTGCACACACGTGTGTACACACACACACACACACACACACACCCTAGCTTTGACAACCCCAAATGTCTCCACACACTGCCAATGACTCCTGGAGGGGGGGAAATCATTGCTGGTTGAGAACCACTGACACAGAGGAAGATTCCTTTGCATCTGGGGCTCTGAGTAATCCCACTGGAACACCATTTCCCTTCCAAAGAGCACTAGGAATTGATCACTAGACTCAATTTCATGCAACTCCACTTCCCATGATTTGTACAGGACTTCACACAGAGGTGTGATTCAACACGTACGGGTCGAATGGAGAAACCCTGGGCTGGAGACAGCAGACGTGCTGTGTAAGACAGCCCCACACGGGTTATTAGTATGACTTGGGGCACGTAAGTCATTCTGTGAATGTCTCAGGACCCCACTTGTAAGTACGAGTAACACCTGCCTTACAAGAAGATCTCTGGTAAAGATGAGAGAAGGGAAAGTAACGTGAAGCCCATTTATTACCTGATGAGTATCTAACAACACTTTTTTCTCTAGGGCTCAACACTGAACGAACAGCACACTTTCTAAAAGGCCAAGGCAGGGGAATGCGCACTTGCCAGGAGCTGTCTCTGTGCCCAGCAGTCTCCTCCTAGGACCGCAGGGATAACACCGAGCATTCTCACAGAGGTACTGTGTGGTCAGTCACCAAAGTGTTGCAAAGACAGAGAAGATATTAGAAAGCACCTTACACTTTCCACGGCTAGAAAAGACCCCGTCAAGTACAATGAAAATCAAGTTACTAAACACATTTTATATTAAAATGAGGGATTTCAAAGTATTTAATTATTAGTAGTATTTAGGGAAGGATTGCACATTTTTTAAGGATTGCTAATATGTTTAAATATTTTATGATATCCAAAGAACTGATTTTAGTGTATAATTTTCAAATATGCACAACAGAACACTATTTTTGTTTCTAAATAATTCGAGGGCAGGAAGGCACATCCAGTTGTTCACAGCAGTTTTATTTTTCAGTATTAGGCCTCAAAGACATGGAATTTAAAGTACTTTCAAGATGCCACACACCCCACTCTCACATTCACTGTGTAAGAAGTATACTTTCAGTTTACCTGGCTCAGAACACCTTTCAATCACCACACACAAAGCAAGATGACAAGTCTAGTCTTCAGCAGCAACGAAACTTGTTTTACAATGTACAGTATGTACGTGCTAAGGCTGCCAAGACAAAAGCCAAGGCAACTACTTCCGGAATGTACCCACAGACAAATAAAACTACACTCCTGTTCTCAAGGAGCTTCACTTCCTGATGGTGAGGCAGTGCAAGTGCGGGAAAAGGTCAACACCTACAAGCTGAAGAGGCAACCGAGGAAATGCCATGGGGTTGTCCCTTACTGATGAATCCTGTAAGTTTAGCACCATGACTGGCCACACCTGCTGGAGTGGCTCAGTGGGTTGGAGCGTCATCCTGTAGATCGCAAGGTGGCAGGTTCAGTTCCTGGTCAGAGCACGGAGCCAGGTGAGGGTTTGATGCCCTGTTGGGGCGCATATGGGAAGGCAACCACTCGACATTTCTCTCTCGCCTCGTGGCTCTCCCATTCTCTGTCTCTCTCTGAAAGCAATGAGAAAAATTGTCCTCGGGTGAGGATAAAAAGTTGAGTAAAATGAGAGGCCAATCAGGCGCAGGCACGGAAACGTGCTGGTGGGTGAAGAACAGCAGCCAGCATTCATTCATGGAGTAGTTTTAGGTACTATGTACACCTCTGCACCTGAAAAACCCACAAGTTGTTGAAAGTACCTTTGGTATTTTTACATAACACTAGACCTGTCCAACTACTTACGAGGAAGTACAGTGGCTGACTTTCAGGAGGACACAGGACAGAGCCTCTGTCAGCTACGGTGTCCTTCTGTAGCACATACCACCCCTCACCCTGCTATATACTATTTCCTATCAGTTTGGGACTGGAGGCCATCTCCACCAGTAAATAAATGGCTTTAAGAAAACCTGAACTTTCTCAAACTTCAACATACCTCTAGCAACTCAAATATAAATTATGCTTGTGCTGTATGTCAAACTGAACTTTTTAAAAAAAGATTTTATTTATGTTAGAGGGGAAGAGAGGGAGAGAAACATCAATGTGTGGTTGTCTCTCGTGCACCCTCCACTGGGGACCTGACCTGGCCCACAACCCAGCTACGTGCCCCAACTGGGAATCGAGCCAGTGACCCTTTGGTTTGCAGGCCAGTGCTCAATCCACTGGGCCACACCAACAAGGGCTCAAACTCAACTTTATAGAGTCCAGAAAAGTTTTATCGGAGAACTTAAAAGTCTTCATGATACACACATGCCATACCCCAAAATCATTTCAATTTAACTAAAATTTGCAGGGAAAATGACTACTATGTGAATGAAACCTTTCAAACAGACTTATAAAATCAGATTGTTTATGAAAAAATGTTATTCTACTTAAACAGAGTTGACACTGAAATTTCTAGAATTATGTTTATTTTCAAGCAAGACAGACCAGTAGTGCCGAGCAGATCTGCTTCAGGGTTTAAAAGATCTGCAAGGAGAGATCAGACTAAGTGAAAAACTGTTAGAAGTCAAATAAAGGAAAATTCTGAGAACCGTAGAACTGAACAAAGTAAAAACAAAACACAGGTAAAACATATTCCCACTGGCAGGAAGCAGAAAAGACATAAACAAGAAAAGAGGCCTGAGGGTCGGCTGTGATGTGTGCTCTCTACACTGTCTTGACTTCCTGCCTTTCTCCTTGTCTACAGTGCCTTCCGATCTCTTCAGTGAGTTTTTACTGAGTCTTCCAAAAGCCTGTCTTCTCTCTTCCATCATTCCAGAGGACAGCACTTCGTAGGGTCTGAACCACACTCACTTGGCAGCAGACGAGGCTGCGACGTCATGTGACTTGTCTCTTCTCCCTCACCACTTGAAAGGTCCGCAAGGAGACATCTTGTACATTCTTCGGCAGGTGGCTCGGCATCTCAGAAATTGACATGAGCCAACATACCTGCTCAGTCTACTGAAGCAAAGGTCCAACTTGAGCTGGAAAATCACTTTGCCCCAAAAGCCTGTTTAATTCACACCTATATCACGCTACGAATCAAATTGTTCTCTCCAGAGAGATGCCAATCTTTCTGAAAGCAGCAATCAGCTAAGTTTTAGGGTCCAAAGGGCATCTCTGCACGAAAACTGAAGGAATTTCTGTTCATTAGGCCAAAGCTCAAGTGATATGTTCTTAATAGTTCTTGAAATGTCAAAACACAAGCAATATAATTTTAAAAATCTAACACCCCAAGATTATTAAATAAGAAATATATTCTTTAAAAAAGATATTCTGGCCCTGGCTGGTGTGGCTCAGTGGACTGAGCGCTGGCCTGTGAACCAAAGGGTTGCTGGTTCGATTCCCAGTCAGGGCACATGCCTGGGTTGTGGGCCAGGTCCCCAGTAGGGGGTGCGCAAGAGGCCACCACACATTGCTGTTTCTCTCCCTCTCTTTCCCCTTCCCTTCCCCTCTCTCTAAAGATAAATAAAATCTTTTTAAAAATTCAAAAAAGATATTCTAATATTACCTAGTCAAAACAGCATACAGATCTACTGACTATTCTATCGTTTTTCTACTTGAGGCACTATTCATTCACTCACTATGTACTTTATAGGCTCTATTACTTTAGCACCAACCATCCCATAAGCTAAGTATCGGCTACTTTTGACAAACAAGGAGGCTGAGTGGCTCTGGAAGCTTAAAGAATTTGCCCCGGGTTATAGAGTTGAAAAGTGTCCAAGTCGGTAATCTGACCCAGTCTGACACCAAAGCGTTTCTTCCCACCACCAAGCACACTACCAACCAGTCCCTGTCCTGGCAGGCCCCACGAGCTGAGAGAAGAGGAGGGCAGGCTGCTCAAAAAACCACACTATGTGATGATCAACGCTATGCCGTATGAAGGGGCATAAGGGAAAAGCGAACACTTCTGCCCCCTCCCATGTGGGATAAATGGGAACCGGAGAAGCTCAGAGGAAGAAAAGCTGAATGGAAGGAAGAAAGGCCATCCCCTACAGAAGAGAGCAGCAGAAGCGGCTGATCGTAAAACAGGAACATTTCAAAATATAAGGAGGTGTGGTGTACACAACGTGCACTTTTCTAGAATGTTCCTGTAAGATCTATAATTAATTCTGTTTGGGGGCAGAATCAGATCATCTAATGGAAACCATGAAAACATCCACATGTTTTCGCTTTCTGAAGGATGTAAGGAAACAGAATCTATTTTTAAAAAGAAAACCATGAAAAATACTTATGAAAAATGTCCCTAGACAAAGCTATACAAAGAATGAGAAAAAAGCTTCAAATTTAATGCAAAAGATAAATACATTCTAGAAGCATTATAACCTGGCTGAGATGGAGCCTGAGCCAGAATATACAAGCAACAGACCTAACAGATGGGGGAGGTGTAAAAACCCAGTTAAGAAACGTACACAATCTGAGGCTGGAAGCTTTGAGGAAGCCTTTTAAGTGAGCACACAGCTGAGCACCGACTGGGAGCAAAGCTCTGTGGGGACCTCGGAAGACAATCAGGGGAGCTTACGGCCCAGGACAGGGCCCTGACGTATTTGCCTTACGTCACCAAGACCAATAACAGAACGGCAGAGACATACAGGCTCTCAGCCCCCTAGCATCTCCGAGGTCTAAATGTGCTGGAATAAACCCGGGAGCATTCACTTCCTGACCAGCTCGCTTTTCCAAGGTGAAAACAAGAAGAAAACTTGTATTCTGGACTCGTGACCAGAAAGAACTGGTTGCCTATTGTGAACAGAAGCCCTAAAAACATGTGACATAATTTCAGGATTTACAGAAGCGAAGGAGGAGAATAACGGGAATTGAGTTCTTGAACGGCAGGCATGCTGGCTAGTTCTGCAATTACCACAGTGAATTGCAATCACCTGTTCACGTGTCAGGGTTGTTTTTTTTTTTTTCCTACTAGACTGTGAGCTCCTCCAGGAAGGGGGCCTTGACTTAACTCTCTTCGCACACAATGAACAGTTCCTGAGCTGAACCTAAAGAGGTCCTTATGTTTCCTAAATGAATAGCACTGGACATTTGCTTCCAGGTTTTTTGAGACAACAGCTTTCCAAAAAAGGTCAAAAAAAGGATGGCCGTGGGCCCACAGTGCAGTGCTTCACACACCTCAGGAGATGCTAAAATATGACATTCTGACTATGCAATGATAAATAATTCTAGTAAGGAGAATAAACTGGGGGACATCTGTGGAAACCAGTCACTAACAGGGAGAATCTCACAGGATTAGACTTGAAAAGCTTAGGAAAAATGGATGGAGGTATATAACCTACCTGTATAACAGTATCATAATCCTTGAGGATTAAAGTCAGAATCCACAATGACTGAAGCTTGTGAAAAATGCTGAAGGCAAGAAAAAGCTAAATTCAAGTAGGAGAAAATTAGGAAGAGTCACAACTCGGCCCAGTATCACCATGTTAAGCCCGAGAAAAGACACAGCTATGTAGTTCCATCTTCATTTTGCTTCCTTCTTTATGAGACAGCGCATGACCCTCAAACCAGAAAGGACCAATAAGCCACATGTAGGACTGTCGGCAGAGATGCAAAACGCACGTGCACACACGCGTGCACAAACACACACACAAATCTACTCAATGTCAATGAGTTTAAAGTCTCTCCGTACAAAATGAATTTTAATCCTTAGATGTGATCACAAAACCATTGTCAGGAGAAGTGCCAAAAAAGCAGGAAATAGCAGACTCCAGAAGTTACATGCTTGTAATTAGTTCTTGGGGAAATTCTGGAACAGATTAAGAACTGGATAATTTCTTTTAAAATGATTAATAATAGGTTTAAGCAAGCACTGCTCTCTCGCTTGTGTTTGGGGCATTTTTCATGGGAAATAATATGTAACACCTTTGACTACAGTCCCCTCCTAACTGAAACACACAGGAAGTTCAACTTTCAGTTCTGAAGTGGAGCAAGCAGTCATGGAGGCAGGGTCTACTGACAATTGACAATCGTTTCCATTTGGAAATGTCCTCCTACATCCCAAGGTCCCTTTCCGTTCCTCTTCTGTTGCCTGCCCAAACCAGCTAGCTCCATTCCCATCCCACCAACACAAAAACTCCATAAAACAAAAGCAACGGAGTAACCAATGAGGGCCAAAAAGCATATCCATAAAGAACCAATTATGTTGCCCCAGCTGATGTGGCTCAGTTGGTCGGGCATCATCCCGCAAACCAAAAGGTTGTGGGTTTGATTCCTGGTCAGGACACATGCCTGGGTTGTGGAGGTTTGGTCCCCAGTTGGGGCATGTGCAAGAGGCAACTGATCGATGTTTCTCTCCCTCTCTTTCTCCCTCCCTTCCCCTTTCTAGAATCAAAAAAAAAAAAAATTTAAAAAAGAACCAATCATATCAAAGTAATTTATTCTTTGAGTAGGTTTCCTAGGATATCATAAATATACCTTGAATTCAGCAGTTTCTGGTAAGATTTCTGATGGTAATCTTTGGGACAAGATGGTCAAGTACGGCATGGAAACAGCCGTGTTGAAGTGGACTGGCACAGAACTAAAGACACCATGTGTGAGCCTAAGAATGTCTGCTTGGCATATCTTTTGACTCTACGCTTTTTATTATGCTTTAAAAAACCCACAAAGTCAATTTAAATATACAAATAAAAGCCAATTCTGGAGACGACAAAATCTGTAATTAAAACTTCAACTGTTCTTAAATTTAAATCCTCCACACAAATGTTATTAATAGTGTTAGTAATAACATTTATCGATCACTTTATAATCACATAGTTCTTTCACAAGGCAAACTTGTAAGACGGTGATATACAGACAGGATATACTCTACACCAAATTCAAACACGTGAAAATTAACAGAAAGACATTCAGGTTTTAAAAATCACATCAGAGAAGTACAGGATGAAGAATCTAACTAGTCACGTGTATGAAGACAGGTCTAGCCTGTAAGACCATAGTAGGGTTACAATATTTAAATATGACAATGGGTAATGGAACTTTTAAAAAGGTAACATTAGGACCAGATAAATAGATGAACAATGTCTTAAGTTAAAAATTGCATGACATGGGGCAGATCACAAATGATAAACACTAGGAGCCTCAGTTTCCTCATTTACAAAATGAGGATAATACCTACCCCACAAAATATTTTTATAAAAGAATCCTGTAAACTGAAAGGAATATACAAATATTAGTAATAACGGTTTTAATCAAAAAGTAGATTATCTAATCATAGCTGGATTACTGAAGTGTGCGCCTCCTTATTTTAAGAAAGGCATTCATTCATTGTCGAAGTGAATCTGGGTAGAGAACCAAACCACAGAGAGAACTACAAACCACATTAAGTGAGGAATGGCTGAATAGAACTAAGAATGTTTCATCGACATCGAGACGTTACCAGACAAGGGGTAACTGCTTTCACATGTTTAACCAGAAGTATAAATGGGAAAAAGACGCTGGTTTCACCAAGAAAAAAAAAAAACTCTTTATCAATTACAAATTGCCCTAAAGCATCCCCCTACTGTTAGGAAGTCCAGGTTGGTGGTGACAGTCACTGGGGTATAAGGTACAGCACAGGGAATCCAGTCGCTCCTATTGTCACAGCTGTGCGTGCTGCCAGGTGGGTACCAGAGATATCAGGGGGAATACTTTGCAAAGTATATGACTGTGTAATCACTATGCTGTACGCCTGAAACTCATATGAAATAATACTGAATATAAACTATAATTAAAAAATAAAATTAAAACAAGGTATTAAGCTCCCCAAACACCTCATCATTACCCATAAAGAGTTCTGGAAGGAAAGGCATTTTATAGAAGACTTTCTGAACTGTGTGGGTATGTCTAAGGGGAAAAGCTGTGTGTACGGTTTCAGTAGGTTCACAGTTGTGAGTATGCAAAACAGGGCTTATTCTTATACTATTATTGTACAATTTTCCACATGAGTGTGTGTATGTGTGTGTATATACAAACACACACAGAGGGAGAGAGACTGAGGTTGATTTGTATCAGAACTGAGAAACTGAAGGTCAGAAAGGTGTTATCAGGTAAATTTTTAAAAGTCTGGGTGGGAGGCAGGGTTGGGGAGGTCTTGGGGGAGTAAGGAAAAGTCAGGGTTGAGGTTGCCAGAGTCCCGAGGCGTTGAAGACAGAAGAGGGCTGATCACGGAGCGGTGAGAGGAGCCTTAACCCTGAGTGCCACAGTACAAGCGAGAGGTGAGTCATAACTCGTGTCCAAATGAATCCGATTAAGAGCTTCCACAAGTCCAGATGTAACACAAAGCAGATCCAGGCTCCGCAGGCCTCCAGAAGCAATCAGATGCTAGCATGACTCTCTCAACCACTAGTTTTCTTTCATTCAGCGAAGATTTATTGTCTACCCCACATCATTTTCTCTGGCGCTCGATGTTGTAATACTCTGCAGCAGCCCCTAAACGTCACGCTGGTCTGCTTTGTTTTGTATCTCTTTAGTGGATCACGGGAAGTTGGCCATTCTGAGCAAAGTCATTCTGAGTGGTAGTTGTTCATTGGTTAGTGTCAATAAATTATTTTTATGGGTGAAAATTCCTCTTCAGGCTTGCATTCAGACCAAAGTACTCTGCCACCTACGGATATATGTCGATTGAAATTCCTAAGACTTCTGATGTTCCTAATTTTCCTAATTCTCTAAATGTAATTAAAAACACCAGACCCGGCTCTTCATTCCATCTGATCACACAACTCACTTTTACTTCAACGGTGAAGATGACTCAGTCTCATCTCTTTGTTGAAAGATGGCTCCTGCCTTAAGGGTTTAAAGCCGTCACAAAAATCCCCCCAAAAGCAGGCTAAAATTATCCATACTCTGGAACATGATTTTAGTCGACAGATTCTTCAGCACTGAGCTATGAGCTTTGTTTTCAGAAGGCATTTTTGGGCACTAAAATAACACTTTGCTTTATTTCTTCATTTCAAAAAAAAATTATTTCAAAAACCGAAGTAACTTCATTATTTTGTATTAACTCAAATGAAACAGGTGTGGGTATAGTCACGGTGATAGACACTTCCAACCCAACAGACCAGGCACATACCTTGAAGAGTTCTTTCTCATTGTACTATTTACCCAAACCAGGACAGACTTGTTAGTTTTGAGATTATTTCATACATATTTGGCTTTCCAAACAAGCATTATGCTTTGAATTTAACTATTTATCTATGTAATGTATAATTTTAAAAAAGAACAAGAGTATTTTATTCTTTCTCCTTCTTCCTATTTAGTCACATACTAGGGGGGAAACAAACTTTTTGCTTCCAACTTTCAAAGGATGTCTTGATTTTAAAAGAGTTAGTACTAATATTGCTGATGAATGCAAAGACTTAAATGCTCACCACCAGTCCACTAGGAGCCTTAGTGTAAAAATCATTTACATTTATTTAGGTGGTCATCTTTAGCTATGATTTATTACAGATGAACTTGGAAAAAATTTCCAGAAATCGTTTTGACAGAATCAATTCTCAATCAGTGTTGAGTCTTGCTGTGCAGGAAGGAAAGAGGGAAGATCAGATGAATATATTCTCAAATATAGATTAGAAACGACATTTCTTACTTAACTATATATATCCTGGAGCTTTATACTGACATAGAACTAATATTTTAGTGACGAAATGAATTCCATTAAAAATCACACATATTGGTAAAACACCGAATTTTAGTCATATTGCCTAGAGGGATTACGTAATTTTTATTTTATTTTTCTTTTTAAAGATTTTATTTATTTATTTTTAGAGAGAGGGGAAGGGAAGGAGAAAGAGAGGGGGAGAAATATAGATGTGTGGTTGCCTCTCCAGCACCCCTCACTGGGGACCTGGCCCACAAGCAACCCAGGCATGTGCCTTGACTGGGAATTGAACTAGCAACCCTTTGGCTCACAGGCCCGCACTCAATCCATTGAACCACACCAGCCAGGGCAGCATTAACCGTTTGAGTCCCAGGGGGTATTGTCAGCAGCGCAATCGCGCTGCTTGGGACTCAAAACGGTTAAATGATTTCTAAGAGCTAGAAAAACTTAGAAGTTGGGGAAACTCAATAATGACAGTCTTACAATATCACAAATCTTTATCCATTTGGCATTTAACAGTGCATGGTTGTTACTCAATCTACTCCAAAACCCAGGCTATGCTTTCTGTTTAAATGTGTTGTTTTGAATTAAAAGAGAGAGAAGAGAATAAGATCACTTAAAATCAAAGCCAGTCTGGAAGTAGTTACAGGGTAGTAGACTGGTTACTGGGGAGATAACTGATCATAGAAACTGGGCAGCCTGATAGGGATAGAGCTTTCTCCTTTGAAGAGGAAAAGCTCAGGCCTGTCCAGGCTCCTGCTGAGGAATCATACAGGTAGTACACATTACGATCTAGCTGAGACCACCCCATCTAACTGTGGTAAACTACACAGAGAAAGAAACCATTTCTCCTTTGTCTAAAGAAAGAGAAACTAGACAGAGAGGTTAGCGTACAGAATAAGACTCAGGGGGGTCAAGAATTAAAACCTGAAAGCATGTTACAAAACATGGCTGTGTGCTACGTATTTGGAGATTATGTAAGATTGTTGTGCATTTCAGTAACAGGGTTCATTCCAGTCACCTACCATTGAAAATACGGGCGAGGTGCTGGGAATGTATACCTAGCAGCACCGACTACACCAACATTCAAGCAAGACCCATTTATACCTATCTGGGACTAGGGAAGACCACGGTTAGGTCTTTAATAGTGAATGTTAACAGTTTAGGAGTAAAACGAAACATACCTGGTACCAAATCTCACCCTAAATGGGAGATGAGGGGATAGGGCAGATATCAGTGAGCCATAATCATACATTTTAATAAACACGTAAGTGGAACAATGGCATGTAGCCCAGCACTCAGCTTAAAGCCGGTAAGAAGCCCTGCTATGGTTGATGAAGTCATAACCTAGGGCCTCCTTTACCTTTAGCTGGATACTCACTCTCAAGATGTAATTAAGAAAAAAAAAATAAAACAGCTTCACGGTGTCTGTCTTGCAAATACCAACATGTTAAATGACAATGTTTACAAACAGCCCAGTAATGCTCCAGATCACTGAGCTCTACTCGCAGACACGTCCCTTCGGCGTGCAAGACTGTGAGCAGCGTGAACAGTAGCACAGTCCCTGGGATAAGACCTCACCTATCAGGAAACAGCACTAGGCTATAAAAGGTGACTGCAGTCAGCTTTCCTGCATTTCTTCTTGGACATGGTGACGATATTATCATCTTTAAAATCCTTGTGGAGCTTTCCGTCTACTTCATTACGCTGAAAACAACCTCCTTGGTTAAAAAAAAATCAGCAGACGTGCTCTCATTTTACCTAGTGTAGCACAGAGTAGTTCTCCAAAGACGAATCTGCGTTCACACCTCTAGTGTGGGTGTAGCACATCTTGGTGCCGTTAATGTTAAGATTTTTTTTAAATTTAGAGGTGTCTCCAGTCTCCAGTCATGCATGTTAGTCTAAACACTTTTTGGCACTGCAGAAAAACCCTGAGGAACCTTAATTCCACCTGCTTTACTCTTTATTTTAGTTCCGATGCTGGTAATTATTTTAAGTCTACGTTAAGAGTACCTCAAGGTTACATGTGCCCCCTGCTAAAGTTACTCCAAAATCACTGCCCACACTGAACACAGCGCCGTTTGGACAACTCGCGGGATCTGGGATAAGACTGGCTGAGAGACGGACATTTGGCACTGATGTTCACAGCTGGAAGCCCCCGGCTTGCAGGAGCTAATCAAACTGTGAGACATAACAAAGTATAGAGAAGAGAGATGTTCTGAATCTTGGAGGGTTTTTTTCTCCTTGAGTTGCATGGATGCAAGCAAACTCAGAAGATGGAATGTGATTAGGAGCCCGTCACAATCCTATGCTAAAGACTCTGTTTATAGGCTTCATAGCTCTAAATTTCCTGATTCTAAGACAAGTCTTGTGTTTTCTTATTATGCTGTCCTTAGGTTTTCCCAAAGAGTGCGACATGGGATGAATATCCTTAGTAATGGGAGTGAAATGTGATGAGAAAAAGCTATGAAAATATTTGTTCAGGGAAAACCTGACCAGGGGTGAGGTGGCATCAGTATTATAACCTCGCTGCGTTTAAATAGGGTCTTTATTTCTCTAAAAAAAAAAAAAAAATACTTAGAGAAAGACAGAGTATAGATACAGCCTTTATCCTAAACATATAAATTAATCAGAACACAGCAGGAATAAAGACATGAAAAGCCACAGAGATGGCCTGACACTTTCTTCTCTGGGACGCCCACTAGGTGGAGGATTAACAGATACATATGCACACACATTCCACCTCAGATCAGACCCAGCCAGGCTTACGCCTCAACTTCGCTAAGCAAACCTTTTCTTACATAATGCTAATCAAATGTCCTGAAGACAGACAGACAGACCATTACTGCCACTTCAAAATTATTCAGATCGCTGTTTCAAACATTTTTACCTACCCAGGAAATCTTAGAGTATCTTAAGGTCTCTTGCCTACAACTCCTTGCCCCCTTGCCCCACGCCATCTCTTGGGAAAGAACGGGGTATAAAGGTTGCTTGATCTACAACCTGAGTATCGCTGTGAAGTGCGGATATTTTAAGGTGTAAGATCTGCCTTTCAGCCTCTGCCTGAAGCACAGGGTCCCGGTGCAGCCGCCACCACACAGCCCCAGCCAGAAACAGGCCCAAATTCTCAAGGGCTGGAGTGGGTTATTTATTGTGCTAGTTTAACACTTAGATAGTTAAAGAACAGTACTCGGCCAGTGAATTGTACACTTTCAAGTAGTTAATTGTATGCTATGTGAATTTCACTTCAATTTTTTTTGACAGTCCGGAGTGCTTTAAAGGCTTTAGAACTTACACTGGTGGGGGGCTGCTTTGTAACAGAGCACCACGGTGGGTCTCAGTACCAAAGAGAAGCTAGAACAACAAAACTGTTCTAAGCACTGTGTGTTTCAGGGCATTTGAAGCTTCCAGGAACCTTTAGAATAACCATCACGTGTGAAGTGGGCTAAGAACAAAGTCAGGTCAAGAGCTACACCTTAGGCAGTATGGTCAGAGGGAAAATGGGAAAAATGGATTGGTTCAACAATTTCCAGAGGCTTCATGGAACTTCTAGGTACTTCAGTCAGATCGTCAAGCAGCTTAGATTGCCCTTGGTTCTAGGAACTCAACAGGTGTGAACCAGATTTCCCTGTAACTCAAACCCAGGGCAGACCCTCTAAAACTCTGCGGAACAGAGGAGATTCTCCTTAATGGACCTTGACTTCTCCAGAGCGATTCTTTAGGAGAAGCTCCTGGTTACAGAAGCTGTAGGCTGGCATGCCCAGCGCTGTAACACTAACAGCAGCCAATCACAGAGCAGCAAGGAGATCCAAGGAGCAGTGGCTCTCGATCCTTTGGCATGGTTTCCCAGACTGTATTCTTGATCAACGGCTTGTCCTCTGAAGCACTATCACTTTTAAATGTCATACCTGATATCTCAGCTGACATATATGAAACAAGTCCAGTACGTGTAAAATATTTTAGTGTACTGGAAACTAGGTACATTTGCTATTAATCAAATAAGGAGGAAAAATAATGTTCTGTAGGTTTATATCTCCATCCTTATTCCACTACATCTTTAGCAATTTTTCCTAAAGGTCACCTCTAAGAATACAAAAATATAAGGACCAAGAGGAGACTAGTATATCAACTTGAAGGTATGTATCTATTCAAATAGCACATTCTCTTTTGGGGAAAACGATTAAAATATTTTTGTAAGATAACTTGTTCTAAAAGACACTTCCCTAAGCAGATGGAAAGTTGTTTCTTTCCAGTTTTTAAGTGAGTGTGGCAGAAACAAGCTCACACCTGTAATGTGGGCTCCTCAACTACCAGACTCATGACACGCCGCACCCACCCTGTCTGAGTCCTTCACGTCCTCAGTAACATGTCGACCAGTTCCTCACACTCTCTGGGCTTACTGCCACCTGCCCAACCTCATCTCTGGCTTTTCCCAGGCCTGCCCCTTCACTCCGCTTCCACGTCCTCCCACTGTACTTTGAAAAAGGAATGTTTATTCCATCGCACGAAGACTTTGGTTGGATGAGCAACTTACAGGAAACCTGTCCCATGATTCCCCAGGCAACACCATACTTTCCACAGTTCTCGTTCAACCAGTCTGACTTCCTGCTCTCAAGAAAGGGCTGGAGGGGAAGCAGGAAGAGAAGAGACTGTGGGGCGTACAAAAGCCAGCCCTAAAGTTAAGATAACTACCATGCTTTTCCTGGTTCTCACTCATCATGCAGCGGAGCGGTCATCATACTAACCACAGTCCTTTAACCTGTCATCTGCTTAACAGGACTGGACCTGTTCTTTGTCCTTGCGAAATCTAAAGTCATTGAACTCTCTTCAACGCACAGACACCACTGGTTCTTTCCTGCCTTAGTGGAATCTTCTAGACAAGATTATGTATTTTGATATTATCTTCTTCGGTATCTTTGTGCACACGTATTTTGATATTATCTTCGTGATATTATCTCTGTCCTTTTCTTCTTCACATTCTAACCAAACTCTCAGTATTTGCTTTGTCCACTCCTGATGCTTTGCGCTGAAGCCAAGGAAATACAAAATCATACACATTTAGACTCTAAAAATGTTAAATCTGATCCTTATCTTCACTCAGCAATTCTTTAATTCCTCCCCAATGCCCTTCTAGCCCTACTCTGACAGATGAATTGAGTCTCCTTTGTTCGCCAGCCCCCAGCTCCGCTCTCTTGTCCCCATTCCACACAGCGTGCCTTCAGTAACTACTGAGACGGGACCCTTTAACTAGTCTCACGTTCTCAACTCGCACATTCTATTCTCTCTCCTCAATTTTCTGGTTGTGCCTCCAGGTAACAGTGGAAGATATCTACCACTGTCTAAAGCTACCCCATGACCTAACCTCCTCTCAGAGGCTCACCTCCAGAACCCTGTACCCCACGGATCAGCCCACCTTCTGTGCGGCAGGGCCCTGTCTTCCTCTTGGTTCCATGGATGTTCTGCCTTTACATATTGAGGTCTCTCACTTATCTTCAGGCACTGCCTTCTAAGGTCTACCACCCATCTAATTAGCATCTTGTCTGTCTCCTCCCCTTTGTTGCCAAATCTGTAACTAGTCAATGACTGCGGCATCCACATCCTTGACATTTCCTCATGAATCCCCGGAATTGGTTTCTATCTGTGCCTTTTTATGCAAGTTACACTTTTAAAGGTCACTAGAGACCTAGCCAAACCCGAAGACTTTTCCTCAGGACCTTTCTGACTTCTAACTCATCATTTCTTTCCCATTCCTATTACCTCTCTAGTCCAGGCCATGTAATTTGTACTGGCCAGCAATGACACACTGCAACTGCTTTCTAACTGGCCTTAATTTCAAGCAAATATATCACCGAATTCGCCTTCTTAAACTGCTACAATCATCTTTATAAGAGAAACTACAGTTCTCCACCATTGACCACATCCACATCAGGACTAAACTCTTCTTAGCATTCCAGGTTTCTGCACACTCACACCATCTTCCTATACGGCCTGCATACCTCAGACGAGTCCAGCGGCTACCTGTCCTTCCCTCCGCGCCCTCAGACCGTGCTAATCTCTAATTCTTTGCTCAATTTGTTGCCTTTACTGTATGTTCCCCTTTCCTCATCTAAATTTCAGCCATCCTTCAAATTAAACACACACACACTTTTTATGAAGCCTGTCCTTGAACCGGCTCACAATAAATGTTTAGTGAACTCATCGGACACTATGCTGATACAAATCACGTGTCACGGCATTTCATGTGCAGTGCCTGCGTATATCACTGTCATGTATTCAGCACAAGGAGACAGCGTGTTAGGTGCTCATTCAGATCAGAAGGCTGGGAAGAGAGAGACACAGCAGTGAGGGCCGAGGGACTAGCTCGACACTAGATCACGGACTCGGGTCGTGTTGTGCGGAAAAAGACACACACTGTACCGTGTGTTGGGTGCTCACCTCTTTATCGTCTCTTAAAAACGCCGTGCTCTCAGTTGCATGACATCCATCTCTTAAAGCCAATTAAGCAGATCTGAGGAAGCTTCACGATCGAATAAACACAAAAACCCCAGACCTGGCAGCTCAACATAGGAAGAAATGCCCCCCGTAATTTTTATGTGTGCATCACTAACATGGTGGCCTTCGTTTTGTAAGATTTCAATGCGCCTGCAGTCCGCCCCTTTGTCTGGGCTTTCCGAGGCAGTGTCTCTGTGGGAGGGGTTCCCTAGAAACCCACATCACCGCAGGAGAGTTCCGGCCGTCTCGAGGTGCTTGGAACACCACACAAAGAGGAGCCGGGTCAGTAAGAGTGCACACGTATGCAATGCTTTAACGCTGTTTTCTTTAAAAGGGCACATACAGAGAAAGCTCTACTTAAGTGGCAGGATGCTAAGAGTGGAGGACATGCACATACACTCATCCTGAGAAATGCTTAGACTAGAATAATCAATGTGTGCCTTCCCTGTTTCTCTCACTCCTGCCAAATTTTCTATTCAAGAATTTCAAGTATCCGTACTTAACACCCTCCGTTGCCACTGTCACAGCGATAAATAATGAAATGAGGCTGGGCTGCAATGGCCGTCCTTGTGGTTAAAATATAGCAAGAGCTGACCTCATAGAAATAATCTGAAATAAAGCTGTCCCTGGACTGTTATCCTTGACCATAGGGGCTGAACTTGACACAACCTTGTATCTGTCAAGCTGTAGCTCAGGTCACTACACAGAATAGGCACTTGAATGTTTAATTAATGCTTCATTGAACTAAGGGGGCTGTATACAAAAGCACCTGGAAAACAAAATGCAACAGCAGAATGAAAAGTATTAATCAGAAAACATTTTCTAAGGGAATCTTTAAGAAAATAAACAGGCATTTGATATTCATCATATGATTAAAATCATTCAGTCTAGGTGTTGATTTCCTCCAGTGGCACTAAAAACATTTTGGGGCAGAAGTTCCTGACTTTTTTCCTTGGGGATGTCACCAAATCCTTTGTGAATCTAGTAACTATGAATCTTCTCCCGAGAAAAAAATGGACAGATGCACATATACGTAAACTCATCATTTTGCAAGTACATCCAAAGATTTCTGGACTCCAGGTATAATTCCTGATTCAAGGAATAAACTAGTCACCTTTTAAAGGTTAAGGAGATGGCCCTGACTGGTGTGGCTCAGTGGGTTGAGTGTCACCCAGCAAACTGGAAGGCTGCCCGTTCAATTCCTGGTCAAGGCACATGCCTGAGTTGTGGGCCAGGTGTCTGGTTGGGGCTGTGCGAGAGGCAACAGATCGATATTTTTTTCTCTCTCTCACATCAATATTTCTCTCCCTTTCTCCCTCCCTTCCCTTCTCTCTAGAAATAAGTAAATACAATCTTAAAAAAAAAAACAGGTCAAGTAGGTAAAAGCATACAAAATCTCCCTTGTGCATGACAGATCAATGATGCAGTAATTCATCAAAAATAATTTGAAGATTTTTTTTTTTAGGATTTCTCATTCTTTACCATTATTTGGTTTCATTAATTTACTTGCTATGTGAAGTGATACTCTCTTCTATGTGCGGTATACTTTCTTCTGTGCTTTGGTACACTGAATTTTGACTATGATTTTAAGACTTCACTTTATTAAAAAATCATACCAACCCTGACTGGTATGGTTCAGTTAGTTGGGCGTTGTACTGCAAAGCAAAAGGCCGCCGGTTCGATTCCCAGTCAGGGCACACGTCTGGGTTGTGAGCTGGTGCCCAGTTGGGGTGCATGTGTGGGGCAACCAATCATATCGATGTTTTTTTCCCCTCTCTTTTTCCCTCCCTGCCCTCTCTCTAAACATAAATAAAATCTTTTAAAAAAACCATACTATATGAAATATTAAGCAAGACAGTGATGCTTGTCTTTCTTCAGCTTACAAGATCTCAAATTACAAAGATAGGTAAAGGATAATCTTTAGCTTTCTATGTGCAAATATATAAACTGAAGCCTAGTGGCTTCAGAAGCGCTGTCCTGACATATGGTGAGTGTGGAAGTGGGGAGGGAAGACAAGGAGGCAGGGGAACAGTTCTGGGTTCCAGCAAGTCTGGGCAAACGACCTGACAGTTTTTTGGCACTGGCTCGGAACGAGAAAGGAGAGAGGAAGCTACCACAGGAAAGAAGTCTTGTTTAACAAGTGTATCTCTCAACACAGAGAAGTAAGTAAGCAGGAGCTAACCACCTCTCATGTCTTTGTAAGAAGATCCAGGAGATGCAGGCTTGCACTGACGGCTGGAGGAAGCGATGCCCCACTCCTCTCTGGGAGCTCAAGTCTGTTCACAGAGCCCAGGGCCTCAGCACCACAAGAGACATTGAAGTGAATGTCTTTGCCTCTTACAGCAAAAATAACACCATCATAAAGCCATGATAAAAGGCTTCTAGTAAGTCTACAATATTTCATTTGCATTTTCTAAATTTCTTGTAATGCTGTCCTAAAATGACTTCCAAAAAATCAGATTGTCATTTATGCAGAATTTCACTAAAATAATTTAAATAGCTAGATAAGCAGGTGCTTCTACACCCTCAGTTAAACAAATCAAAGGATATCTAAGAACAGAGTTTACTTTACCCCACTGTAACTCAGGACAAAGCCATTTAACTAGTATTACGTCTAATGGAAAGTAGTCAGACTTTACATAGAGAGGCGCCCTTGAAAACACCAACTCCAGCGTGATATTAAGAAAGTATCATCTCCTCAATAGGTGTTTTATTATTTATTTTAAATCTCAATGCTTCCTTTTTCGGTATTCACATTATCCTTTTAATATTTTTAACAAATGAAGGCAAATCTTTTAAGTCACAATAGTTTTGTGGAACCCTCAAGAGCAGCTGTGACTTTCCCCCTTCTTGCCAGATGCTTAATTTAGGTGGTGTTTCCTGAACCAGCTTTTGTCCACTGCTCAGAACTGAATTCAGCTTATTGTCTTTCATTATCAGTTTTAAAACTATTTTAAAAATTTGTGTTACCCCAAAATATCACGTCACATTATGTCCTAATAAAGTACTCCACTCTGCTCTGTGGTTAACTAAAATGATCTATGACAACTTACGTGACCTAAGTTTAGAGGATCCCCAATCTCTTCTCTTCCACCTCAGTCCCATTCTGGTCGGGTACTTGTAATATGGTTTTATTATCACATTTCAATTATTAAACAACGAGATTTCCAAACAGATATCCCACAGCAGTACCTTTTGTTCAAAGAAAAATGTTACACTACTATGGTTGCTTTTCACATACAATGTTTACCCCATGTTCAAGTTTCTGATAAATCAACTTAGGTTGAAATTCTGTTTCTGAGGCATTTCCTGGTATACTAGGCAGTGCATTAGAAAAGAGATTATATTGCATTTAGTCTATAATGATTACTTTTAACCATCTATATATAATTAACAACCATTCAAAAAGAAAGTGCAAATGTGCAAATGAGAGAACAAAAAAACAATTTCTAAACATGTAATGCATAATATAGGACAGAAATCCATACAACTAAAAACAATTGCTGACAACATCCTTCTGAGCATTAAATGACACCACCAGTTTCATCTCATACGTATTCTTTCTTAAGTATCCAAAGAATGCAATAGACATTATCTTAATTTTCAAGTTTTTCATGATTATATTAGGATATTACCACTTTTTTCACAAATCAGAAAACAAGGAACTACCATTATCTTTGTATATTTTCAATAATAGAGCCAAAATAAGAACAATTCTAGCTAATCTCATTTGGGATCTTAATTAGTACTACAAGTTTATTTGAGAGTTAAAAATAGTATCACTCAGGAGAAACAATGCCAAAATTATTATGCTCATAAATTGTGTTAAAGGCCTAGTGAAGAAATACTTTAGCAACTATGAAGTAACACACTAGTTGTAGGCATGAGGAACGTTTATATTGGCTCTTCTGGGTGTATACATTAAATGCAAAATCAGAAAGGAATCATGCAAAAATCCGGTTGCCCATGCAAGCACCCCAGAGTCTAATCCTCTGCTCTCAGTGCTGGTGTCAGGCCACAGTAGTGTGGAGACTTGTAGGCTGCTGTCCTTGTTGTAATGAATGGGAAGAGGCTGACAGTGGCATGGTCGGAACCTTCACCTCTTCTTCCCCTGTGGAAAAGTCAGTCATGGTCTAGTTACGGGTGACCAGATTTGTTCACAGTCCCTGTAAAATGATTTCAGTATTTGGAATACTGACACATATATAAAATACATGCTTAATGGTTGGAGTCTGGGTGTGAAACAAGTATGAATTTTAAAATATAAGTTCATCACGTGCCTAGAAAGTATTTACACTCTAAACAATCCTTAAATTTAATAGTACTATGTCAGATATGAGAGCAAATATATTCAGGGTTATAAATATACAAAAAGGAAAAAGAGACCAGGAAAGCCATTCTTTTCCAAGCCAATTGGACCCCTTATAAATTCAGATGCTGCTAAAAGTAATAGTATCTCGTGAAAAAATTAAAACCAAATTTACAGAAGTGAAAATGTGATTTTTATAAGGGAAAAAGGGCAAATCCATGTTTTAAAAGCAGAAATTGTGTTTAGAAAAGAGAAATAAATAAAAACATTAATTTTGCAAATTACCATGTAGCGTCTGAAAATTTACCGCTAATGTGAACTTTTCAAGTGATGAGAAAATAATGCAATGCTAACAACACAATGATCCAATTGACTGAAAGCAAGATGACTACTTCTAGGTCAAAGAACTATACATGAAATGAGACCAGTTCTCCTCATTATAAGTGACAATTATTTGACGACAAGTGACTCGTTTCACACATGACTCAAAATTCAATCAAGTCACTGTTAAAACAGCTAGTTTAAAAACAAATTTAAAGAAAAATGCCCTCTCGTAAGTAAAACTGAATGAACAAAAAAATGGAAAAAAAAAAAAATCCAATCCTAACTGTATCTTGAAACAACGATGCTTACAGACTTCGACGTAATTATTCGTTTTTCCAAATAATTTTTAGCATTACTGAATAAAAACATCTTAGCAGAGTTCTTGAAAAACACATCTGCAGAATTACATTTGGAAAGATGGCTTAACTGACGAGAAGAAAAGGACTTCCAGTCTTTAGAACAGGTTATTTCATAGTTTTTCAGTAAATCGGCAAGGACTCTCCAAGCCCTAAGCATATAACGAGGATGCGGAAGCAGAATTTTATGCTGGAGTTCTTTGTGAGAACACGGTGCTAATGAACACTCAGCAAAAGGTTGGTTTTCATCAAGTCCATGAACTTCATTCTATTTTGTAACTATAGGCCATACCCCTGACCTCCGCCAATTGTCTCACAAATATATATATATATATACTGTTGATAAAAAGGAACCTGGAAGTGTGTGAGAACAAAAATCAGTTTTTACAGCAAGGAAGCCAAGTTAAGGTACATGCCAGTGATCTTCACTTACGAAGGAGGGCATCAATGTTGCAGGGGGAAAACATTCCAGTTACTGAATTTGGGATCTGAGTTCTGACTCTAATTCTCTTATAGCTGAATGTGTGATCTTTAACAACTTATTTAACCTTTCTGGAACACAGTTTTACCATTCCTAAAATGAGGAGTTGGGTAAGTCACATTTTAGGACCAGAAAATTCATTTTTTAAAACAAAAGCACATGGTTCCAATAATAAAAAGATCTGCATGGACTGACTTACTATAACTCCCACTAATTAAAGATTCCCCCAAGAATATTTACTTCAAAATTCCTTCTAATTTAACTAAATGTGCTGCCAATATGCTGCTAAAAATTTTTTTCTAATGAAGGAAGTAACTAATTTTAAACACAAAAATGTTTTCAATTAGGCAAAGGAAATAGAAGCCACATTTCTGTCAAACCTCTGGCAACTGTCCTTCCCATGATAGGTTTCAGATATGTCACTTTAAATAATTAACTGAAACAAATCAAAACTAAAAATTTAAATACAAGTATGTAATACAGATATGGTATCTGTATGATAAGTAGGTGATTGACACCTCTGAGTATCAGCTCCTAAAGCTCAGGGACACGTCTAAAGAACAAACATGCATGCCTTTTCCAGTGCAGAACATCGTCTAGGCATCTGTTAAAGTGGCTGCTCTCACTGACAGAGGATGTGCTCTCCAGTGCCAAGCTCTTAAGGAGAAGCTACCCTATGTAAAATATCATATTTACTCATGGCAGGATACAAAGTTGAACCTATTTCAACAGTTCAACGCCAAGTACAAATCAGTTACAACTAGCGGTGAGGGAGGCAGATATTGCCTAGGTATTAAATTGCTTCAAATTAGACACGGATGAAATGTACATAGTTTGCTCCAGTTTTACTGTCATTTCTAATTATTACTAAAAGTACTAAATCATCTGGCTACAATTATACAACTATTCTGTTTTGAGGCTTAGCACATTCAGCTTCCTGAGGTATCTACCAAATATTTATAGGCCATAAGGTGATTCTGTGTAACTCTTGATAACAACTTTGGTACATTAAAACTAAAATTTCTCAGGTCATCAGAGCCTTAAAAATAATCTAATAAGCTTAGAAATAACTCACCATTTAAATACCAAGGAAGTATGCATAGTCAAAATCTGAAAATCTGAAATAACAAACCCTACCCACCTCCCACAAAACTTTTTCCATAAAGTGTCTCTCTACTTTAGGTGAAGATTCAAATGACTAGCTTGAGGACAACCTGCACTCACAAATCAGTGATTACTCATTACCACTGTGGCATTTCCAGAACACCCACTGGTTTGAAATATCTGGATCAAAACTACCCTTTGTGTGCTAATGGACAATACGGTGATAATAAAACTGGAAGAACAGATAATGATCGTGTAACAAGTCAAATAAAAGTAACAAAGAAGACAGCTAAGAACCCGAGTTCCACAAAGGCTCCCTCCTTCCTATCACACCAAGTCCACACTGTTTGCTTTGCTGCCCGAGCTCCCCACTTTCTCATCCGTTCTCCCTACAACACAAGGAAGCACCTCCTGTTAAGAGAAGGCAAAGATTTCTTCTTAATGTCATGACATAGTAACAAATTCCTGCCTCTATGCCTTCACTCAGACATTCTCTTCAACAGAAAAGGTCTTTCTCTTTGCTTCCTGCTATCCCAAATCCAAGACACCACAGTACAGATCAATCTCTACTTCTTCAATGAAACCTCCCCAACAATAGAAGTTCCATTAATGTCTCTGGGATTCCAGTATTATATAGTTACCACTTTCATACATAATCTTCATTTTATCTCAACTACACTATAAAGTACCTGGAAACAGTATCTATATTTTATATTTCTTTTGTATTGCCCACATGGTCTATTTCATTCTTGGGCAAACAGGAGCTCAAATATGCACTGTAATCGGTTTAATATTTTATTTTAAAATGTTTATAATATTTAGGGAAACGTAACTTTAATTTTAATGTTATAATCAGTTACAAGGTACACTACTAGTAATTAAAATTCAACATTTCTCAAAGATTACAACAAAGCAAAATAAAATTACACTCTGAAAGGAAGAATAAAAGGAGTACCAGAAACCAAGTATTTAGTGTTTCTGTGAATATCATATAGACAAGGATTAAAAAATGTCACTACTAACTACCATATCCAATAAACAAGTATCAGGAGTCCCACTGATGTGCAAAATACTACAGTTAAGTGCTATCAAGATTATGTAAATTAACTTCACTATATCAACAGCCACAAACAATACTCTCAACCCACCTACTTATCTTAAGTGAAATATTGTTGGTCATAAAGAGATTAGAGCCAAGGAATTGGGATGGATCTCTGTGAATTCATTTATCAACCTTGCTAAAAACAAGAGAACAAACACCTTGCTGGTAAGAGCACATTATGACAATAACGCTGTGCTATGCCATATCTTAAAGGCTGTGACAAAGGATAAAAAAAACTTAATGAGTTATATATGAGTGAGGGACTATTCTATTCTACTTAAGAGAATCAGAAGAGGAACAAACTCTTTTACCAGTCACCTCTAAAGCCCAAATTAAATTTTAAAAATCTATGAATAAGATGGTTCCTTTAGATATAGAAGTCACTTGATCTAAGGCTATATGGGACCTTAAAACCCAAAAGTTCTGAAACCTTCAAGTGATAGTATAAAACCAGAAGTATTCTGGCGTCACTTACAGGAACTTAATATGCACCCCACCCCCCAATAAAAATGACACAGCCAAAGGGAAAATCTTTCTCCTGGAACAATTTGTCTTTCACAGAAGTATACTTATGCACGTATATGTCTGTGAAACATTAATAATCAAAGTTCTCAAATATTAAGTACTTTATTAATATACAGCACAGTTCTGATGTGTGTGTATGTGTCTATCAAAATAAGGAACTGCCAAAGGAGTCAGAGTGGCTTATCCCTCCTGCTCTCGCTTATTTCCAACTTGACGATTGTTTTGAACCGGTTTCCTTTTAGAATGTACAGTCAAAAGTTTTACCATGGTGTTGGCACCATGATTTCAGAGCCCATTTTTCCTTTTTCTTTTTGTATTTTTATGGCACATGAAAGTTTGGTAACTATCCTGGGAAGTGAAATGACTCCATGCAGTAACTAGGTATAATACTCCACCATCCTTATAAAGCTCAATATTACAAGGCATCCACCCAATAAAAAATTTTTATATTATAAGAACTTTAATTTTTTTCCCCCCAGAAATTTCCAAGACTAATGGTAAGTACTCCGTTATTCAAAAGTTCCCTCCCTACCCACCCAACAACCTGAAGGCATGAATTATTCACAAATTCTCAAGGGCTATAAATGAACCTACCTGTTATAGGGATCCCTCCCAGACCTGTGTTGTGCTGTGGCGGGAGATTCAAGTCCAAGAAATTACTATTTGAGGTGGGGTTTGCTGTGTGGTTCAAGTGCATGATGCTATTGCGAGGAAAGGCCATCCAAGGATAGCGGGCTGCCTGGCCTGGAAAATTGAATGAATTATAAACTGCTCGGTGCTGCTGAAATTGAGGGAACCTCTGTGGCAAGACTGAAAAGGTACTATTGAGAGAGTTGGCATTTGTAGGTGCAGCAGGATGCAGGAATCCAGAGCCTGGACCTTTGGCGGTTGTAGTGTGTGAAGAGGAGTTCTGAAGAGATGTGGGTGAAAGGGAAGGCTGGTCTTGGACTGACAGTTCCTTTTCAATCAGGTCTGCTAAGGCTTTTCGAGTGACATCAAAGGGATCGAAACCCAAGTCATCCTCTGGTTGTTTAGAAGAACCAAAGCCAAATGCTGCTTGCCAGTCTGTAGAGGACGATACTGGGATTGTTTCTGTGGGGGAGAAAATTAGTGATGAATGTAAAATACATAGCTCACTTTCATACTTAATGAGTGTCCATAATGAACTTGAAAGTTCAACATCATATTACAAGATAAAGGCAAATATATACAAAATATGTATGGTTTCTTAGTACATTAAAGTTGTAAAATCACATCAGACTTCATGGAGTTCTGCAATGATTTCAATAAGTTACTAACTTCAAAAACTCTGAATGGCATTCAGTGAT
>VMDR010000716.1:0-184270 GCA_007922815.1 Macrotus californicus
GAGAAATACCACATGATCTCACCTGTAAGTGGAACCTAATCAACAAAACAAACAAGCAAAATAGAACCAGAGTCATGGAAATAAAGAACAAACTGACAGCAACAGGGTGAGAGGGGCGGTGGGGAGTCACGGGGGAAAGAAGGGGAAGGGTCAAATCAAGGAACATGTATGAAGGACCCAAGGGCACAGACAACAGTGGGGGGTTAAATATTGGAGGAGGTGTGGGCAAGGCAGGGGAGAGTGATGCGGGGAAAATGAGGACAACTGTAACTGAACAACAATGAACAAATTATTAATCACACCTAAATTACAATGAAGTTGGAATTTTCCAAGTTAAGATGTGATTTTAAAACAAACACTCTGTTCAGCTCGTGATATAATAAAAAAGTCAGTCGACCTGCTATTTATCTAGACTATTCCTTCAGCTGCATCATAAACCATTAATTTTTAGGGAAAGCTCTGTTGCCAGTCACTCTTGGCTTATGCCAGGGCATCTAGAGTATACTCTCTGTTTCTCCTCTGACTGTAACAGCAGGTGACGGTGACAAAATGTCTGCTGTTCGCCACCGCTAGCTGGAGTGCAGTTATGGAAGGAGTGGACCGCAATGAAAAGTGGTCCAGAAACGAAGGTCTAGGGCAGTCCCAAGGACAGCACTTGAAATCAGGAGGGGTCTATCCCTCCAACAGCCAGTGACCACAAAGGCCTACAGGAAGGTCAGCAGGGCCCGGGCAGCTCAGGGCCTGTGAACCCTTAAAACAGCCCTGCCAGCACAGCCAAGGAGAAACCTCCAGGAAAGGAATTAGAGCGGATGAGGATGGGGGGTGGGTGGACCACAGAGATCAGACAAGACCCAGGCCACAGCCTGGAAAGCAAGCTGCCACGTCCACTGGCAGCTCACGAACAGCAGAAGAGGGCTTGGCGGAGTGGGAGGGCTCTCCTGAAGTGCCGCTTCCACGGGCACGTGAGCAGAGCTGAGTACTGAGGTCCAATTCCACAGAAAGTAAGTGAAAGAGAAAGGGAGCAAGAGGCCGAGAAACATCCCTGCAGACAAGCACAGCACGTCAGCAAGATGGGACAAGAGGACCGGTCAAAGCTAACTTACTATCTCACGCACACTCAAGTGACAGGACACACGAGCAAACATTTAGGGAAACTCAAAAATGAGATGGCACACAGAGGAATTAGAAGTCAAAAAAGTTTGTATCCAAAGTGAGTATTAAATTAGAAGGAACACAGCAGTGAATAGACAAATATTGCCTGAGATTTTTTTTATTTTTATTTTTTTAAGGATTTTATTTATTTACTTTTAGAGAGAGGAGAAGGGAGGAAAGAAACAGCAAGATACACAGATTGGTTGTCTCTCGTGTGCCCCCACCAGGGGACCTGGCCCCCAACCCAGGCACGTGCTCTGACAGGGAATCAAAATGGCAACCTTTCGGTTTGCAGGCCAGCGCTCAATCCACTGAGTCACACCAGCGGGGGCTAAAAAATGTTTTTAATCAAAAAGAAACAAAAAACAAAGATCTGAGAAAAGGTAACAAGTATGGAAGATAGGTCAAGAAGATTAAACACGCAGGTAGTAGAAAGTCCATTAAAAAGATACTTAAAGCAAGAGAAGAAAAATATTAAAACCATAATTAGAGAAAATCCCCTGAAATTAAAAAAAAGATACAAAACTGCACACTGAAAGAGCCGGCCGCACACCTGAGACTACTGGCCCAGAAGACTCACACCAAGACACACTCTAATTAACTCAGCGAGTTAAAATGAATAAAGAACACGAGACCTGTGAGGGAAAGAAAATTAGGTAATCTTCCAACTTTTTAACTGCAGTGCTTCCTTCCAGAAGCAAAGGGAGCACATACTCAAGAAACTCAAGGAAAGGAACTAGAAGCCACTACATCTCCTGTTCAGCAAGACCGGCTTTCAGACGTGGACACAGATGACCACGCATGCGCACGAAGCCAGGGGTCGGGGGCCACGCGCTCCTCTGGGAGGTTTAGCAGAGAATGAGCTGTGGCCCCCGCGTGGTCAGACGGCCCTCCACACAAGCCCTGCGGCGAGCCGCAAACGTGCCTCCTGGAGGGCTCAGAATAAGCGAGGGCGCGGGGTGAGGCAGGAGCAAGTCACGGTGGGGGGCGCCGTGCCAGTGCAGAGAGAGACAGCTGTTCTTCCCTTGGGGGGGCGGGGTGGGGGAGGTGGAACACTGAACTGAAAAACGTGGCAGGCATATCTGTGGCAGTACTGGTATTCTGTGGCTGCTGTGTACCCGATGTAGGCATGAGAAACGTGTGAGTGTGGGCTCCATCAGTTCTACCAGCCCCATGTCCTTGGGTATTGAAGAAGGCACACGTACCTTACGGTAGAAAAGAACCACAGAAGATCAACATGAAGTCAAGGAAAAACATCTTTTCTATAATGATTTTTTCATATGTTAGGGGGGACTCCCCCCCAAAACTGGAATTTATTCATAAAAAATTGTGTATTTATCCTTACATGCTTAAATTTCAGTCAACTTTAAAGTACTCTCCATTGGGTGAAATACTCCGATTGAGACTTTTTTCCCACTGCTCAGAATAGTTTTTGAACCCATTGATTTTGATGCCTTTTAGTGCTTCTGCTGTTTTTTTCTTCCATCTGTAAAACATTTCCCTTTGAGGGCTTTCCTCATTCAGGGAAACAACAAAGAGTCGCATGGGGTGAGACTGGTGAGTGGGAAGGGCGGGGCCCAGGGGTCAGGCTCTTTTCCGTCACAAACTGCTGCACACTCAGGGTGGTGTGCGCCGGTGCACGCGTCAATCACTCATCATGAAACGGGCGGATGGGTTGGAAGAATCTTCAAAAAAGAAATTCACCGAAGCCGAATGCAGCCTCTCACAACAACACCAGCTGGTGCACTGATACAGATGGGTTCCTAGGACACTCACCTACCCGGGGGGGAGCCTGTCCTACGAGGGCCCGCCCTCCAGAAGACAGTTCTGATTTTTGGGAGCCCCCGTGTGTATGTGGTTCACATACGTACAAACTCCCAGCTGAAAACAAGTAAACACCGGGATGTACCACACCGCACGTTAACTGCGGCTCCCGCTGCTGTGTGATACGCACGGAAGTTGTTGGAGTAAGTCCTAAGAATTCTCACTACAAGGGAAATGCTTTTTCTTCTTTTTCCATTTCTTTTTACGTACCTGTGAGACAATGGATGTTAACCAAACGCATTATGGTAATCAAACCTTTGTGCTGTACGCTAGATCTCACGCAGGGATGTAAGCCAGTTACATCTCGGTAAAACTGGAAAAACTTCAATGACAATAAAAAATTAAAATTGTTGCTCACACACACACACAAGGTTGCTGCGAAGCCTGAGGAAAAAATAACCAACCCAGTAGTAATGAGCATCTCTCGAGTTCAGGCTGTCATCTAAAGCACAGTTTCCCACGGAAAAAAAAATTAGTGCTTCTTGGAGAAATGACTGCTTCCGGGTCTGGGGGAGAAAACACAGATAACCTGAAACATCTCTTTAGCACCTAATAGCACAGAAGCTACCGGACGACCAGGGTCGCGTCAAAGGACCCAGGAGCCAAGATGAAATGCGTGCCTCGGACCAAAGATGAAACGCAGTGGGCTTCGATGACAACCATAACCGCAACGCATTGAAACCTACCCCTCATGTTTAATCCACAACTTCGTAAAGTCACTCCCAAAATAGGGATCGCACTGGGAAGATGACAGGGAAAGAATCATTGTCTTGAAAACTGGCAGCTAAAGGAGAAGGACTGAGCACTATCCCACCTTTCTCCCACGGGAACTGTCCCACTGAGGAACCAAGGGTAGTGTCTCTTGAAAATCAGATGAAAAAAATGGAGTTAGAATGTCACCGCTTGGCTGTCCCTGGTAACTCAACAGATAAAGGCATTAAACTTTAGGGCCTGCTAGCATCACACAGGGAGACTCCTCCTTGCTCAGTGCCTCCTGTGGTCTGGCCAAAGGGACCCACCCTGAGCCTGGCCCAGGCTCTGGATCCAGCTGTAAATTTTCAGGAAACAAAGGGACAGATTAAACGATGTCCTAAGTGCAGTTGGCGACATCCAGACTGTGGGAAATTGGTCCAAGATCTCTCCACAGATAAACCATAGGAAACAAAGGGGATGGCGAGGCACCGAAGGATTTCCAGAGACTTGAGAGACAAATTTAAAGTTTCTAAAATGGAAGCCTATAGTTATGACCTAATGAGAAATACATATTCGGTCTCTGCCCCTGGTTCCCGGTACAAAGCTGCTAAGAGGGCCTTTGGCATCTCCTGAGTGCTAGGAGACTCTTTGGTAGGCTAATGATGACTCCTGGCTTAGGGCTCTCTAGACAGATTCAGGAAGGGGGCTGGTTGCCATAGAAACCAGCCTTGTGATCAAAGGGTTGAAGCTTTCCTCAATCTTCAGGGAGGGCAGGGGGCTGGAGATTGAGTTCATCACCAAAGGCCAATGATTTCATCGATCCTACCTACAAAACAGAGCCTCTACCCACCCGGAGTGATGGGGTTTGGAGAGCTTCTGGGTTGGTGAGCACACCACGTGCTGGGAGGGAGGAAGGTGCACCCCAGGCTCCAAGGGGGCAGAAGCTCCTGGGTGCCGGACCCCCCCAGACCCCACCGACTGTACCTCTTCATCTGGCTATCCATTTGTCTTTGCTCCTTGCCTTTGTAATAGACGGGTGAGAATACATAAAGCGGGTCCCTGAGTTCTGAGTCAATAAAGCAAGCTAATCTGAGGAGGAGTTCATGGGAACCCCCAAATTGTAGCCAAGTTGGAGAGAAGTGTGGGGAACCCAGGGAGCCATTACTTGTGACTGAAGTCTGAAATCAGGAGGCAGTCTTGTGGGACTGAGCCCTTACCTGGTGGGGTCTGGCAGTAGCTCTGGACAGTTAGTGTCAGAACTGAATTAAAGTGTCCGGCACACAGGTGGGGTCAGGGAATTGGAGAATTACTTGATGTGGAAAATTCATACATTTGGTGTCAGAAGCGTTCTGAGTAGAGAAACAGTTTGCTTTTAATAGTGGACAGGGATGCACATTTGAGAGATAAAAATCCATTTAAAAAAGCACAAGAAAGTTATTACTATAAAAGTCAAGCCCTGGCTAGTGTGGCTCAGTGGATTCAGCACCAGCCTGAGAACTGAAGGGTCTCGAGTTCAATTCCCAGTCTGGGCACCAGCCTGGGTTGTGGGTCAGGTCCTCAGGTTGGGGCGTGCGAAAGGCAACTGATCAATGCACCTCCTGCACGTTAAGCATTGATGCTTCTCTCCCTCCCTTCCCCTCTCTCTAACAATAAATAAAATCTCTAAAAAAATAAAATAAAAGCCAGGATAATGGTTCCTCCTGGGGCCAGGGGACGGGCCGTGATTGGAATAGGGGCTTGGGCGGCTGGCAAAGTTCTGTCTCTTTACCTGATGCTGTGATAGCTTGAAATAATTCGCTAAGCCACATATTTGATTTGTGAAGTTTTCTGTATTTGTGATTTATTTTTCAATAAAAAGCTCTTTAAAAGCAAAAGCAAAGATCTCTCCCACGAGGACAATACCCTTTTTGAAAGCTAAAACCTGCTGTCTCATGTTCTCGTCTACACGCTATGAAGTAACTATTTCTATAAAACGAGGCCTCTGCAAAGCCTCTCTAGGAACTCGTGCCCAGGACCAGAATGGGCACAAAACTGTCCTCCAGCTGAGTTTCCCAGGGCTGGGCCTGACCCTTCTGGTCGCAGACTGGAGAGGCGCACCCAGTACAGCGCTTCTTTCCAGAGAGGATTAAGTCATGCTTCTTCAGTAGGACCATGACGCACTTCTCTATCACCTGCTTGAGAGGAACAGAGAGGAGGTCTGAGATGCTGTGATTTCCTTAGAAGAGAGTGGCTCAGTTTGGCCACTTAAGGTCACCCGTGTCAGATGGGGCTTGGGCTGGAAGGCTCCCTGCCTCAGACACTGGAGTGAAGCTGAGCAGGTGGGAGCAGGGAGGCCACTCCAGAGATGCCTGGCCTCTGCCCAAGCTTCCTCCCCTTCCCTCAGGCGGGATGCTGGGGAAGGTGAAGAAACAAAATGGAGTCACCGCAGTCAAGCTGACAAAACTCCTTAAATCAGAGAGGGCTGAAACTCGAGGCGCTGCCTCTATCTGACTGTGGTTAGTCTGAGTGACTCTTTTGAACCTTTCAGTTGCGCATCAGGCATCCTGAAAAACCTGCAGGATTTAGGCAAGGATGAGCCTTCGTCCAGACTGCCGCACATCTGGAAGACCGGAGGTTGAGAACCCAGGGCTGATTCTTCACGAGAAAGTGCTTTTTACTCTAAACACTCTCAACTGGTTGTTTCTTTGGAGCACTCTGGGGCTGCAATTTGCCTCAGACCCTTGAACTGAATTTGTCACTTCATGCTAGTGAAGCTTCCTGGTTCTTTCACACTTGGTCAGCAATGCCTCCACGGCACCTGCTTCTGAGGTTCCAGGGCCAGGGATTAAGCGAGCATAGCCACCAAACCCTTCAGAAGTGGTGGCCTTGACCTCTGATGCCCTAACCCCAGGACTGAAATCAAAGACATTTGGTTTCAGTTTTCTGTAGTTGTGATTTATGAAATCAGAGACGTGCAGTGCTCAGGAAAAGAAAACCAGCTGAAAAGCGAGATGAAGGCATCGCCTCCACTGGTCTCTCTGCCCAGCAGCTGGAGCCCCGAGTGTGGATTTCTCGGCCTCGGGAACCTGTTTGAGTGGTGCTGTTCTCACAGAATTTCCCACATCTAGTTTTACTTGCGGAAGTAGAAATCGAGGATGCCCCAACTACAAGTACAACAAGAGCACCTGTTTCTTAACACACTTTTATCCCACTGATTAATAGCAATGACAACGAAATCAAATTCAGAAAACAAGAATCTCTTTGAAAGAATCTAGAATAGGAACTCCAAGTCGATTACAATTGTGATGCAATGGCAGTGGTTTGAAGTTTCAACGTTTATAATTTCATAAGAGCGGCAGGTTGACCCTGGGAGAATCCACGGCTCTTTGCATCTCGGAGTGCATGTCGAGTGGAGCAGAGGCCTCCAGAGCCAGAGGAACTCTCCCCAATGCCTGCCTCCGGCACCCCTGTCCCTGGTCTCTCGCCTGCAGCCACGTCAGAGAGGCAGCCAGGGGCCAGGAGGGCACAGGCGCCCAGAGGATTTTAGGTTGCAGGGGGCCTGGCACAGCCCTTGGGTGAGTTCTGCTTCTGCCTGCAGGCCGGCCTCCCCTCCTGGTCTTGCCCTTTGGGTCCAGCAGAATGGCTAACTCAGGTCTCACCCACCTCTGCTACTCCCTGCGGAAAACTGTCCCCTCTGCCCACTTACAAGACAGATTCCTCATTACTTCACCCGGCCCATGAGGCTTTTCAGGGAGCCTGTCTCTCCGCCACCAGTGTGTCCCCAGACCCGCATGGTGCCTGAGTGGCAGTGAGTGTACCTTGAACACTTCCCAGCCTGAGCTGAGCCCTATGCGCTCCTGGACCCCCTCCACAAGCCACTTCCTCGTCACCTGTGGTCTTGGTCCTTGGGCCACAGCCCAGCAGAGACAGGGTGTGTGTGCCTGCCTGCATCTGGCAGCGGCCCTGCCCCAGCTGCTCTCTGCTGCTCGCTCCGGTGGCTCGGAGCAGCCTGAGTCGGGAGGAGAGGAGAGGGCTTGTTGGTGAACGTGTCTGCGGGTCTCAGCCTCGTTCTCTCCCGGGCAGGGTATCTGGGAGTGGGCCTTACCTGATGCTGAGGTTCAGGTGGCTTATACGAGATTTGAAAAAGGATTAATTGGGATTGGTCCTGTCCCCCATGGTCATCCACGCACTACCGTGTGGGCCAGATCATCTGGTCCCCAGGCTGGGGACCAGAGCTCATCTGCCTCGGACCCTGTACGTGTGCCGGGCTCCTGCAGATGTGGCTCCCAGGGGGTGGGGAGGGGAGCCACCCCCCTGACAGACGCCCCTGCAGCTCCCACTCCGTTGCTAACAGTGGCTGATGGGTGCTGCCCACTCGCTGTGCTGCAAGCAGCGTGCTCTACACGCTTCCCACACAGCTACCTGCAAACCAGAGGCTGCAGATCAGTGAGACAGAGCAAGAGCTCAACAAGGGCTGTCTGTTTGCATTATCAGCACTCCCTTCTCAAGATTAGTCCCACGTGCAGGGATAGTGCAGATAAAATGCATAAGACCCCCTCCCAGCCTGGGGGCAGTCACAGATAATTACAGAGCCAGGTGAGTCCAGGTAAGTGCTGTCCCAGAGGGAAGGGCTTCTGAGGGGACCACAGAGGGAGGGACCGACAACCTGGAGTGTGGTAAAGGTCATCTGGCTGACCTTCGACCCTTGCTGGGGTGGCAGCAGCACTGGCCACAAGGGGAAAGGTGAAGCAGGTAGAGTGCTGGCCTGGGAAGGCTTCAGGTGTATTCAAGGGCATGAGCAAGCTGCCTATGCTGGGGACCTGAAAGGTCAGCTGTGGCTGCAGCCAGGTGGAGGCCCTCAGAGCACCTGGCTTAGCCTGGTGGGCGGGGCGAGTGCCTGTGGGGTGGGTGGGGAGCTGGGAGACAGAGCCTTGGCCTGGAGGCAACTCTGGGCAGGGGTGCCCCAGGCCCAGTCACCTGGCTGCCCTGCCTCCCATACCTCTGGGCTTTCTGAGCTTCATTCCAAAGACCCGCCACTGCAGCCTGACGCCCCTCCAAGAGTCCAGGTGTGCCCACTTAGTCTAAGAGCCTGGCCAAGGGGGCCGTTGTCTGGATGGTGAGCGTCCCTCCCCTGCTACGTGGGCCCTCTTCGGGCTGCAGAGTCACAGAGGCATGAGGTCCGGGGAGCACCAGACCCTGAGGGATGGAGTCTGGGGTCCTGTGCTGCGCCCCAGCATCCCCGCCTGTCTCCTACGCTGCGCGGCACGGCGGGGCATAAGAGCGACACCTGCCCTCCCACCTCATCGCTGCGCTGTTGGTTACGTCTGGGGTCTGACGTTCGAATGACTGGGTTCAACCCCCCCGCCCTCGGCACTTCAGGACCAGAGGCACGCAGGCTCCGCTGCGGAGCAGGTGGGGGTGGCAGCCCTGCTGTCGAGTTCTTGGCATCTTACAATGTCCCTGATACACGGGGTTGGACGCTCTGAGCAACGTGTCAGCCTAAGGCAGGTAAGACATCCTTTCTTCTGCCAAGGACCACTGGCCAGTTTAAGAAGAAACTGGGTTACGAAAACTAGTAACGGAATGAACAAACGCTGTCGAACGATTCTGCACAGAGGGCCACGCACACACAATCCCGGCAGGTGACAGAGGGGCCCGCTGCCTACCTGAAGGAGAGCTGGCTCTGAAGTGCACTTTCAGTGCCATGTGAAGGCGAATCGACAAAGGTCAATGTCAAACAGAGCAGGGGGAGGCCTGTGAGAAGGAAGCACCCAGGAGGCTGCAGACTGGCCTGAGGGGGCCGGGGGAAGGGCAGCAAGCTGGGCAGCCCCATCTCACGCAGGCCTCGGCCCACCCACCGCCCAGGCCGCCCGGCTGTCCCTTCCAGAGCTCCCGACTCGTCCCACCCAAACGGGGCCTGAGCGAACACACGAGAGGCGTGAGCCTGCCCGCACCCCACGTATCTCGAACAAAACAGAAGCTGAACAAGCCGCGTCTCCACTCGCACTGAAACCCTCACCGTAGCAGCACGACGGTGCCCTCCCGAAGGCCCAAGCGCTCAGGACCGGGACCAGGCTGTGCCTGGCTGCGCAGGACAGCCCCCGGGGCACACTGTGGGTCTCGAACAATCAGACACTTTCACTATGTGTTCCTTTACTTTTCTTGCTACGTGAAGACAATGGGATCACGGCTGATTCTGGTCTCAAACCAGGGAGGGCAGTAACACCATCTTTCCAACAGTGGTTTCCCACTGTGTTTGGCTAAACCCTTTTCGCCATCAGTGAGTGGTGTCCTGGTCATTTTTAAATGACCTCATCTGCCAGTTCTTTCCTGTGTGATTTTCATCACACTGTCACCCCCTTTCTGCCTTTCCCCCTAAGTGGAGAAACCCAGGTGTCAGCAGAGTTGCTTTCTCCTGAGGCCTCCCTCCGTGGCGTTCAGAAGCTGTCTTCTCCCCGTGTGTCTGCATGGTGGCCCCTCCGTAGGATGGGGTTCGATCCAGGCTCTTGCTCTCTAGTGGTGAACTCTCACAGCGAGCCTTCAGGAGCCCCGTGTTCTCATCTGTGAGCTGGGGTGCCCACAGGCCAGGTGAGGAAGAAAGGTCTCAGTGCGCTCGTGGGTACATTCTCAGTAGACCAGCTGTAATTACGCTGGAAAGGACTCCCCAAATTCATCCCTCCATTCTGCAGCCCATCTTCCTGTCTGCTCCCAGGGGAGCTCGCCAGGGCACAGGTCAGACTGCCTGGCCCGGTGCCGGGCGCTCACAGCCCTGCCCGCTCTGGCCCCACATCCTGCCCTTCCATGTAGGCCCCGTGCTCCTTCCCAGCCAGGCCATTTCTCATGCCCTTCCTTCTGCCAAGAATGACCTGGCATAGTCAGGTTTACCTTCTCCCTCCCGACTGTCACCGCTTTATCTGTGCTCCCTGATTCTTCCAAGAGGTGCTAATTCACTGTCTTCTGGATGCCCCCAGGGGGTGGTGTGTGGGGGAGCCCCTCGACTGACACCCCAGAGCCCGCCCACAGTGGCCTTGAACAGGCTGGCCGGGTGCTGAGGAGGAACCTCGGGGCTAAGGGAAGGCTGGGAGGCTCAGAAGAGGAAGCGCTGCCTCTGCAGCTGGAACCTTCTGATGTCACCAGCAAGACCCTGGAGCAGGGCCAGCCTGCAGTGCTGTGGCCCACACCCTGTCCCTGGCGTTTGAGGTGGCTCTGGGCGAGGCTGCATGGCAGCAGGGGCCGCAGCGGCTCTGTGAGGAAAACTGCAAGAAGCCAGGGGTGAGAAATGCACGCCTCACGGTCGCCTGAGTTCAAGGTGTCGGCTGGCTGGTTTCTCCCCGAGGCCTCTTTTCATGGCTGCCACGTGGCTGTGTCCTCACATGGTCTCCCTGTGCGCGGCATCCCTGGTGTCTCTGTGCGCGCCCAAACTTCCTCCTCTTAGAGTGACGCGAGTCGGACTGGATCAGGGCCCACCCTGAAGGCCTCATTTTAACTTAATCCCTTCTGAAAGGTGCTATTTTCAAACAGTCACAGTGTGAGATCCTCGGGGTTAGTGTTCGACTCGTGAATCTTGGGGGTTGACAATTTAGCACATGAGAGTGGGTTCCCAAACGACAGCCAGGACGGTGATGTCTAAAGAAAGAGAAGTGGGGACGGAGGGGGCCAGACAAATCCAACAGGGACCCACCTGAATTCCTGACTACCACATCAGATGGCCAAGGTGGCCCCGTGCCCCACGCCCACAGCAGTGAGCACCTTCCAAACCAGAAACTGGAAGGCCTGGTCTGAGCACGTGGGAAGGGAGGAGGCGGTGAGAATCCCAGTGTGTCCCGGATGGAAGGAGGTCACTCAGTGACATCCCACACCAGCCGCCTCCCCACGGCAGGAACAGCCCCGTGCACAGGCAGAACCCTGACGTCGGGGTCCCCATTCCTTCCCTCGTTCTGTCCGCGTTGTTCTCCACCTCTTGGGGTGCAGGGAGCAGGGTGATGACGCGGTTTTGTCTGCACATCCCGTCATCCCTGTCACTCTGCATCTGGATCTCACTGCAGGTTACGGGCTGTTTTCCCAGGTCTTTTGGCTTGGACGCCAGACATGGCGACTTTGCACAACGGGCGCTGGACTCACTATCTTTTCAATGGCGTCAGGCCCTGTCCTGCCGTGCTGAGTGATCCAGCCCGTTTCATTCTCTGAGCTTGCTTTTGCGCTCTATCACTGACCAGAGCAGCCTTCAGTTTGGAACGCATGAAGCCCCCCAAGGAAGGTGGGAGACTTGGGAAGACTCCCCTCTCCCACCCAGGTGAGGGGAATGTTACTGTGTAAGCTCTGGGATTTATTTGGGGCCTGTACTTTCTGGGGTTCTTTCTGTGGCCAGCCCGCGGTGGGCCTTTCGCAGGTTGGTGCTGAACCGGACTCACCTCGTTTCCCTCCCCCATGCCCAGGTCCAAATCAGAGACTCTGGGCAGACTACTGCAGGTCTCTGGTGCTCTCCCTGTGTGGGCAGCCCCTCCTCCTGGCTTCTCTGACCTGCAAGTCCTGGCAGCCTTGGCTTCTCTAAACTCCAACAGTGTCTCCGCTCAGTGGGACCCCAGGCTCAGGTGAGCTCTTCTTCCTGTGTTGCAACCCAGACACCACCTCCAGGAAGCCAGCCGGGCAACCGACCAGAGGGCTCACCTCATTCATTTCCTGTCTTTCAGGGATCTCAGTCCTGTACCATCTGGTATTTGAGAATTGTTGATTTTTCTGAAGTCTCCACCCCTGTTAAGCTCTGCTACCATTATAATTATTATTACTTAGATTTTATTTATTTTTAGAGAGAGAAGGAAGGGAGAAAGAGAGAGAGATACACGGATTTCTGAGAGAAACATCCATCAATAGGTGGCCTCTCACACACCCCCAACCAGGGACCTGGCTCACAACCCAGGTGTGTGCCCTGACTAGGAATCGAACCTGCGACCTTTCAGTTTGCAGGATGATGCTCAACCCACTGAGCCACACCACTCAGGGCTGCTACCGTTATTTTAACATCATGACACCCTGGAAGTGAGATAGACCTGCTGGGTAACTTGCTCAGACAGCTGCCAACGTCTTGGTCGTGTGTCTGGCTGATCCCATGAAGGGCTACTCAGCACCGCCTGAGGACCCTGAGGACCCTGAGGCCAGGGGGTGGGGGTGGGGGTCGAGGGTATCCAGCCTCCAGGGGCAAGGTGTAGACTAGCGCAGGCCTCGCAGCCTACATCTGGGGCTCCTTTAATTTCAGGAGGCTCCACCTGCTGCAGCCCAAGCTCATTTCTTTGTGTGCTCAGTGTGGGAGGGGCTGCTCGGTCTGCACTCACACTCACAGGCACGCCTGGCGCAGTAGGCAGCACCCTCTGCGGAACAGCGTGTTTGCTCTGTGGAGCTGGTAGAAGTTTAACAGCCAGGGTCTGCCCCGGAGATCTTCACGGGGAATGCTGAGCAGCGCACCTGCGAGGCGAGGCGGCATCTGGGCCGCTGGCGGGAGGTCAGTCTAGGCTACTGTTTCTCAAGCTGATTTGTAAGTCTTATGCCCTTCCTTTCCCCCACTTTGACTTTATTTCACAAAAGATTTAAAACACACACACACACACACACACACACACACACACACATACAGATAGAGAGAGAGATAGAAAGAGAGAGAGAGAGAGAGAGAGAGAGTACAGATAGAAAGAGAGATAGAAAGAGAGAGAGAGAGAGAGAGAGAGAGAGAGAGAGAGAGAGGGATTACACCTATCGCCTAGACGGAACAGTTTTGCTTTGTCTTCACTTTTTCTGCAACGTTGGAGTAAACGGCAGACGCAGTGACCGCTCCCTTCTAACCACTTCAGCCACGTCTCTAACACACAAGGACTTTGTCTGACATAACCACAGTAGCACTACTATTATACCTAAGAAAATAAGTAATACATTTAAAAACACTTAAAGTCCCCTCTGGTCCCGAGCATCTTCACGAGTGCGAGAAGCGGTACCCAGTCAACCACACTGGTACCCAGTCAACCGCACTGGACCAGCACTACATCGGGATGTTACATTCTTAAGTCTTTTAAAAATCCAACACATCTCTCTCTCATACACCCATCCTTTCAATAGCGCTGACTTGTTGAAAACCAGCGACCCACAGAAGGCCCCACCTTCCAGCTTTTTAATTTGTATTCTTTTTGAGAGAGAGAGACTGGTTCTCTGTCTCACGCGTCAATGCGTTCACCAGTTAATTCTTGCGTGTGCCCTCAATGGGGATCGAACCTGAAACCTTGGTGTATCAAGAGGATGCTCTAACCAGCTGAGCTACTTGGCCAGGGCCCTACTTCGCAGCTTTGTCTGGCTGTATTTCTTGTGGTGTCATTTAACTTGTCCCTCAATCTCTTTTACTGCCTGTCAACTGAAAGTTAGGTGGAAAGTCTTGACTACACATTTTGTGCTGTGTGGCATGGTGTGCGGTGACCACATGCCTGGTCTCCTAATACGATGCCAAGATTTGCCACTGGGTCAAAGGGCAGCAACTAGATACTTTACTGAGAGACCCTGTTCCTTCCTGGTCAGGTGACAAGCGATCTGGTCACACCCCTTTTGGAAGTGTATAAAATTCCCGTACCCCTGCCCCATTCTTATCCATGCACCCCCTTCCCAGAGGACAAGCCCCCGTCCCCCACACTCACAATGACTTCTGATATTTCCACCAGGCAACCACTTGCTGGATTTACCTCCTGAATTTGCATTGTCAAAATGGACATTTCTTCCAAATTAAAAAATAAATTAAATGTGATTCCCAAAATTGTAAACTGTGATATTGATGGTGCTTTTTCATGGGACTGGGTGTGTCACACCTGCACGCCTGGCACAGACCCAAACCCTGCTCGGTGCTGGGGAGGTACGGCTGATACCTGCGGCCCACGCGTGTGAACTGACGAGTTAAAAATGCCCACTGGCCACCGTCCCCCAGGACTCCTGGAATTTGAGAGGGATCTAACAGGGGCTCATGCAGCCCTGGGGCCAGGAGCTACAGCCAGGGACGCACTTTAGAGCTGCAAGATGAGACTACTGCCAGAGAAAGACCTGGACGCTGACCGACCAACCGCAGGGGCAGCAGCCACATGTACAACTTCTCAGCCAAGACTGAGCACACAACGCGATAATGGGACGAACGCCTCACTTTGTCACCCACGTGGGCCCCGGTCAGTCTGGCACTTTACACTTCTGATTTAGAAGCGTACTTACACAACAGTCTTAGAGAAAGAAGTACACGAATCCCACACCACACGGACTTATCCATTCAGGGGGTCTGCTTTATCCGTGAGGGCGTGGTCACTGTTCTAGAAACTCTGAGCTCGAGGTTATCAAGGAACCTGGAGGCAGTGTTGCGTGAGGGCGTCAGCCATAGTTAGTGTCTTACCTGTGCGGACACAGCTTCTCCTGTGGTCCTCGAAGGGGCGCCCCTGAGCCTGGTACTCTGAGCCCTCGTTGGTACGGATATCAGAGCCCTAAGGCCTGAAAACAGAAGAACAGCCGGAAACCAAAGACGACTTCGGTGACGCAGCAGGCCATGGCGAGGCCAAGCCTCCCAGGTGGGTGTCGCTGTCCAGCCCTAGGCCTTTCACAGCGACGTCCACCTTCCCACAGCGCAGCTGTAAAGCGGAACCAGCTCCAAATGGTTCCGGCCCGTTTCTAAGAAGATACTGAGATGCTTATCACAGACAACAGACCGAAACCACAGGTCCTGCCGCCCAAGCATGCGCAGAGCAGACAACTTTGACCTCCAGCGGCACCCGGAACCAAAGGGCTGGGACAGAACCGGAAGTGGAACACCGGAACCCTTTCAAGGGGGGAGCGTCCCCTGTCCGGGAAGATCCAGTGCTGAAGCACCTCAGGATGCATGGGCAAGTTCCCAGGTCCTCCATTGAAAACCTGCCCCTAGAGCTTCCACACACCTGTTTCCCCGAACCCCGAAACCCTGCTCTGAACCCTGAATGGGAGAGATTTGAGCCTTGCCACCCGCGAGCCCACTTAGCATTCATTAAATCGCTCTTTCTTTTCTCAAAAGCCGATGTCATAGGACCGGCTTCACCGCACGTCTAGCAGTGCACCCTTGTGTGGTAACATAGCCACGCAACCGGAACTGAAATGGGGCATGAAAGAGGAGGTGAGTACAGTCGACACTCGTCTTCCAGGTTTTCTTTGCAGAATCTGAATTCCTAGTGGGACCTAGAAGGCCCATCTACTGCAGGCTGCGTTTGTGCCCCATTCCCGCTGTTCCCTGTGCTCGAGCCACGCCGGCCTTTCAATTCCTTGAAGGTCTGTGCTGCTCCCAGCCCAGGGCCTTTGCACACGCTGTTTCCGCAGCCGTCCCCCTAGCTAGTTGCCGCTTGTCCTTAAAGCCTGGTCCCACGCTGTTTTCTCGGGGAGGCCCTCCCCGACTGGCGGAGAGGAGGTCGGGCCACCAGGCCATTGCCTCGGAGCCCCTGCTTCTGCACAGCACCTGCACAGCTGCTTGTCCTTCAGGGGGACACCGGGCCGTGAGCCTCTGGGGTTTCCAATGCCCACAGAAGGCTCTTAGTGTGTGTGACTGCAGCCCAGGCCCCTCCCTCGGCAGGGCTTAAGCTCCTGATCAGTAAGGCCAGCTCTGTCTCTCCAGAGGACCCAGTGGCTGACTCCCCACCAGCTGTCAACTCACAGGCTAGGCAATGGGCATTCTCTTCAGCAGAATGGTGGTCCACTCAGCCTTTCCCGGACCCTACTGGCCGCCTCCCCAGTTCCGCCACCCAGAGCTGTCGCTACTCCATGGGGCCCTTTGTCCTTTTAGCCTTCCATCCCCCAATTCTTGAAGGCTCCCAGGCCTACTGCCATTGTCACTGGTGGTTGGGGTTAAGAGAGAGAAGACGGCTAATATTCCATGGAACCAAATTGACCCCATTTAATGGGCTGCCTTCCCTCTGAGGTTAACTCCTTTCCCCTTTCTATTCTTTTTCAAAATGATGGTAAAAATAAATAGGTGTGAGTGTTGTTTTGAGTTTTGCCTTGGAGAAATTTGAAGCCCTGACTTTTACTGGTGTGAAAACCAGGAAGGTCCAAGGACTGACCTACAGGGTGACGACCAGATTCCTCAGGGGCCTGCAACCTGCGGTAGGCCTGGCCTGAAGCTTCCTTTCCCAGCCTGGCCCTCTTCCTCCTTCCTCTCTGCCTGCACTTCACACCCCAGAGGTTCTACAAACACAAGGAGGTTGAGGTCTCCCGCCCTTCGCCTGCCCCTCCCTCCTGGCCTCTATGGGTTACTGTTCAACACTCCTGCAAGGGTCGCCTCCCTGCAAAGCACTGTCTGTCCCGCGCTGAAGCCACCTACACAGATATCCTGCCCAAGCACTAAGAGCCAACCTATCTATCTGTTGTGACCTCCCCAGCCCCTACCCTAGCTAGTTTGGTGCTCCTGGCACACCCCGGCACTGGGTAGGTGCTCAGTTAATGTTTGCCAAGTGAATGAACCACGTGCTGCGGTAGGCTCCTTCCAGGGGACCTCCTCGGTTTGCCTTCCACCAAGGCTGAGCCTGAGTTGGGGACATTACATCACGGGGCACCAGTCTAACTCCGTTCCCAGCAAACCACACGCTTCAAAAGTCGCCTAGAATGCCCCTGACCCTCTCCCAGCGGGCTTAGCCCTCTCATTGCTCGACATCCAGCCCCCAGAAGGATTCACTGAATCCAGGGGGAACTCCACAGATCATGAAAAGAAGACGCCCCTGCGGGGTGCTGGGGAACTCCTTTGGGGGGTGTCCGTGGGCCACGAATGTGGGAGAATAGGGTGGGGGCGCGCGGTGATACAGCTGGGTCCCCTGGGCAGGGGGAGTTGTTTCAAAGTCGCGGGGCGGCGGCGGCGGCGGCGGCGGCGCGGGGCTCGGCGGCCAGGGTCCCGGCGCGAGGGCGGGCGCGCAGCCCCGGGCCGTCCCGCCTCTCGCCGGCGCTCCCGGCCTTTCCCATCCGGCCCGCGACGCTCCGCCCGCCCCGTCCCACATGACACCGCCTCCGCCGCAAACTTTTTCCTCCCCATCCTGCCGCGGCCCGAAAGGAATGGAAAATGGCGGCTTAGGCGCCGAGTTTCCTGCCCGAACAGCGGCGGCGGCGGTCCCGGCGGCCTGGGGCGCGCGGCCCGCGCGGCGCCATGACGCGCTGGGTGCCCACCAAGCGCGAGGAGAAATACGGCGTGGGTGAGCACGCGCCGACCTGCCCCGCCGCCCGCGCCGACTTCCCCCGGCGGCGCGGCGCTCCCGGGCGGGGGACGCGGCGGGACTCCGCGGGACGCGGGCGGGGCGCCGGGGGCCTGTGGCCTGGCGGCGCGGGCGGGAGGAAGCGTGCCCGCCTCGCCCGCCCCAGCGCACCCGGGTGCGGGGCACTGCCCCCCTCCGTTCCCGAGGCGCGCGCTGTTCCCGCGCCCCCGCGAGAGTCTAGGCGGGCCGGGCTGGGGACACGCGGAGTGGGGGACGGGTTGTGTCACTTCCCGGGTGTCCCCGTACGACATCCAGTTCTCGGGCGAGCACCCCGGTGGCGGAGCCTTCCAGCCGCCCGGGACCGCCCCCTTAACTTGTAGGTCCCGCGCTGTCCCCGGCGAAGCCTGCGTTTCGCTGGGCCGGGCCGCGAAGCCCGGGTCATTGTCTGCGTGCCTTTCGGCTTTTCGGATGGAGTTGTGTTCACCGTCTGGGGCCCCTGGAGGACAGTTTCAAGTTGCCGCGATCAAAGCGAAGACTTGTGCTGTTCCCCAGTGGGAAGTGACAGCGTGACCCGGGAGGGCCCATCCGATCGCGCTGCCGCCTGCCACTTGGGGGCTGCGCCTGGACAGCGCGGGACCCTCGCAGAGAAGCGGCCAGGCGCCCGGGTGTCCCCGGGGCCCGGGGGGAGCGGGCTGGGAAGGGCGGGACCTGTTTTGGCGGCTCCACTGTGCTTTGTCATTTCCTGAGGAGTGTAGCGGGGGAGCCTGTTGCAAGTTTACATGTCAGACCCCAGTACACGTTCCAGAGGGTGATGCTTTCCTCTGCTGCGAAACAAACAGACTCCGGCCCTGTGTGCTCTGCTGCCCTTCTCCGGGGATTTGCAGCCCCGCCGGCCTGGGTCCCTGTCTTCTCTGACTGGCCCGCCAGACTCTAGATTGGCAGTGGCTGCCCCGCCGGTGGTCTCAGTGTCAACCCCGCTGGTTCTCACTCTCACTGTCCCCCTTCCTGTTTGGCAACCCTAAGAAGTCAGACCACCTGCCTCTGCCTGACTTGTAAGGCCTTTGTGACCTCTGCTTGGCCTCCCCTGCCTGCCAGGTCGTGTCCTCAGGTTCCCCGGCTTCACCTCTGAGCCTTTATAGTCGTGTCCCTATTCCAGGAATGTCTTGCCCATGCTCACTGCTGGTTTGGTTCAGTCCTGACTCTGACCTTGGGAAGTCTCTGAGGTGGCTCTAGCCCTCAGGGCTCTCCTCTTTGTGACCCCAGTTGCTTATCTCTGCTAGGTGTCAGGGACATGCCACAGACCTGGCTTGGACAGTGGCATGGGGACAGTCCTGAGACAGTCCTAGGTCACACTTGGCTTGTTCCCCTGGTGGAGCTGGGGGCCTCCCTGCTTCAGGACCTTTGTTGCTGCCCCCTCCCCCCCTCCCTTGTAGAGATCAGGAAACCAAGGCTCAGACTCTGTACCACGGCCAGCTCCAGAGGTGGGTGTCCTGCCCCTGGGAGCTGAGCCAGTGAGTAGCAGCTCCCTGTGTGTCTCTGGGTGGGCACGGTCCAGGGCACCTCCTGATAGAAGTGTTCCCCGTATGTCCTCATTTGATGAGGGAGGTTTGGGACGGAGATGCTCTCTGGGATGGGGGTGGTATGGTGAACCTGCTGGGCTGATGTGTGTGAGGAGAGAGCTGGGTGCAGACCCACAGGGGACAGAGCACTGGGAGATGGAGGAAGAGCTGGGCCTCTGGGGACCAGCTGGAGGCAAGCTGAGGAGGTGGGGAGAGCTCTCCCAGGGCTGGCTCCTCGGCCCTGTGCTGTGGGGACAGGGCCACTGCCATTGCACAGAGGCTCGTCCACACTTGCTCCACGAGTAATCACTACATTCTGGAGTCTACCCCAGGCCTTGCCTCAGGAGCTCAGGCAGGCCCCCATTGTGCTTGTCAGCAGGAGCTGGGGGGGGGCTCCTTTTGGGGCCACCAGAGGACCAGCGTGTTTTCGTACGCTTTGACTCCCGCCCTTGGCACTCAGGGCAGCCTGGATGGTGCCAGTGAGGACACTAGCTTGGATACCTGTAGAGTAGCTTGCATGTCCATGGAAGGTCAAAGGGAAGGTTTGCACGTGGAGGGGCAGGGTCTCCTCTCTGAGGTCAGAGCTGTGAGCCTCCACATTAAGGCCCACACCTTCTGGAAGCTTCACTGCCTCTCACTGTGGTGACTTCTGATGTTGCAGCTTTGGCTAATACTTTGGTTCTAAGAAAACTCTGTGTTGGAAAGGTTCCAAAGAAAGCCCGGTGGAAGGTTTTTCCGGGCAGTTCTAGGAAGGGGGTGAACAGCTCTCAGGTAGGGGAGTGGGCTGCTCTGCTCAGCTGCACCAGGTGATGAACCTGCTGACCTGTGTGGAAGCCGGTACAACTCGCTCAGTCCCGGAAGGAACTTTCAGAACCTAGAGGCCCTGCCAGGGAGGACCCCAGGCTTGGGACTCCCTGATTTTGTGCAGGGAGGGAGGAGGGTTGGGTGCATCCTTGTCCATGAGTTTGTGCTGGTCTGCAGGAGGGTGCTGACCCAGAACACGTAAGCCCTGGATGTAGGGATTCAGTCCATTTGCTAATTGGCTGTGTCAGCCTAAGGGAAAATTACTGGCCTTCTCCATCCCCAGCCATTGTGTTTTGGAGGCTAACAGCAGGGCTGTGCTGTCCTGCAGGGGCCCCCCCCGGGGGGGTGGTGGTCTGTGCGTGGGCCACGCTTCCACTCGGCTACTGCCTTGGCCGATGAATGAATCACGAGGGGAAAGAAAATGATAAAACTCCATCTCTTTTGGAAACATGAATCACAGCTCATTGTTTGCAAGTGCTTGGAATCTGTTAGAATTCATTATCTGTAGATGAGACACTTCAGTTCTTCACTCAGACCGGGGAAAGGGGTAAATGGGCGATGTGTGGCTTCCTCACAAAGGCTGGGGGTGCTGGCCTCCCTCGCTGCCACCTTCGTGCACTGTCCCACTTCCCAATCATTCCATTGGGGGTCCCCTGAGATTTACCAGCCTTTTAATTTCTCCCCTTGGACTTGAGTCTGGAGGGTCAGTTTACAGATCTGGCTTATTAGCATAGGCATGAATTTTGACATTTTGATAACAGCTGTCACACTGAGGGGATGGGCCACATGAACTTCTCCATCAGTGACCCCCCCCCAGCTAGGCAGGTCTCCTGTCCAGATACAATAACGGTGTGTCCATGCGGCGACCCCGCCCATAAGACTGGGTAAAAATACACAGCATGTTCTCCAGTCACACTGGAGGCTGGAGTGTGAGGCACCCCCCCCACCTCACATCCATGCTCTGCTCCCAGAAACTGTGACTGTGGCAAGTGACATGGTACAGGGACTTAGCAGCTGTGATTAAGGTTATGAACCTGAGATGAGGACATGCTCCTGCGATATGCACATGGGCCCACAAACAGAGCACGTCCTCTGGCTGGGCATGGGAGAGGGGCTCGGAAGAACGAGGCAGGAGTGTCAGAGAGATCCTGTGCCAGGGAAGGGCCCGGTGCGCAGCTGCTGGCCCTGAGAAGTGGGCCCTGCTGGCGAGGACCAGAGAGAGGCCCCCAGGAGCGCAGGAGGCCCCCAGTGGTCAGCCAGCAAGGGAGTGGCCACCTCAGTCCCACCCTCACAGCTGGATTCTGCCAACACCCTGGATGCGCCTGGAAACAGTCATCCCAGAGCCTCCCGTGGGACACCTTGGCTGCGAGCCCCAGAGCCACTGGTGTCTGACCCGGAGAAGCGAGATAATGAACGTGGGGGCTTTCAGGCTGCCCAGCGGGTGGCGGTTTGTTCAGGCAGGTAGACACCAAACAGGTGTGGAGCACAGAGTTGGTTCGCTCTGGAGCCTTTAGCTTTGTCGTCCGGAAGCAGATGGAGCCGCAGGGGACCCGCGTGTGCAGGCTTTCTCTGGCTTCTTCCTCACCTAGCTCTCCACCTGGCACATGGGCCCCGCGAATCCCGGCCCTCACTCGTGAAGTGACCCTCGAGCAAATGCCGATGTCTCTTAGGTCCAGTTTTCTCGTCTGGAAAGTGGCCTGTCGCAGGGGCCGGGAGGGTTTGCGGAGCGCGTGCTGGCCGAGCACCGTGCGGTGCTGCTGTATCAGTTTCCAGTTTCATCACGCACAGCTCAGAAACGCAGTGGCAAGTGCTTTCCCGTGTGGATTTGAGTCACGGGCGCTGAGAGAGTGCTGTTGTTCAAAAGTTGATTTCTTAATGGTGTGTTTTGCCCCTGTCTTTGGGGGAGGTGACGTTTGCCCGGTTTGGGGGAGCATGACTAGAGTGCACCCAGATTAGCTCTGAGTGACGATAATTGCTAGGAGTAGCGTAATGCCCAAATAAATTTGGGAGTGTGGGAGTCGCAGAGAGATCTCTTTTGTTATCCAGAGCAGCAAGCAAGCTGCTACTTGGGGGAAGAAAATTAGATTTGATTGTAAGTAAATAGAAACGCAGACATTTTTGTTCACTGGAGTTGCAGAAAAACCAAATTAGGACATATTATATTTCTTCAAACTTGATTTTACTTTGGAAACAGTCTAAAAATTTAAAATTGAGCGTTGTGCCCATGTTTGCCTAGAATATCAGACGTCCGATCGGGATCGTTTCAGTGCGAATAGTCTTTTCCCTTGTTCTCTTGTGTCCCCGAGGATGCAGGTAGTGGAACCTTGAGGAGACGAAAAGGCAGCTGCCACGTCTCGCAGTGGGTGCATCAGAGGGTGCTGCCCTGCCGGTGCGGGGTGCAAGCGTGAGCTCTCTCTGCCTCCCTCCCTCCCTCCCTCCCTTCTGATTTGCTCTCCAGCTTTGTTCTGAGACCTTGGGGATCCAGAACCTGGGGCTTCTCTTCTGGTAGAAAGGTCAGCCATCCCTCAGAATTCAGGTTTCTCTCTCTTTTTTAACTTACCTTTGTATTTTCAGATAATTATAGACACATGCAGTTGTAAGAAATGATACCGAGGGACCCCACGTGCACATGACCAGTGGACCCCAGGGTCACGTCTTGCAAATCGAGTACAGTGTCAGGACCAGGAGGCTGCCGTGGGTACCGAGACAGACCCAAGGACTTGCCGTCCTGTTGTCCTTTTGAGCCACACCCACCTCCCTCTTTCCTCCTACATCACCCCTGGCAAACGTTAATGGGATCTCCACTTCTGTAATTTTGTCATTTCAACAGTTTACATGAACAAAGTCATGCGTTGCCTTTGTAAAAAGGTTTTCACTCAGCATCAGTGTCTGGGTGTTTGCCAGGTGGCTGCATTGTCCACGAATGGACACTTAGCCCCTTTTCGTGTACGAGCATGGTCCAGGTGTGGCTTCCACTGTTTACCTGGACTGACATCTGGGTTTGGGCTCTGACCATCAAAGCCGCTGCGAGCATTCACGCACAGGTGTTTGTGGGGACGGAAGCCTTCTTTTGCTGGGATGGGTGCCCAGGAGCGCAACTACCGAGTCCTGTGGTAGTTGCCTTGTTTGGCTTTTGAAGACACTGCCAGACTTCTCCAGAGGGGCTGTGTCATTTTGCGTCCCCAGCAGCCCTGTAGGTGTGGCCCAGTTTCTCTGAAACCTCACCAGTGTTTGGTGTTGTCTCGGTTGTCCGTTTCAGCCAGTCCCACAGGAGTGCGGCGAGCACTGTGCCCTTCGGGGTGGGATTTGCATTTCTCGATTGCAGCCTATCCTTGAAGGGGGTCTTGGTCTAGTTTAGGAGGTGACTCCACAGGCAGGTGCCCATGCTGTGGCACCAGGGCAGGCCGTGGGTGGGGTGGTGCTCGCAGGAGGGGCACAGGGTCAGGGCCCCTGGGTTGTGAAGCTTGTGCCAAGTTCGTTCATGGAAGGGCCTGTGTGCAGCGTGAAGGTCGGTAGGCGGGTCCTGCGGCGCCAAGCTCAGCCGTGTCTACAGGCAAGGTGCTTCCTTTCAAACCCGTTCAGAGTCTTGAGGAGGCTTCAGAGACGTAAGCCAGGGGGCGGGGACTGAGTGAGGGGTGGGGGGTGAGTTTCAGCCCTGCAGTGGCCACTGCTCATTCTTGTGACCTGGTGCCAGTTGTGAAGCTGCCCAAGCCTGGACTGCACACGGCTGATGCACCGAAGGGCGGTGTGGGCACATCGCTCCGCAAAGCCGAGCCGTCCGTTTCCTAAGTCCGCTTTGGTAAGTGCGGGGAGCACTTTGCAAACCCACGGACCCAGTGTGTGCATTGGTTCGCTGCCTGACCAGCTGTCACAGACGGGGGTGTGGACGGCAGGGATTCCTCCTCTCTCTGTCCTGGAGGCCAGCCATCACGGTCAGGTGTTGGCAGGCCTGGTTTCTCCTGAGGCCTCTGTTGTTGGGTTGCTGATGGCTGTTCTTGTGCGTGTGCGTGTGTGCGCGCGTGCGCATCTGTGTCCCAATCTCTTCTTGTAAGGACCCGGCTCACGGGGGCTTAGGGCCCACCCTGTGGCTTCATCTGACCTTACTCACTTAAAAAGAAATGAAGGCAGTGTTTCAAGTGGCTTTCACTTCCAGTTGCAGAAGTACAGGAAAGCGGACAATCACGGTGGAGCACAGGACGTGACCACCGTGAAATGGGGCCGTTCTCTGGGGCCTCAAAACGATGGCCTCGTCCAGGAGAGCCACGCCACACCCGCGTGACGATGCCTGAAATGCTGCCCAGTCGATAGGTCTCTCTCGCCTCCATCCCTCTGCCGTGTCGTCGCAGTCACCGGAAAACCGTTCATTTAAGTAGATCTTAAAAAGGCCGCAGAGACAGGCTTTGATTCTAAGCCCTTCGCACTTTCTGCCATGTTGAACGCCGATTCTCCTGGGTCTGCGCTCACGCATGAGTGCCGAGCTGTGTGCTCTGAGCCCCCGAGGGGAAACCCCTTGTCATTGCGCCTAGGTGTCTTCACTCTGGCGGTTTACACTCGAGTTTTCTGACAGTTGAAAATACTCTGCTTCGTGTGTATGGCCTTGACCTGTGGCACACTAAACCAGAACATCAGTCTTTTGCCTACCGGAAACGTTAATGTTCGTCATTACATAGAAACCTGCAAGGGCGCGAGACGGGGTGGCTGGCTGTTGGAGGATTTTTAAATCTGTGTATTTATTTTTAATTAATTATTTAATGTGTGTATTTAATTTTCGTCACTTCTTCAAAGACCACCTCCAAACATGGTCGCGTCCTGAGGTGCGGAGTTAGCACCTCACCATTTGTGTGGATTTGGGAGACACAGCTCGCCCACAATAGTATGAGTATCATGACCTAAGACTTTCTAAGACTTTGGCTGTGCCTTCAGTGGCCATCCTCTAGGTGGTCTTTTTCTGTGAGGTCGCAGGTCCCTGGAGCTGCGGGGACGCCTGGGAGGTCAGAGGTGAGAGGTGAGGGCCGGCAGCGTAAACCCCCTCCTGTCCCCAGGCTGATGGGATCCAACTCAGGACTCGTACTGGGTCCTCTGTTGAAACCTGGACATTCCCCATCATTGGATAGGGACAGGACAACACGGTCAGGGAGGTGGAGACCCAGACAGGAAGCTGTCCCCTTTTTAAGGGTGTTCATCCCCATCAGGCACGCACTAGGAGAGGGCTCTTCCCGGGCAGCCTCAGCTGTGTGGACCGGCGTGCAGACCCACAGGCCCGCTCTGCCTGCAAAAGGCAGAGGGTTTCAGCCTCCACAGGTGTCTGTCCACTCGTTAAATTCTCATTTGGGTGCCTTGGAGAGAAGCAGGTGTTGTCTCTTAGCATGTGGGCGAGGCCCAGAGATCACAGGTGTGTGGCCATACCCACTCCTCCTGGGCTCGGCGCCATCCCCCACTAGCCAAGTGAGCATGGACGAGCGGGTACCTGAGGCCTTCTCCTTTGGAGACTGGTCACCACACCCACCTTGTGGGGCAGTTCTGGGGAGAGAGGGCCAGGCGCACACTGGCCTGTGCTCTGTGCGCGATACCTGTTAGTTTCTTTCGTCCTTCACGGATTCTGAGAAGACTTGTGTTGCCTGAGACTGAATCTCTAGTGGAGTAAGTCTCCCCACCAGCCTCCAGTCTCGCTTTCAGATGAAAGCAGTGGGCCCTGTGGCTCCGGCAGCCTCCGGAGAGGCCCGATGAAGGCAGACCTCTGGAGCTTCCCTGGGTACATCTCTGGTCAGAAGTGTTACCCAGAGTCTCCAGCCTGGGAACTGCTGGTGCAGGTGCAGTTGGCTGCTGCTCGGCCTCGGAAGCGTGGTACAAAGTTTACAGGTCCTTTTGAGTGACTTTGTGTGTCTTCCTTGGATGCGTTAGGCACACACTTTGATTTAGCAGCGTAGCTATCGCGATTCCCTCTCTGCATCAGGGCGGCTGCTGGAGGCAGTGCCCATCCTCCCGCTCCCGTTTTTGTGCCAGGGCTCAGTGCCTGGGCAGACCTAGCAGCACCTGGTGCCCCGCACGGAGCGGAGGGTGTGCCTCACCCCCACGTGCCCCTGTCATGCTTACCTCCGCTGTGCAGGGAGGGTTCCGATGGACTCTCAGGTCTCGGCTGTGAGCACGGGGCGTAAGTTCTCACATCTTTTAGTCCCTGAGAGCCACTTGGCACAACAGATGTCCAGAGGCGGACGTGAGAACAGATGGTGCCTGCTCTGTCCCCCATGTTCCCTGGATTGCAGGGGTTCTTCACTGTGTACTTAACCCAGAAGGGGCCTCCTGTTGGGGGGGGGGGTGGAGAGGGGCCTGTGAGCACCAGGAGTGCCGCCTTCCTTATGGTGGCTCCTGTCCACACTGGTCTGCCAGTTCCTTCTCTCTTGCCCCCATGTTCCCCAGGCCTCCGTCCCATGTCTGGTGAGTTCTCTGGGGCTCAGATGCTGGTGCGGTGGAGCCTGGCTTGGGAATCAGAAGGCTCTCCCCTTCCCCTGCCCAGACCCTCCACCGGGAGCATGCTGGTGCGTGTGTGTGTGGGGGGCGGGGTGGGGGGGCTGTCAGTCCTCCTCGTCCTCAGGCTGTCAGTGTTCGCCCTGTGGCTGCTGTGCGCTCGTTAGGGAGGCGATACGCAGCTTCTGGTGATGGTACAATGACTTTGTGATCGGAAACGGGCAGGGTGGCACTGTGAGCTTTGCTTTCCCTAAAGTTTTGCAGTTGCTGTGTGGGTTCTAGACAGGCTGTCTCGTAACGGACTAATACCGTGAGCAGATGAGCCTTCCAGATGAGCCGCTGACCTAGGCCGTTGTTGCACCTGTGAGTAGAGATGAGAAGCGATGAAGGTTGTACGTGCGTGTCAGCTCAGCGACACACGCGGCTATCCCCAGCCCAGCCGCAGGGAAGTTAGAGGCAAAGCAAAGCTGTGTCTGTCGATAACCCCTCTCTCCCTCCCTTTAGATTTGCTCTCCAGCTTCGTTCTGAGACCTTGGGGATCCAGAACCCTGGGGCTTCTGTTCTGGTGGCAGGCCAGCAGTCCCTCAGAATTCAGGTTGGTTTCAATGTGCAGAGAAAGTGGGCGCCCTTGTAGGGGTGCGTGCGCAGACCGCCTGCCAGTGGCACCCTGCGGTCAGACGCAGCGGCGTGGCTGTGTGAGCGCCTTGGCGTCCACAGCGTGAGGGACGCGTCCTGCAATGGGCCTCACCTTCACTCAGGCTCGTTTTTTAGTCCTGATATTCCATGGTTTGGGGCTTTGCAGGGATGTGGATCTGTCTGATTTTTTTCGTGGCTAAACAAACAGGTTTAGTTGGTTTCTCAGGGTGGATCATCCATCCGGGTTCTGGGTTTCTGATCAAATTTCTCGGACTGTGGTGGATGCCTGTTGGATTGGGAGCCCTTTAAGATGTCCTTCCTGACCTTCCTGGCCCCAGTTCCTGCTGTGCTCTGGTCCGCCTGCGTGGCTGGTTTGCCTGCATGCCTGGCTGGTCCCCAGTCGTGACCTGTGTTTTCCTCTCTCCTGCCTGAGCTTCTTAGGGTTTGTGCCTCTGACCCCGGCATGGCAGGCCTGTCGCCTCAGCCTCCTGACCCCTTCCCAAAGAGACCGCCCCTTTGTTTCCAACCCCAGGCTGTGGGGACAAGTGTGTGTGAGGGCTGAGGCCCAGCCAGAAGGCCTGAGTCTCTGAGCCTGGAAGTCTTGAGGCAGGAGGAGATGGGGGAGGGGAGGGGAGTGGAGAGAACTTGGGAAGGAGGGAGCCAGGATTGAGGGCACCAGGGGCCTGCCTCCCCCGTACCCCACCCCCTCTCAAGCTCACAGCACTTGGGTTCCCTTCTTAATCTCTTTAACCAGAGTCAGCTGAGGCAGATTCTGGGCTGATGGAGCTGTGGGCCCAGGAGGGTGAGCGCTCTTTCACGGCTCATGGCAAGGGGCCTGGAGCGGGCCCAGCTCTGCCCAGTGGTAGCTCCTGCTGCCAGGCAAGTGCCTTGGGGCTCAGTGCCCTTCCCTGCCAACATTCAGTGACATAACTGCCAAGAAGGAACTCCAGTGGAGGCTGCCTGGTTACAGGCAGGACCCCAGTGCCCAGGCTGGGACCATGGGGTGAGGGTGGGCGTGGGGGGGTCTGACCTGGGTGGGATCATTTTTGGTCCTGAGGGGCTGGCTGGCTGTGCCTTGTGGGCTGCTCAGCAGCATCCTGGCCTCTCTGCACTAGGTCCCCATCACAGCACCCTTCCCTCAGTTGTGACAACCCCAGCTAGCTCCAGACACTGCCCTGTGTCCCTGGGCACAGGAGGGCTCCCTGAGACCCTCCGAGGCACAGCGCTGGGGGCGGCATCTTGTTCCCAGCAGGCACTCCAGAGGGGTTTGCTGCTGCGCTCTGACCCAGCTCTGGGAAGCGAAGTCTTCCCTGCATGTTTGGGAAGGAAAGGTCCAAACCCGCAGGACTTGATTCCTGAAGGGCGTGTTTCGGATGACAGGCTTAGGAGGCCGTGACAGGGAAGCCTGGGCAGTGGGGGTGGGGTGTCTTGGGCCAGGTGTCTGGGCTGCCTGTGTTTCTTCTGCTTTCTGAGAGGTGTGGCTGTGGGAAGGACTTTCTGAGAGGTCAGGTCCGAGGAAAGACGAGTCCAGGACCAGGAAATAGGGGACACCCCCTCCTGTTGTCGGAGGAACCCCGTTCAGGCCGCTCTGACACCGTCAGAAAGAAATAGAGGAACACACACATCTGTTCTTGGAGTGGTATTTGCTGGCATGAAGGCAGTTCTCAAACCTTTTTTTTCTCCTTCTGAAATAATAACTTATTTTCTTTAATGTAATTGACTTTACCAAGGGCAAATAATGATTTAGCTGGAGGGAAATGTGATTGTTTTTCTTCCAAATTGCTGTGCTTCTATTAACTCCACCAGATTTATTTTCAAGTCCTTCTAACGTCATGTGGGTTCGGCCCATTTTTCAAAGGCAGGAGTGCGTCTTGGTCCTTCAGAGGCCAAGTTTCTTCGCATTGTTCTCTGGGGGTGCTGCTCTAAGGGTCAGCCTGGAGAGGTCAAGCAGGGGGAGAGGTGGGGACGGAAACCTGTATGCCCAGGAGCAGGAGGGATGGGACTCAGCCGGCCTCAGTGGCGTCTGGAGGCACTTCCGCACCCAGGCTCCGAGGCTCTCAGCCCGCGTGTTCTGGCAGGCCACAGTGCCCTTGCACGCGCGCTCCTGTCTGCCTGGAAATACCCTTCCCGTCCGCCCGCCTCGCGTTTCCTAGCTCTGCTCAACTTGTGAACCCTTCTTGTCTCCCCCAGGCTGGATGGGGGCCTCCTGCGGGCTGCTCTTTCAGGTTCCGCTTGTGCTGCAGTCTCAGGGGAGAGAGTGCCCCTGCCAATGTCCCTGCTGGACAGAGGGTCCCGGGGAGGAGGCCAGGGCTGTGTTCCTTCCTCTGTCCCCAGCACCTGGTGTGGTTCCCGGCACAGGGGCAGAGAGAGTTCATCCCAGCAAAGTGTCAGGAGCTGCCTGGAGGATTGGGAGTCCCTGTTGCTGAGGAGTCACCTCCCAGGACGGGCGGTGGAGTCATCGCTGTACTCCAGTGCGTGGTGGTGTCCCACAGCCTTCAAGCTCCCCACTGCGGGGCTCCCTAAGAAGGGGCTCTGTCCTGAACTGAGGTGGGTGCCCGGCCCCACACGGCGGTCACATTCGGAGAGATTGGTGGGCCTGGCATTTCAGCTACGTACCCCTGTTCATGGGTTCCTCTGACCACCTGGGGACACCACACCTGCATTTCTGTGGCTTTGTTGTTCCTAGAACTTCCCCCTAAGCTTCCTTCTCCTCTCAGCGTTGACACAAGACCACTTCTGTAATCCCTGTTGCTGTCATGTCCCAAGAACGTGCTTTCCGAGTCCATCGTTGGCATGTTGAGTGCAGGGGCTCTGTCAGCAGGGGGAGAGGAGGAGGCCAGGGCGGGACGGGGGTGGCAGTGTGAGCTCCGGCTCCTGCTGCCGGCAGTGGGGGACCCAGGGAAGCTCTGCCTGCTGGTCCCCTGTGAGGGGGTTGTCTTGCTGCCTGTCTTCCCTGCCCCGAAAGGGGGTGACAAAGAGGTCAAATGAAACCATGGAGAGCACAGTAGGCCGCGTGCACTGAAGTGCTTTGAAAGGCGCAGCACAGCTGAAAGACAGAGTGGGCCGTCTCTGTTTAGCAGACACAGGCAACATGTAAATACATGCCCAGGAATAAACACCTTTGCAGGCCAAGAGGCAAAGTCAAGGATACTGTGTAGGTATTTATGTAGCCGTGAAAAAAGAGGGAGCCGTTAGAATAATGTAACGACTGGAAAGCAGTTGTGAGGCTCCTCCAAGTTAAACGGAACTGCCACATGACCCAGAGATTCAGCTGCTAGGTTTGAACCCCAAAGGACTGAAAACAGGCACTCAAACGCACACTTGAACTTGAACACTCAGACCGGTGCTCTTCGCAACACCCGGAAAGTGGAAATGGCCCAGATGCCCAGGAGTGGGTGAGCGCATAGACAGAGCCTGGCGGTCCACACACTGGAGTGTTCGTCAGCCGGCACGGCAGATCAGGCCTGACCCGTGCTACACCAGGGATGAGCCTCCAGAACGTTCCATCGGCGAAGGAAGCCAGGTGCACGAGGGCGGACATCTAATGATGCTCTTCGTGTCCGTTGCCCAGACTAGGCAAGACCCTGCACACAGGAAGCAGATGGGTGGTCGCCAGGGGCAGGGGTGCGCGGGGCTGTTGGCCTCCCTCTGGACATATTTGAGAACTGGGTGGGATGGCTCATGGCACCACGTGTGAATGTAGGAAATGCCGCCGAACTGTACACTTTAAAATCGTGTTTGGTTATGTGAACCTTAGCATCTCAGTTTGAGAAAATGGTGAAAACCTTTCTTACCTTACGGGCAGGACAGAGCCAAGCTGGGGGCTGTATTTGGCGTGGGTGAGAGTTTGCCTGCCCCGCCTTAGCGTCTCACGGTCTTTCAACTTTAGAATAACGACTGCTACTTTGTAACAATATAATATTACGTGCTAATAGGGAGAAGGATGCTAGCAGTGTGAAAGGCACAAAGATGTAAAAAATCTCCCAGCCATTCAGCCCCTTCAGAAGTAACCTGTGTGTAGAGAGTAGACAGAAATGCGGATTCCTAGATGCTTCAAGGCTCCGCCTCTGGCGTTTCCCATGGAGGAGTTGGGGTGTGGGAGGCGGCAGCGGAGGCAGGACTGCTGGGTCCAAAGCTTTAGCGAGGCTCAGGCACTGGGAAGGCTAGGAGTGGGGGAGGGGCAGGGAGAGTTGAGCGAAAGGTTGGGAAGAAGTGATTTAAAAGAAATCTAGTCTTTCCGCTTCCTGCCTCTTCTGCCCTGTCACCTCCAGAGCAGAATGTGACACCCCCATTTCGCACCTTTGCCCGGAGCAGCAGCCACGGTGGGGCCCAGGCGCGCCCAGGGCTCTCTGACCCTCTGCTCCTTCCACGCTTTCTGTCTTCCCCACCGTGCTTTGGGGCAGGCCCTGAAGGTGGGATCTCCGTGGGTGGGCCTTCAGAGTGAGCGCTTCAAGTGCCTGGAAATGAGTGACTGCTGTCCCTCCAAACGAGGAGCCGCGAAATGTACAGTGGGAGGCCCTCGGCCCAGTTCAGTGGTTTAGGGGACGGTGACCTCTTCCCCCTCCAGAGAGAATGGCTCTGAGTTACCTCGTTCATTCCTTCGTGCATCCATCAGCTGACTTCTGCTCAGAGGCACCTACATGGCAGACCCCTTTCTGGGTGCGGGGCACTCAGGGAAGACCAAAGCAGCTTACCGTATAACAGGGACCAGGGGACTGGACTAGGAGCGGAGGGAGCAGGGATGACGCCCCTGAAGGAAAGGTGGGCTTGGTCCTGGGCCCCTTCTTGAGCAGATTCTAGCCAGGTAACCACGGGCAAGGGACGCACTACAGTTTCTTCATCTCTCCAAGCCGTGTGATCAGGAGCCGACCTTGCAGGGTGATGGTAAGGATGGGGGGGAGCTGATGGGTGTTGAGTAGGTGCTCAGTGCCTGACACGTCGTCAATGTCATGGATGGGTGATAGCTGTCATCTTAGTTTCCTGCCACAATAAAAGGCTGGAACAGACCAGGGGGCTTAAAATACTGAAACCCAGGGTCCAACACAAATAGTGCCCCTTTTTATTACAGAATCATAAGCGTGTAATTCAGTAACGTAACAATAACACGCTCAAGCACACCATGTGACATTGTAGGGGAAATGTTCAAACGAAAATTATGAATGATTACACCTGCATTATCAGTCACGGTTGACATCACTAGTGTACTGGTCTCACTTGTGCTGTGTCATGGGTAAGGGTTTTCTTTGTGCCTGGTCACTGGTGGAGCCAGTTGGGGCCTAGGGAGGTGATCAGGCCATGCATGCTGCGCTGTGTGGACTGTTACATTGTAGCTGTGCGGAAGCTGCGGGTGGACCGTTGCTGATTCTCATCTAGCATTTTCTAGTGAGAGTGCCATCGGGTTGAACACTCATCGCACTGTTGACACTTGCATTGGGTCTGATGAGCCATCTTGAGCTCTTCATGTGGATGCTGCTTGTGTGTGGTAGGCAGGTGTGGTGGGGGCCAGCTCTTTAAAGGGCCTCAGGTTGCTGCCCCTGGCTCTCTGCGAGCCAGTGGGAGCCAGCGGGGCTGAGCCAGGTCCTTCCACTTTTGGAAAGCTAAGGTGTCTTGTCTGTCAGCCTGCAGAGTGCCTGCCTCCCCAGAACCTCTTGCTTCTGTCTGCCCTCTCCATTCTTCTCTTTGCCCGACTCCTCTCTGATCTGCCGAGGGCTGGGAAAGCCCCTGGACACTTGCCTTCAGTCTGGTTACATTGCCCTACCATGTGCTGCCTACAGCATCCTACGTACCAGACTCCAAGGTTGCAGGCAGGGCTGCATCCAGGGGCCACTCGGATGTTGGGCCCTGTCCACTGTCGAAGTGGAAGCCCTGTGAGGGCAGGGGTGGCCTCTGCCCAGCCCGTCTCCATGTCCCCAGTGTCCGGGGCCGCTCTCGGCACAGGGCTGGTTGTTAAATATTTGTTGAATGAATGAGGCTGACGTGTTAAAATTCCCAACCCTTTCGATGATTTGTGGAAGCGCTGCTGCAGAACGTTGGAAGTTGGGGCTGTTCTAGAAAGAGCTGGCAAACCTTTCCTGCTGAAGGCCAGAAGCGAATATTTCAGGCTTTCACTTCTGTTGCAACTACTCGCTTCTGCCCTCACTGCCCAGAGCTGCCCCGGACGAGGCAGCGCTGTGTGAGCCGGGCCCTGTTGTAGGGAGACTGTATTTATGGACGCTGACATTTGAATTCTGTGTACTTCTTGCACGTCATGAAATATTTTTGAGTTTTTCTCCTAACTGTTTAAAAATGTAAGAACCGCTCTTGAACTGTGGTTTGCAGACCTGTGTTCTATGTGTTTGCTGTAGATTAGGGCTGTGTTCAGATTCTTTCCCAACAAAGCCACAAGTTCTCACTGAAAAGGAATGAAAAAAATAGTGTAAAATCAAAGAAAATGATGAATAATTTCCTTACTTGAGTCCGTTGCCCTCTGGGGTCATGCCAGGGCAGGGGTCACGCTGTGGCGGAGGGTCATGCCAGGGCAGGGGTCACGCTGGGGCGGGGTTCACGCCAGGGCTGGCCGGAGCAGAGCCCTGGATCAGGCCTGAGGCAGCAGTGAGTCTGGGTGAAGATGGATTTGAGGAGCGACAAGAAAGAAGAGAAACTGGGCACAATTCGTGCTTCCTCCCCAATGCCGTTCTGTTGGAAGTCCTGCTTCTGTGATGCTTTTGCCTCTGATTTGGACATTTCCTCGTCGTCTGAGTGACTACGAGGAATCGACCCAGTGAGTTGAGCACATTTCTAGGAGTGGTGACCGACTCCGGAGCGTTTGAGGACTCTGTGACTGGCCTTGCTACCTAATTTTGGCCAAATTGATGGGAGTTGACCGAGAGTGGTTTGGAAGAGCCCATCCTGGGGTGGGGGGGGAGGTCCACCCCACCATCATGCTCGTTCTTTTACACCAGGGCGACTTTCCACGTTAGACGGCTTCACACCGCGGCGACTTTCCACGTTAGACGGCTTCACACCACGGCGACTTTCCACGTTAGACGGCTTCACACCACGGCGACTTTCCACGTTAGACGGCTTCACACCACGGCGACTTTCCACGTTAGACGGCTTCACACCACGGCGACTTTCCACGTTAGACGGCTTCACACCACGGCGACTTTCCACGTTAGACGGCTTCACACCAGGGCGACTTTCCACGTTAGACGGCTCAGGCCATCTGAGGCATTTCCTGCGTGATGTGGTTTTTCACAGGGCCTGTTTCAGTGAACAAGCTCTTTGCTCTGAATAATTCGGAGTGCCAACTTTTGTAGCTGGCCAGGATTTGTGTAATGAGTGTATCACGTAAAACTTGAACCGTGTCGACAAGAACCGGAGTGGCGACAACCAACGGTAATTGTCTTTCTCTCATCAGAGAAATCAGAAGTGTCTGTTGAGTCACAGCGGCTCTGCTACGTGGGGCTCTGTGAGCTCGCCGGGGCAGCTCTTCCGAGGGCGATAGAATGTGACCGCGAAGCCACAGAGATGAGGAGGCAAACAGACTGAAAATACGCAACCACAGTAACTATCAGCTGTACACTTCTGTTTGTCCATCACCGTATTTCTGGGGCCTGCTGCTCCAGAGGAGTCTGCCGGGGTCATTGCCTGGGAGGAGAGTCTCCGTAACATCACTTGATCGGTGTGGACAGAGGGGAAGAGAGGGTTTGATGGCGGGCATCCTGTCGTCAGGGAAGGCGATGCTGGACCCTTTAGAAAAGCCCCACAGAGAAACAGACGGAAGAGATCACGTTCTGCGGATAGGTTGCACATCTCTCATCCTGATGAAAATGTCCCTTTTATGGTGCTACTTGTGTTCGACCCCTGCTCATCCTTTCAAACACAAACACCAGACAAAGTCGGTCAACCCGACAATAACAACAAAAAACTGGCCGGTCCACAGTGAGACAGGATTTGTAGGGTTTACCTGTGTGAAGAGTGTGTCACCCGCCTTCCCTGGAAAACTGACTCCTTTGTCAACCAGCCTGTGCAGGTGGGGTACCAAGGGTTCAAAACCCGAGTGGGGGATGCTGCAGGTTCCGTGCTTCTGTGCAGACCTTGTAGCCCCCTTCGGATTGCAGTGTTCTGGGTGTAGGTGCCAAGGTGCCCCTGAGGGGGGTGGTCAGCGGGGAGTGTGCTGGTGGCTGGGATGTTTGCTTATTGTCCTCGAGCTTCCTGCATCTCAACTCGTGGGCCCAAGGAGACGTGGGCTGAGCTGTTCTCCTTTGTTTTGCGCTGGGCGAAGCTCCCTTGCGTTTCTGGTGGGAGCCGTGTAATAGATGCATGTGGGAGCAGGTTGCCTGATGTCACAATGGGAGTAAATCTTGCAAGACCTGCAAGCACTGGAATCCACGAGGAGCTGCCGACTCTGCTCCTTGGGTCTCATTTGCAGGAAGTTGCCGTAATGGAATGAGCTGGCCTCCAGGGACAGGCATCTCTGGGAACCTGGGACCGCCAACAGACAGAGAAATATCACCCTGCTGATTTTTCCTGTAAATACACTCAGCATCACAAAAATTCATTAAAGGATAACCATGACCCGTCCTTTCGGGAAGCTTACACTGGAAAGTGGGGGAGGCTGATGCTTGCCCTGGCTGGGTGTTTATTTGGAAGGCATTTCTTTCCAGAAAATACTTAATAGGTTATGTGTTTCACAACCTCAGTGTTGACCCCTCAGTGTTCATGAGCACTTGTGATTTTAATTGCTATCCTAAAAAAAAAACATTGATTTCCTTTCCTTTTTCCTCTTGAAACGATCGGTAAAAACAAACAAAGAAAAGGTTTAATATGTTCTCTGAACCCGATTGCTTTACATTTTTTGAAGAGCTAATTTTTCTGTGATCAGGAGCCACAGACTCTGGAGCCGGACTGGCAGGGATCAGATAAATCCCAGCTCCATCACTTACTGGCTGGGTGACCTTTGGCAAGTCAGCCTCTATGGGCCTAAAATGCCCGTCACTGAGTGAAGCTCAGGGATTCAATGTGGTGTAAGTGCTAGGAGGGGGAAAGGACAATCAAGGAAGGCTTCCTGGAGGAAGTGACATTTAGTAGGTGATTCGAAGAGTAGGTATGAATTTTTTAAAACTTTATTTATTGGTTTTTAAAGAGAATAAGGGAGAGAGAGAAATATTGATTTGTTGTTCCACTTACTTATGAATTTATTGGTTAATTCTTGTACGTGCGCTGACTGAGGATCGAACCTACAGCCTTGGCACATCAGGATGATGCTCTAACCAGCGGAGTTCCCTGTCCAGGGCCAAGAATAGGTATGAATTCATGAAATGAAGAAGGGTAGGCAGGAATAGCATAAATGTATCTGAAGGCCCAGAGGCACATTGAGCGATTGAGACCTTGAAGGTTGGTCTAGATCATTCTGAGGGTGAGTGGAGGGAGCCAAGTCCTAGATGGGGCAGGAGAGTTAAGCTGGGTCTGCATGAGCCTCACGGAGGAGTGTGGCTTTGTCTGCAGAGCAGTGAGCAGTTAGTTCCTAAGGAGGGGAATGCCGTCCAGGGTTGTGGTGGGAAGGAGGGCAGCGGGCAGATTAGGGGCAGCTCTCCAGGCGGGACATGATGTGGGTGACGGCAGCCGGAGTTGGAGAGGGTGATGGACTTGAGGAATAGCCAGGGGACCGGTGACACGATGTGACTCGTTGGCCGTGGGGGGAGGGCAGGGAGGCACGCACTCCAGTGCCTGGTGCTGTGGTGACTGGGACAGGTCCTGCAGAAGGCTGGCTCTGTGTGGGCTGGGGTCTTGCCCATGATGACACTCAGGTGGTCTCTGCTGTGTGCTGCGCAGCCCCCTCTGCTTGGAAGGCAAACGGACAGACCTGTGGACCGCCGGGTCGACTGGGGCATAGCTTCTAGCCTGGGGAGTCGAGGACGGTGACAGAAGCTGGCGCAGGTGACTTGTGCAGGAGTCTGAAGAGTGAGAAATATCCGGGGTCTCAGAACCCCGAGAGCATCAGCCTGAGGGACCCAGAGGGAGGAGACCAGCCTAGGGAAGACACCACCGGGGGGGAGGGAGTGGCTGGGAAGCAAAAAGACAGAAAAGTGTCCTTTGCCAAGATGACTTTGACCCCGCAGGGTTGGGGCCTGAGCAGGTTGGACTGGGCAGGGTCAGAGGTGGGACTGGGAGGGGAGGGAGCTGGACAGAAGTGGGGAGGCCAGGCTGACCGAATCCGGAGAAGAATCCCTGCTCCCTCAGTTGACCGCTGTCTGAGTCATCAGGTGCTGCGTGACTCAGGACATCAAGACTCTCACCTTTAACCTTTAATGTCTCACTGCCCGTGGGTCAGGAATCGGGGTGTGGCTTCGCTGGTCCCTCTACCTCAGGCTCTCACATGCAGCTGCCCTGTGGGCTGAGGTCCTCACAGGGCTCACCTGGCTGGGGTGGGACTCACCTGTGGGCTCGCGCTGTGGTCGGGGGATCTGGGCAGGGTCCTGGGCAGGGTGGCTCAGGGTAGTCACTGGAGGTGCCTGCAGTTTCTTGCCACGTGGGCCTGACTGTAGGGCCCCTCATGCCATAACAGCTGGATTTTATTAAAATGAACAAACAGTGAGACAGACAGACAGACCCTCTTATAACCTAATCACAAAGCACCATCCAGTCACCTGCCATGAGCTCTTGGCCCCAAGTGGGTCACCCAGTCCAGCCCACATTCAAAGGAAGGGACCACACAGGGCCTGAGCCACCAGGGTGGCCATCATGGTGGCCTTCTGGAAGCCGGTCCATCCCAGGCTCTGAGCTCTGTGTCCCCACCTGTGTGATGTCCTGGTGACTCCTGGGGGCCCAGCGCAGGGCTCTGCACACACTGCGGTGATTGCATTGGAAGCTGTAGCTCCCGGGGTCCCTCACAGGAAAGGTGCGGGCAAGCACCCCCACCTTTCACAGATGCTCCGATGGAAGGGAGACGCCCCCCTGGGAAAAAGAGAAGACTCCTTCATGAGGTCCTATCTGTCTTTTAGGAACTGTCACACATGAGTGGGGTTAATGTTTGGGGAGGGGAAGGGCCGTCCCTTGCAAGGCACAGGTGCGGCCACCCTGGCTGCAGGTCCATCCTGTCCTGTGGGCGTGGTGCGGACAGACGGAGATGCTCCCTGGCCTACACCCCAGGCCTCTGTCACCCCGGGCTGTTCTGGGGGCCCCTCAGCTGTGCGGGTCCAGGAGTCCTGCCTGTGCTCGCAGCCGTGCTGTGCATTCTCTGGGCCGGCTAGCCCAGGCTGCTGCTGTTCCACTCTGAAGAGGTGGCAGTTGATTTGTGCTGCTGTGACCTGCTGGAGTGGCCTGCGGGCTGTGTTCCCGTGACTCCCATCTGTGTGGAGTGAGCAGGGGAAATGCCTCGAATGCTTTTCAGCCTTGGTCACCCCACACTCGTGGTCTTAGGTGGTGTTTTATGCCCTTGCTGCGCTTGGCCCACCGGGCCGGTGGAGACCAGATGGGGCGCTTTGGAGGGGCACTGGGGTATGTGTTAGGGCCCTGCTTTCCTGGTGGGACAGTGGCTTCCACGCTGTGGGACCTCAGACAAGTGACTTAGCCTCTTTGGGTTTGTTGTAAAGATTGCTCTCCCTTCCTTCCCCTGTCTCCCCCTCACTTCTTTGGCCCATAGTGCGACTTCCTTTTGCCCCAGGGATCTGCAGAAGTTAGATTTTCCTTTGTGCGATTTATTGAATTTCCCTTTTTGTCAGGAATATTCCCACTTCTAAGTTGGTTCCTAGAAGCGGAGCCTGAGATGGGGGCTCTGGCCTGAGTGGGGAGGTCCTCAGAGCACCTGCTGGGGGGTTGGGGGGGTGGGCAGGACAGGAAGCAGCCTCAGCAGGACCCCACGGGAGCTCTGCAGTGTGAGGAGCCCCTCAGATGTGGTCCCCCTGAGCTGGGGCTTGGCCTGCTGTGTTCTGTAATGGCCAGTCCCTGGCTGTCGGTCATCCTAGGTGGAACCTCCCTGGCAGTTCCCGGCAAGGTGGCTCCCAGCGCCGAAGGCAGCCTGGGGAGCAGGGTGGGTACCTGCCTCTATAACCCTCCCCCCACACTGCACCTCTGCCCGCTGTACGGTGCCCTCTTCCCTTGCCCGCCGTGCAGGGGACCCCTGTACCTCACAAGAAGGTGAGGCCGAAGCTCAGGTGCCAGAGAAGTCCCCGCTCCCTCAGCACAGAGAGCTAGGCCAACCTGGGGACTTTCCTTCCCAGAATGGGTCAAATAGATGACCAAAATGAAAAAAGTCTTGCATCTCAAAGGCAGATATTTTTTGGTGGGGGGACGTGGTGGTGCGTATTCTCAAATAGCTACGTGTGATCATGTGTTGCTTGTACTTTGTGTGGATTTTCTGGGAAGAGGAGAGCCCTGAAGCTCTGCGTCGGAACCCGGCCTTGCTGAGCTGCGAGTGGGGTCCTCGGAGCTGGGTCCGTGAAGGCACTTCCGTGGAAGCTTCTGGCGTTTTGCTGACATGGGCGGTGTCGCTGTGGCCATGCACAAAATGTCCTCAGCAGACGGCTGACCTGCGTCTCCTGGTCACCTGAGGATTCACGAAGCCCAAGGACCTGGGTCCTCGAAGTCCCTCGCCGTGTTCACTGGCTGGTGGCCCTACCTGATGGGCTGGGCCGCCTACTGGACGGGACCGCCCCTTACAAACTCCGCTTTCATTAAAACAGCTCTGCTTGTTCACACACCACGCGGTTCACGCGTTTGGAGCATGCAAGTCCACGCGATAGTAATATTATCACATCATCAGTGCTTAAAAATTGTGGCCGTTTATTTGTGAGGTTATTTTTATTTAGAAGTTTGGAAAGTCTTTGTTTTTCGCACGGGTTACCCGAAAGTTAGGTTAGGAGAGAGGTAAGCGCACAGAGTGGTGCTGGGGTGGGAGAGAAAACGCCCGCAGGCGGGCCTCACGCTGCTGCCCCCCACCCCCAGCTCCGCCTGAGTGTGCACACCCCAGCGGAGGTGCGGGGCCCACCGGGTTCCTCGTGCTGCCGGAGCTGCAGCCCGGGCCGGGGGCGTGTGTTTGCCCTGGCGTGCTCCCTTCCCGGGGTCATCGCAACTCTGGAAAGAGGTGGGGGGCTGTCAGTTTGCTCATCTCGGGGGCACCACAGCTCCTGTAACAAGATTAAAGGGTTTCCAACCTTCCTTGGCTTAGGAACTAAAAGGCACACTCAAGTATTAAAGACGAGCATAAACTACATAAACCAGTATATACTTACAAATGTGTAAACTATATATAAAGCTACACACATGTATACCCACTCATACTTACGTCCACAAATGTGGGCCAAACCTTTCCTGCTCGCAGGGGGTCAGGGATGGTGCTGTGAGGAGGGCCCTCCAGGGTCACAGGAGGAGCGAGGATCCCGGTGGGGGCATCTGAGGCCAGCTTGATGGACCCGAGGCCCTGTTTCCCCAGAGTCTTAGCCTCCTCAGGAACCCACCATTTCTGGGTCCAGCTATTCCACTGCGATTGACCCTGAGCTCTCCATTCCTGGCATGTGTCTGGGCAGCTCCGGTCCCTTTGGGCTTGATTTTCCATCCTCTCCCTCACAAGGGGTCCTTTGTGCACCTCCGGAGGCAGGGGACAAGTGCCAGTGGGTTGTGTCCCCTGCCTGGTCCTCAGAGTTCCCTGGGCGGTGCCGAAGGCAGAGTGGCTTGCCAGCGAGCCAGGTGGCAGCTGCCTCGACAGTCACCTGGGCCCCGTCCCCACACATACCTTCCCAGCCCCGAGCTCCTTCAGACCTGTGCTTCTCCCCGACCCTGGGACTCTGGGTGCCCTTCTGAGTCCTCCAGGGAGGGAATACTTTCCTTAATCGGGGCCCCACCCTTTGCTCTCTGCCTGGCACCCTGCGTCCCTTTGTCCTGTTTGCTGGCCAACCCCGGCTGAGTCCTGAAGATGTTTGTTGCATGTCCCCTGGGCCCTGGGGACTTGAGGTTTACAGGTCCCGCTGCTCTTCTCCTGCTGCTCTGTCCCTGGGCAGGGAGGTGGCAGCCACAGGGTGGTCCCTAAGCTGCAAAGTGCCATCCTGAACTGCAGGAAGGTGCCCCTTGGAGCAGACATTCTGCCTGGCTCACAGAAGCGGGGGCGGGGCTGGCACTCAGCTCCCACTTGGCCCTTTGGACCTGCTGTTGTCCACAACCTGCCCAGCTGCACATGGGGGGGGGGTGCGTCGGGCTGGTGGGTGAGGGTGGTTCTGATGATGGGCCCCTTCCTTGGGAAGCTCCTCTGTCCCCGGAGTGTTGGGAGCTCCTGTGTTGTTGCAGAGGAGCAGGGCAGAGTTAGGACAGGGATGGATCTGTCTGTGACAAGAGCCAGGGGTAGTGAGCGTCCTTTTCTGGCCATAACCATAAATTCACATTGGACGGGAAGATGCCGGAAGGATCTGGAGGGGCAAAGGCTTCCTGGGGAATATTTCACCCAAACAGGGCTTGGTGACAAGGTTTGCTTGTGATAGCCCTTGTGTGATGTCAGACGACATTTTGTGTGACTTTTGCTTTGACACCTTTCCGCCTGGTTTTATAAGAGCTCTTCAGGGAGTGCCAGGGGGCGAGAAGCCAGGCAGGGAGAGCTGCGTCCCACGGCCCTGCGCTCTGCAGCTAGGCCTGCGCCTGGGTCAGATGCTGGGCTCCAAACCCGACGTTCCCCACCCCTGAACCTGAGACTTTGAGCAGGCAACGGCACATCTCCAAGCCTCCATTTGTCCACCTGTGAAATAGGGAGACAATGATCATGCCTGCCTTGGGAGGTTCTCTGAGAATCATATTGGATAATCCTTGAGATGCACGCATCGGGGGCTGTGTGTGGCTGGGGTTGCTCTCATTCCAGCTTTTACTGGTGGTGTCTTTTGGAGACCTGGCCCAATAAGCGTTCAGCTGCAGGGTATGTGGATCCGTCACACCTCCATTTTTGGCTTGTGGGGGGGAGGTTGTTTGAGGTTGTGAGCCCTCAGCGCAGGAATCTTGTCTTGTTAGTCTCCACCTGGCCCTCCACGCTCACCTGGGACCGTAGCTGATTCGTGTTCCTCCTCGGCTGGCCTGCATGGCCGATGGTCTTCGGGGTCTGGCGAGTACCTGCTTGCGGGGGAACTGAAACAGCTGTGACGTGGACAGGCAGCTTCTCCTCTAGTCTGGGGTTCTGAACGCGCCTGGGATTAATGAGATTGCTCTTCCATTATTTCTCAAGGGCTTCCTGGAGTGTGGGTAGGGGCCTTTGACACTGTCCCCAGTTGGCACAGACCCGTGTGGCAGAGGGGGGCCGGCTTTAGAGGAGGCCCTCGTCTGGGAGGCAGCAGCACAGTTGCTCTTTGTTTGCCAGGCGCAGAGCCCTCGGGAGGCGGTTCCCCAGCCAGAGGTCACGGGACACCTACGGGTGGGGGGGCCCCCTTTGCTCTGAGCTCGTGTGCAGAAATGGGGATGTTGTTAGTATCTGTGTCATAGGGCTAGCGTGGCACGAAATGAGGAAGTACCTGAAGTGTTAAGTGCACCTTCTGGTCTTAGTGAGTGAAGAGTGGAAGTCAGTGGGCTTATTGCCTCGGTGATGGCGGTGATGGCGGCGGTGATGGCGGCGGTGATGGTTGTGTTGGTGGAGGTGTATTGGTGTTGGTGGTGGTTATGGTTTTGGTGGTGGGATAGGTAGTGGTGATGATTGTGATGGTGGTGTTGGTGTTGGTGACATGATAACAGTGTTGGCGGTATTAGATCATGGTGGTGGTGGTGACGGTGGAGACAGTGGTAGTGTTGGTGTTGGTGGTAAGGATGGTTGTGATGATGGTGGTGTGGTGGTGATGGTGCTGTGTGACACTTGGCGGTGGGAGTGATGACGGTGGTGACCGTGAGCACCCTTTTTTCTTACCGAATGTCTGGCGGGCATAGGTCTCCTGGGGACCATATGAGTAGGATATCCCTCATTTGTGGGTGGAACTTTCCCTGGGAAACGGTTTTGGTGGAGGAAATGGTTTTCTCCGTGTGTTGGGATTGCAGGGGTGCTGTGGCTTCTCAATGGTCAGCCTTAGTGGTATCCATCGCACTCTGTGGGTGAGTCAGACAGAACCACAGGGAATCGCAGGGGAATGAGTGTCTTCTGATATCAAATCTGACAGAGGCTTATACATTAAAAGTGAACGAAGAAACAAGTCGCCGGGAGGTGGTTGATTTTTGCCCAGTGTGCTAAAAAAAATCACCGTGCCGGGCCTGTCTGGGGAGCACCATGGCGGACACGTTGTGGGGTGCGTTTTCTGGGATGGAACCGGTCCTGCTTTCCTTTATCATCTTCTGCTTTTGTCCTGTTCAGCAGCAACTCTATAAGCAAGCAAATAGGTTTTTATAGCCTCTTGCTAAGTATTTCTCATCTCTTGCTAAGTATTTCTACCACGGTGCAAGAGCAATTTTATTATGTGATGCTGTATTTTTATAGTCAATTGAAATGACTATTAAAATATAACACAGCTCCTCAGGCTCGCAGAGCCCTGCTGGGGAAGCACTGCCCTTGCAGAATGGGGCCCCTGCGCCCGGGAAGGGAAAGCTTCCTGGAGCCGCAGCTGATGCGCAGGCCTGCACCGACCCCCCTCCTACCCCCTTCTCTCTTCAATGTGGTAAAAGAGGCAGAACACAGAGTGTCCGGCTCTAGCCGTGTCTAGGTGCACAGTTAGTTCGGTGGCTTTAAATGCATTGTCATTGTTGTACAAGCGTCAGTGCCGTCCGTCCCCAGAAGGTTTTTGTCTTGCAGAACTGAAGCTCGGTGCCCGGTAGACACCAGGCCTTCCTCTTGCTCTTCCCAGTCCCTGGGACCGCCACTCTCCCTCTGCCCCTAGGGGTTTTATCGTTAAGGGGGCCTGTCCTTTGGGACCGCGATTTCGCTCGCCGTGATGCCCTCACCCGTGCCGCAGTGTGCGTCAGAGCCTCGCCGCTCTTCGGGCCCAAGTCGGGTTTTATCATGTGCACGGAGCGCGTTCTGTGTCCCCCATCATCCACTGACAGCGGCTCGGGCCTGGGTTTCTCCCACCCTTTGGCCGAGGTCAGTCGTGCGGCTGTGAGCAGGGTGCACAGTGATCTGAGTTCCCGCCGTCGGCTCTTTGGGGTCTGTGCCTGGCAGTGGACTGGCTGGGCTGCGTAGTGATTACGTGTTCGTTTTTGGGGAGCTGCCAGACAGTTTTCCGCAGCAGCCACACCATTTCACCTTGCACCAGCAGGGCACAAGGGTTCGAGTTTTTCCACATCCACACCGGCAGCTGTTATTTTTGGGGATGGTAGCCATCCTAGTCGTTTTGAAAACTGAAATAATTTTTGAAGAAAGGACTTTGTATTTTATTTGCATTGGGCCCTGAAAATTATGCAGCCGTTTCTGCCGGGCATCGATGTTTCCTTGGAGGTGCTGGGTGTTATGTGGACGCCCAGCCACGCTCAGGAGTCTGATGGTCTGGCCAGGTGTGGGGTCAGTGACCTCATGGCAAGACAGAGGCTGGTGCTGCCGGGGGCCTCAAGGCAGCTCCCGCAGGCCTGGGTCTGGGCAGCGGAGCCCCGTAAGCAGTGAACAGGCAGGCAGGGCCAGACTCCCTCGGCCCACCTGGGGGAGCTGCTGGATGCACCGCCTTCCACGGAACAGGCGCCCAATAAATACTTATCAAGTGGAGCCTGATGAAGGGTCTCCCTCTGCCAGCTTCCTGGTCCTCGAACAGGTCTTCTGAACATGCAGGGTGCTGTGTTCCTTCACCTCTAGGCTCCCTGATGCCACTCACGGTTGCCCTGCGTCTTCTCTGCCTTTGCATCCACGCCAGACAGACCCCGGAGCCCGCTGGGACACGGGCGCTGACTGAGCCAATCACTGAGCACATTGGTATAGACGGTCAAGACGACAGAGCTGTGACTGGAGCCCTGAATCCGCTGGAAGACCTATCTGGGGTCCCGCTGCCTCGGGACTCCTCTGCTTAGGGGTCCATAAGGAGAGGGCCTTCCCCCAGGCTGATGGCTCGCTGTGTTTATGAATTTTGTGTATGTGTCATTGTTTTCTTTGCCATTAAGAAAACCAAATTGGCCCATTTTGCTTTGTCCTTCCCTTTCCTTGTTAGTCACTGTTTAGATGGGAGTGGCTGGTTTGAAAGGAGAGAGAGCGGCCTTGTGCTCCGCAGGACAAACCCCTTGAGACTTGTGCTGCAGCCCAGTTAGAGGCACTGGGGGATGTGATAAAGGGACCTTATCATTTAGTATCACAACAAAGTGGGTCGCGGCCTGCACCTTCTTTTCTGTTTTCTCCCGCGCAGCCCGGGGACCTGGCTTGCCTCCCTTCCTTGAGCTCTCTCAGGCCTGCGCCTGTTGTCACTGCGTCCTTTGGGCGGAACCTGTCAGACCAGTGCTGGGCGGTGCAGGTCCTGGCCTTGTTTACAGCAGACAAAGTAAGACCTGCATCTGACCAGACAGTCAGCAGGCCCTGGCTGCCCAGGGTCCTCATCACGGGCCTCACTGGGGCCAGCCTGTTTGTGGAGTCCACTGAGCTTGCACCCCACGTGGCCACAGGTCTGCCATTCCCATCTGCTGAGCCGCTTCCAGCTGGCCAGAGGGGGTGGGGTTTGCTGGCCCAGCCCCCAAGGTCAGGGTGAAGGGCCCCTGGCCTGGGGGTGGGGGCTGGGGTTCAGGTTATTTCTCTAGTGTCTATTTTCCTAAACTGCAGTCGCCTGTCTGCCTTGAGAAAGATGATTAAGGACATGAAATCTCTCCCTCTATCTCGTCTTGACACCTCTTTGCTCCTGGGCAAAATTAAATGCACAAACAGATCGTTTTCAGGTCAGCTAAGACTTTTCTCATTTGCAGGAGGGTTTGCAAAGACTGTCCATGATGGGGTCGACGGCTTTCTGTCCCAGCACAGACTTTGTGATTGACAAAAGTGTTGAAAAGTGGCCTCTTATTTTTCCTGTCATGGAAAAAAATAAAGCCACCATCCCCGCATGGCCCAGTGTATTTCCTCAGAAACCTGCCTGCTTTGGGCACTTGGGACCCTTCGCACTAGATGGAAATGGGATCCTCGCCGGCCAGCTGTGCATAAGGCAGGCACACGGTGGCATTTTATTCTGAGGAAAGGCATTGAAATACCTTTGAATCTTGTCTGTCACTTCAATTAGAATTTGAAAAAAGACTTTTATAGATTTCTTTTCATACTCTTATCTCCCCCGTCCCTCCCACCTGTTTCCATCCGAAAGGCAAAAATAATACTGAGTAACAGATAATGGTTACGTATCTTAACTATGCGCTCCTCCTGGTCTGTAATTATTCAGATGAGTCCTTGATTCTAACATCCAAATGTTGCATGAAGTCCTGCCTCCTGGGGCTTCATTGGCAGAGACACCATCTCTGTGCTCCTTAGAGAGAAAGCGAGGAGCCCAACAGAAAGTCAGGGTGTGAACTTGGAAGTGGGATCCTTGTTAGAAATGTGGGCATTCAGGGCACCAGAAGTGCAGTTTGACCTTGAGCCTGCCACCCCAGCTCCCCTGGCTGCTTCCGGTTGAACCTGCTGTGCTGGACCAGGTAAGGGAAGCTTAACCCCGTGGGAGTTGGCGTCTTTCACACTCAAGGGAGGCGCCCAGTCCACGGGGAACTCTCCTCATTCACTTTGCCGGCCTTTCCTTTTATTCCTCACTTCGTCTTTATTATTGTGGTCAGACAGACAACGTGTCAACGGACCATTTCAGCCATCACCGAGTGTCCAGTTCTGTGCCATCGACCCTGGCGCGGTTGTGCAGCCACCGGCAGCGTCCGTCTCCACACATTTTTCATTGTCCCCCACAGAAGCTCTCTACCCATTGACTATGAGCTTCCCATCCGTCGCCCCGCCCCCAGCCCTTGGCAGTCACCGATCTACTTCCTGCCCCTGTGAATATGGCTATTCTAGTACCTGTTATTCATGGAATTATACAATAACTGGCCTTTTGTGTCTGGCTTATTTAGCGTCGTGTCTTCAAGGTAGCAAGGGTCAGCATTCCTTCCTCTCGAAGGTGGGGTCATTTTCCATGGTGTGCACAGGCCGTATTTCGCAGACGCGTTCATCTGTCGGGCGCTTGTGTTGTTGCCACCCTTCAGTGGAAACATTATTACCCTAGGAATCATGCTGTTGGGGACAATGCTGTACAAATGTCTGTTCAAGTCCCTGCCCTCGGTTCTTCTGGCTGTGTACCCAGAAGGGGTGTATATAACCTGGTTTGTTCTACACTGTATTTCCTGAATGCGTCCAGCCTGGTCGCTCTCGGAGACCAGGGTGTGGGCGGACTTGGCCCCTGGGGCTGCACTGTGCTCCGCTTGCCTCTGTAACCCCAGCACCAGCTCCGTGCTGGGCCCGGCTCGGACTGGATTAACACGTGCAGGGTTTCTGAGACACGAGAACAGCAGACGGGCAGCCCTTCCGGCTGGAGCGCCAGAGCAGCGCAGACAGGCCCCGGCTCGCTCTCCTAAAGGGCACGGCCCGCATCTTCCCAGCCCAGGGAAACGTGTGCTGCCGAGCACTCGCTGGCAACCAAAAAGTCGAGACCGAGGGACCGAGATCACAAACAGGGAGACTAATTTTCACATGTTGAATTCTTAGAAGAATTAATAACTCTTAAATTGCTCCGGAAATCCTGAAGGCATGTTTTAGGAGGACGGGCTGTTTGTTGGGTAGGACGCCGAGCTGGGCAGACTGCCGGGAGTGGGGTGTGGTTAGGCCTGGGGTGCTGTAAGGAGCCTTTGGACCCGAGCACGCATGGCAGATCAACTCATGACAGGGGCGAGACCCAACCAGAACCTGGAAATTGTGTCCCTCTTTCTTGTGGACTAAATGCATCTTGGCCTCCTAGATCTTTCTGTAAAGGGCAAGATCATTTGGAAGAGGAAGAAACGATTCAGTTTTTGCTTGCTTTCCCAAGGAGAGGGATATTTTGTGATCTGGCTAAATTCAGCGCGTTTTTATCGGGCGCCCGCAAGGCATGGTGTTAGCTACTGTGGGAAACCCAGGGACTAATAAATATTTGTGTCCTCCAAGGAGTTTCGTCTAGAGGGACACAGAGATAAGCGACTCTCCAAGGCTGGGGGATGCCACAGAGCTGATAGGAAAGGTCAGCAGCAAGCAATTAATTCAGGCATGCAGGGGCTAGTTTTCGGTGGGGGGAGACAATTCAGTATGGGTCTAGAGAAGGTTGTGAAATTAAAGGATGGCCCTGCAGACAAGTGGGGCTCTTCAGAGGTGCAGGAGGAGGGGCCTTCGCAGTGGGTGGGACCCCTGTGGCAGGGGTGGGGGGTGGGCGGCAGTGGGGTGGTAGAAAGATGAGTTTGGAAGGCGGGCTGAAGCCAGATCTCAGAGCACTTTGGACGCTGTGCTGGGGAGTCCAGCCTCCGTTCAGAAAGCCCAGGGAAGTGGTGCAGGCTTTCGGAGGAAGTTGTGAAGACGAAGACCCTAGAGATGGAGAGAAGGGAGCATTTATACAGGCGATACAAAGTTGCCTGGGAGTCCAGCCACACAATTGTCCTTCCTCTCAGTGAGAGATGGTGAAGACTTGGGCCCGGCATGGTGGGGTGGTGGGGACAATCGGGGCGGGGGGGGAGGCACCACAGGGTCCCAGGGCTGCTGAGTCCACTGGGCCACCTTGAGCAAGTCACACTTCCTCTCTGTGTGACCCTGTTGGACGGGGTGACGGCTCGCAGTGGGTTCTCCCTAATGTCGGAGTGGTCATCCAGGTTTTATTGTTCTCCCTGAACAGGGTTACATTTCCTCCAATCCTTTTTCTGTACCCACTGGGATGATCCTGTGACTTTTAAAAATTTTTTTGCTCTGTTAACGTGGTGAATTACATGATTGGCTGCTGCATGTTAAACCAGTTGCATTTCTGGAATCCCCCCAACTCGGGTTCTTCTGCGTGAGGAATGAGCGGTCCGTGAGCACCGTGCTTTAGACGTTGGTGGACGTCAGGCATGCACAGACCGGCGTGCCTGCCAGGGCACTCCAAGCTGGATGTTGTAATTTGCCATCAGGAGGTCAGTCTGAGGCCCAGTGATGCGGGCCAAAAGCTGAGGACAAGACCGTGCAGGGCTTTTCCTGTGGCTCTGGAGCCTGCTGGCCTCGGGCTCCGTATCACTGCTCCACCGGCTGCTCACATGTGGGCCGCCTCTGAGCTGCCGGAACAGAACCCCTGATGAGGGAGCGGGAAGAGTTCTGTGTCCACTCACGGGGCTGTCGTGAGGGTTAAATTAGTCTGAGCATGTGAAGCACTTTTCTCAATGCCCAACCTACAGCATATGCTCAGTGAGTGCCAGCCAGTGTCACAGCAGCAGCACCACCACCACCACAACCATCACCATCATCCTTACCACCATCACCACCATCATCACTACCACCACCACCACCACCACCACCATCAGCATCACCATCATCACCATGATTATCATCATTATCACCATCCTTACCACCACCACAACCACCACCATCACCATCACCATCATCACCATGATTATCATCATTATCACCATCCTTACCACCACCACAACCACAACCACCACCATCACCATCACTACCACCACCATCAGCATCACCATCATCGCCATGATTATCATCATTATCACCATCCTTACCACCACCACCACCATCACCATCATCACCATCACTACTACCACCATCAGCATAACCATCATTACCATGATTGTCATCGTCATCATTATCACCACCCTGACCACCACCACTATCACTGTCATCATCGCCGTCAATCATTCGTGGAACCCTGATATCACACCATCAGTCGCGGTGGCTTCATTCATAGTATCGGTGCTGTTAATAACATGGGGGCAGACGGAAGCCCTCCTCTCTCATCTGTGACCTGCAGCTCCTTCCTCACTTCCCTGGGTGGCGTCTTTGCAGGTCAGGTTGAGCAGAGGTGACAACTGTCCGTCTCACACCCCTGACGCACGCAGGCTCGGCCGCTGGTCCATTCTGGGGAAGAGGGTCTGGGTGCTTGCATGCCCTGGGCTGCTGCTGGCTCTTCCCGAAACAAAGAAACACCATCTTGGGGAAGAGCCTTCACACTGGTCTGTCTCTACATCCTTTCCCACTTCACTTTTTTTAAAAAAGATTTTATTTTAGTTATTTTTAGAGAGAGGGGAAGGGAGGGAGAAAGAGAGAGGGAGAGAGACATCAATGTGTGGTTGCCTCTTGTGCACCCCCAACTGGGGACCTGGCCCGCAACCCAGGCATGTGCCCTGACTGGGAATTGAACTGGCGCCCCTTTGGTTCGCAGGCTGGCACTCAATCCACTGAGCCACACCAGCCGGGGCTTCCATTTCACTTTTCCCATGAGCAACAAGTCAAGCTTCTACGCGGGATGGGCTGTGTAGTCCAGGATTGAGAGACTCAGAGGCCTGCGCGTATGTATGCTGTGCCGCCGTCTCCAGCCAGGCTGTTAGGAGGACAGATGGGTTCGAGGAGCAGGAACCTGTCGGACCTGCAGCCCGCCAGACCGGGGAGGGTGGAGGTGGACGCTGCCCTCTCCAAAGATGCGATGGGCATGCGGTGACCGTGTTCTCTGGTCGGGCTCTTCTCAGATCGTAACTGATTGGGAAAACAAAGACGGCAAATCGAGCGACTGGCCATGAGGCTGCCATCATGGTATTTCTGCCAGGTAAAGACATTTGAGACCCAGGTGCCATCCATCTTCATCGTCCTTCGTGAAGGAGAGGACGCTTCTGTGATTTCCCGTCCCTGCTCTCGCTCCCCAGCAAGGGGCCGCTCGGAAAAGATCAGATATGCAGAATAAGCAGTAGCCTTTTACACTGCATACTTTTGGGTTTATTGGGGAAAATTTACTGAATTTTCCTCATGTTTCTGTCACTCAAGGGTGGGGGGGTACTTCTGCCACAGACCTGGCAGGTCGAGGAGTCTGTGGTGGGGACCCCGCTCCGGCTGTCAGGCGGGGAGGAAGCAGACCACAGACACCACCTTCCGTGGTGTTTCACGCACCGCCCCGCACGCATTTCCTCGTGCTGCTGTGACAGAAACCCACAGCCTTAGGGGCTCCAGGCAACACAGACTTACAGACTTAGAGTTCTGGTGGTCAGAAGCCTGAAGCTCGAGGTGCAGGCAGGGCGGGTTCCCTCTGGAGGCTCTGGGGCAGAATCCCGGCCCTTGCCTTCGCCAGCCTCTGAGGTGCCCACATCCTTTGGCTCATGGCCCTGTTCTGGGTCACAGTAACTTCGGCTGCTGCCATCCCGTCTCCTGACTCTGAGCCCCCGTCCCCTCTTATGTGGACCCTCGTGACTATATGGGCCCACACGGATAACTTAGGGTTATTAGCATCCCCACCTCAGGACCCTTGACCTAATGGCACCTGCCTATAAGGTGCCATCCTCACAGCATCTGGGGTTCAGATTCAGGTGACTCTGGGGGCTGTTGTTCCATCTACTGCCCTTCCCTCCTCCCTCCCACTCCCTCGTCCCCCAAAGCTGAGTCTTTGATTTGGCTCGATATGGGGTGCTGAGACAGTGCCTTAAGAGGGACCGAAGGCTGGGGGCTGGGCAGCCAGTGTCGTGGCCCCCTCAGCTCTGCTGTGTCATTTGGGGCAATGTGCATATATATAAACCCTCGGAGGCCCTTTCTTCCTTCACCCGTGAGGTCAGGGTCTTTAAGGCTCACTTCGTAGTGAAATTTGAAGTCTCTGAGTTCGCAGAGGGGAGCTGCTTTGGTCTGCCCGCCTCAGAGCGGCGGAGGCCAGTGCTGGAGGGCTTTCGCACGCGTGCCTTGCAGGACCGCAGGGCCCTGAGTGCGTTTGTAGTGGACGTGTTCGCTTTGTGCTGTTTTTATCAGTTTTGACATGTTTAATTTTTCCACATCTATAACGGAGTCGGCTCGCCGGCTGGGAGCCTGCTAGGAGCTGCTAGGACCTGCTAAAAACACATTCGCGCTTCCTCCAGGCCCGGGAGCATGGGTGCGCGCCGCCCCATGGCTAGCGTGTGCTCGGAGCTTCTGCTGCCTGCGCCGCCGTTTCGTCTGGAGGTTCACCATAAAACGCCGAATAAACTTAAGTGGCTACTAAGACCCATTTGGGTTAGTCGAGGACATTAAGTTTTTGTGAAATTCTCTACCTGAATGTGGTTTTTGATGTATTAGGATCCTGCGAACATGGGATAGTGTGCTTGCCCTGGCGTTTTCAGAAGGATTCTGGTGGCAATAGAAGTCCTTGTGGCCGGACAGACAGAGTGCTCCCGACCACAGCACGAGCCTTCACCCTCGGAGAGTCCCTGTCCACCCGCACTGTGCCAAGTTGCCAGGCCCGTCGGTGGCACCACTTTAAGACACGAAATGCACACACAATCCTACGAGGTACAGACATCAGGAGCCGCGTCTTACAGACAGGGAGCGGATGACAGAGAGGGTGTGTTGTGTGCTGAGGACACCAGGGCTTCACATGTAGAGGCATTTCCCTGTGTGCTGTCTGAGAACGTGACAGCCCAGGAGGCTGCTGGGGCCTGACATCTGGGCTGCTGTCCCAAGCCGGGGCTCAGTCCTGGAGCTGACAGCAGGGAATGGGGGTACTCTGGTGCTGTGGATGGTGAAGAAGGGGGTCGGCAGAGTGGACTTACCTGGGCGTGGCTTTCCGGAAGAGGTGGTACTCGGGGGAGGGCGGGCCAGTTGGCGAGGGGAGGACACACCAGTGCACACAGGTGTGGGATGAGTTGGCTTCTATCTTTCAGGGGAAGCAGAGCCGGGGCTCGGGAGTGTATGCGGGGGCGGGGGGCGTGGTCAGGGGGTCAGGTGAGTGGGCTGGAGAGTTTGCATGCTTGCTGGGGAGTTTGCATGTGATGTGATCAAGGAGAATTATAGAGACGGACACGGTGAAGGTGCCACTTAAGGGTGGCCTAGTCTGGCAGGACATTGAGGACGGATGGATCTGAAATTGATCAGGCATTGGGAGATGATTTTCCGTAGAATGTGACATCTTCTCAGGCAGAGTCCGTCAGGAAGGAGGAATATAACTCTCTCTCTATTTTTCTTTAAATTGAGAGTGGGCTAATTAAATAATTTTGGGGGCTCTGACACTTTCTAACATTTTTTTCCCGCTGTGACACTTACTTTATCCCGTCATGTCTGGGCACAGCGTGGTCGGAGTTTGACGGTGCCGCTTTGCTCGGTGCCGCCCTAGGAGGAGGAGAAGCTGATTGATGTCAGGATAAGGATTTGGGGTTTCAGAAATTTGTCAAGGATTGCCAGTGTTAAGGATTTCTTCTTGATGCTGGACACATTTTTGCCTATTTGATTCTAACAGCTTTTTGGCTTAATGTCAACATTGGTTATATGATTTTTAAAAATGTTTGTTTATGTATTTATTTTACTGTATTTTTTTGATTACCGTTTATGCCCCTTATGTCCCCCCACCCCCGACCACAGTCACCACCCTGTCGTCCATGTCCACGAGTTCTTTTTCCATTTTATTTGATCCCTTCTCCTCCTCTCCCCCTCCCCCCCACCCCCCCAGAGCTGTCACCCTGCTCTCTCTGAGTTCCTCTGTTTTGCTTGTTAGTTCAGTTTGTTCATTAGATTCCACGTGTGAGTGAGATCGTGTGGTGTTTGTCTTTCTCCGACTGGCTTATTTCACTCAGCGTCATGTTCTCCAGGTCCATCCACGCGGTCACAAAGGGTAAAATTTCTTTTATGGCCGAGCAGTATTCTATGGTGTGAATGTCCCTTAGCTGTTTTATCCACTCATCTGGCTGCTTCCGCGTCTCGGTGATTGTAAATAACGCTGCAATGAACATAGGGGTGCTTGTGTTCTTTCGAATTAGTGTTTTGGGTTCCTTGGGATATATTCCCAGAAGTGGGATGACTGGATTGAAAGGCAGATCCATTTTTAATTTTTTTGTGGAAACTCCGTACCGCTCTCCGCTGTGTCTGCACCACATTGTGATGAAGATTCCCTTTCTCCACATCCTCACCAGCACTTGTTGTTCATTGATTTATTGATCACAGCCGTTCTGACAGGTGTGAGGTGATATCTCACTGTGGTTTTAATTTGCGTTTCTCTGATGATTAGTGATGTTGAGCATCTTTTCATATGTTTATTGGCCTCTGTATGTCCTCTTTGGAGAAGTGTCTATTCAGGCCCTTTGCCTATTTTTTAATGGGATTATTTGTTTTTTTGGTGTTGAGTTTTGTAAGTTCTTTATAAATTTTGGATATTAGCCCCTTATCAGATGTATTGTCAAATATGTTCCCCCATTCAGTGGGTTGTCTTTTTATTTTTTAAAAACCAGTTTGGTTTCCTAAAAACTTTCAGTCCATGTGTGATAGATTCATAGTTAGGAAGAAGCCATCTAATGAAAAAATCTATTGATGGAAATACAGTATATGAAGTGATAATTAAAATGCTACCAGTAACCCCAGCTCTCTTTCCATTGTGAGTGCTATGAAGACACAAAAAGAATACAGTCCCGACCCCGGGCACGACGTGTGTGAACCTTGAGAATGCTGTGCTCAGTGAAAGAAGCAGACACAAAATGCCAACATTGTGTGCCTTTGGTATCGGGGAGCTGGAGTCCTCAGATGCAAGAGACAGGAAGTCGGTTTGGGTTGCCAGGGGCAGGGGGAGGGTCCAGTGGGCAGTGGTTGCTCAGTGGGTCCGGGGGTTCCGTTTGGAGAGATGAACGGGTTTTGGAAATTGATAATGTCACTGGTAGCACAACATTTGAATGTGACGATGCCACTGAATTAAAAATGGTTCAGAGGCTAACTGCATATCACATATACTTTACCACAATAAAAAAAAATCACGGTTGTCTGGTCTCACGAACAGTTATAAATTTCTTCTATTTAAACGGTGACGCTTTTATATTTGTCTCTTGAAAGAAAAGGCGACTTTTGGGAGCATCAGAGAAGATGATCTGGGCAAAGACTAAATGTGTTTTAATATTAAAGACAGGCTGAAACAAGTAGCCTCGGCCCTTCTGCCTCCGCTGACGTCTTACCACCTTTTGTCGTTCCCAGCTTTCTATAACTATGACGCCAGGGGAGTGGACGAACTCTCTTTACAAATAGGAGACACCGTGCACATCTTGGAAACGTATGAAGGTGCGTATACATTTCGGTGTCTTTTCTCTTGCTGTTTTGGGCAGTTAGCACGCGCTTTCCGTGCCCAATGTGGGCAAAGCATCACCTGGTTAAGAAAGCGTGTATACGCATGTGCCTTTCTCCTGTGATCCATTTTCTTGTGTGATGGAGCCCCTTTCCTGTGAGGACAGTAGTGAAGCTATCCATTATTTGACAAAGGCGTTATTAAGATGAACTTAAAACCAAAAATTCATTTTCTTAGCCTCGAAAACTTTCTGTTGAAAAAGCTGTCTTCATTTAAAAAAACTCATTGGTTCCTTTTTGTGCAAATGTATGTGAATCCTGACTGTTAATAACTGACTACTTGGAAAAAAATGTAAGACTAGGTTTAAGATGTTTCAGTAGAAGTCGTTGTTTTGAGGTATGTGACGGGAATGGTGGGACCTTCTATCCTCTCACTTCGATCTGTTAATAACATCCTCAGAGGATCCAAAATTGTCTTTTCTTATTTCCTTTTTTTTTTTTCAACCTGGGACCCCATTTTCCTAGGAGTGAACAGAGATGGTCCCCACTCTGTGGCATGTGGCCCAGGGAAGCAGTTGTTGTAATTACCCAGCAGAATACACAGCTGCTGACTGTGGTTTCCCGGCGTCCCTGGTGTCCCGACCCACCGTTTTTCACGCCGCCTGTTCTGCGGACTGTGTGAACGGGCCGCCTTGTAGCTTGCACGCCGGCGGTTGCTGCACAGAGGAGATGCCTTGGGCTTCACATTCTTCCCGTCGGGAGTTTTTGTACGACGGAGTTTTAGTGTTGGTGGCTTGATCCCCTGCTTCAAGGGATGACTCCTGTATAGCTCAGGAATAAAAGGAAGCAATTAAAATCGATGATTACAACAACCAAATTGCTTTTAGATTGGGTTTAGCTGAACCCTTCCAAGTGGGAGGAGGGGGTAGAGAGGCATGGCAGGCACCCCATTACCGGCACCACGCCGAACCTCAGATTCTGTCCTTGAAATCCACTTGGCACGCGGGGGAAGCCATGCTCTGCTTTCCTGCTGGAGGCCAGCTCGGACTGGCCCTGGTGTCCTCCCAGACACCTGTGACAGGCGCCAACCTGGTCACATACCCGCGTTCATGTCCCTTGTTTCCCGACGGGACCCATGCTGACTTGGAATTCCATTCCATGTGCGCCTCTTACCCTACAAAGTCCTCCTGGAAATAAAAAAAAGCTTTCATGGGTCCTACAGAGCTCGGCCTGGAGCTAATGAGAAGGGTGACGAGCACCTTATGCCGGTCTTCAGTTTTACAGCGGACAGTCTGGTGGCCTCATCCACTGTCACTATATCTTGCCAATGGCTGAGAGGAAACATAAATTAAGTGGAGGTCAAGGATCAAACCTCTCATCTCAGACAGTCTTCTGATCCGAAGGGGAAAATACTCCTCCATCTTCTTTATTTCTGCCCCTGGGTCAGCTCACGCTGGACTTCTGGTTAATTAACACTGGGCAGTGACGTCATTTCTGAATAGATAACATTTCCTGTGCGGCCTGGGTGGGTAGGGACTGTGACTTCTTGTCTTTCACCATCGAAGAAGAATGTCCTTATCAAAGCCGTGGGACCCTCGGGCCGGTAGTGATCTCTGTCATGCATTTGACCTAAAAAGAGAAAACCCAGAGAGCAGACAGCTGACCTCTGGGCCCGCATCCTGAGAAAGGACCCCTCCGTGAGCCTTGATTTGGTGGGTTAGTCAGTCTTCCAAATTTTGTTTGAAATACTCCACTCTTTGTAAAGACTTTGATGATGAGTGAAATCCTCTTATTTGAAAATTGTCTTTTGGTTTGAATCAGAACCAGGTCAGAGAAATGGGTCTGGGGGAATAGTTTGGACTTTGGGAGACTTGGTGATTTAATTACCCTCACCTATAAATGGAATAATTGTTTTTCCACTCTTTCTGCTTATTCTGTTTCAACTTCATGGATTGATGGACATGAATGAAGGCGGGGATCGCTGGAGGGAGTGAGTGGTGCTGGGTGGAGGGTGGCAAAAGGGGAAAACTTGGAACAAGTGTAATAGCATAGTGAATTAAAACAATAAAGTAATTTTAAAAAAAGAAAAAATATATTTCATACACTGTATTAGAATTTGGCATTTTCTTCTTTCCTCCTTGTTCCTACTCCCTCCCACTTCTCCTCTATGAAAATTTATTTCTGTTTGTCAAATTTGATTTTCTTTTTCTGTGTGATCCCTCTCAGGATGTGACTGAGATTGCACCAGAGAATATAAAATTTCTAGGGGCTCACTCTTTATAGGAAGACTCAGAAAACAGATCTGCTCTCCAAGGATGGTTAATTTGTCTGAGGTTGCCGCGGGAGGCGTGGGGCATAGAGCAAGGACAAGACCTGTACAGGTCGCTGTGAAGGGGAAGGAGCGTGAGGGGCCGCCGAGGGCATGCCCTGCCTTTTCGCGGTGTCCGCGGTCGGGCTGACCCACGTCCCCAGATGTTTATTAAGTGGTCCTCGTGTGGCCCCGGTGTGCCTGGTCTCTCCCGGGACTGGATGCTGTACCTGGGGGAGAGTGCAGGTGCTGGGCGAAGATTAGGAAATTACTGTTTCGGTTAAACTGCAGTCTCCGCCCTGCAGCAGGGTTCGAGGTTTGCCTCCTCCTTGTCTTAGGGTGTCTTCCAGCCTGTGAGCCTTGCAGGGCAGCAGCTGGGTCCGACTGGCCTGTAGGTTTGCTCTGTCCAGGGCGGGTCTGGTGCACAGAGTGAGGGCTCGGTTGGTCGAAGGGATCATGTATGCGCAAAGTCTTGGGAAGGCAACCTATCGATTTGTCCTTCTGCTTAGGAAGGCCATTAAGAGAGAAACTGCCGTCTGCCAGCATAAGTAAAAGAAAAGATAGCCCACAGCTTGCTGCTCTCCCCCCCCACCCGCCCCCGCTCCTAGAAAGCCCCACTGCTGTGTTTGAAGTGGGTTTTCTGTGTGTTTGTGGTCTCTTTCCGGTTGGTGCGTATGTCTGTTTTTCATGAATATAAATGTGGTCGTAGCTCTCCCTCTGTTTCTGACTCGTTCCTCCGTGCACCACTCCAAACCCTGCTGTCTCTGGATGGTTCGCCCCCGGTGCTCTCTGCTTTGTGGGCACCCCCCACGTCTCACTGACGGCCCCCCTGCTGCGGGCGCTCCTGTTCCTCCTCTTCCTGCCCCCGCAGGATCACACGGCCGTGAGCCCCTGTGTCCGTCCCGCCGTGCCCGGATGGGGGTGCGTGGGGCTTTGGGATGCATTCTCAGGAGGGGGTTGCTGGTCGCGGGGTTGCAGGATATAAACTTTGGATAACTGGGGACGGCTGCTCCTACACGCATTGCCACGGTGGCATTGCCACTTCCACCCACAGTGGCCAGGGGTGACCCACATCCTGCTGTGTTCCAATCTCTGCTGCTCTAATCATTGTGCTTTTCATTTTATTTCTTTATTTCTTAACTGTTTTAATCCTGAGGATATGTTTTACTGATTTTAGAGAGAGAGGAAGGGGGGAGGGGAGAGAGAGTGAGAAACGTCAATGTGAGAGAGAAACAGTGATCAGTTGCCTCTTGTAGGCGTGCTGACCAGGGGTGAACCCACAAACCTTTGGTGCACGGGACCCTGCTCCAGCCTGCTGGGCCATCTGGCCAGGGCTGATCGTTGTATTTTAAGTGTTTATTTCTCCGGTCATTATGAAGTTTGAACATCGCTTCATACGTGTGTGTGTCAGACTTTCAGGTTCCCTCCTCTATGCCCTGCTTATAAACTTGGCTTACATTTTACTTGGTTCCTCTCTTTTCCCTGTCACTTTGCAGTACTGCCTTATATAATCTAGGATGATAATCCCTTGTCAGGCTCAGACAAGAAAGGGCATATCAATACTGACAACACAGAAAAGACACCACAACAGCAGGAGAGCGGACAGCCTTTACGTGGAGTAAATGGGGCTTTGAATCCCTGAGTGCTCGGACCGTCCCGCGTCTTGTCTCTGCCTGCGAACGCTGTCCTGGAGGGCCCCGATTCGGGACGGGCACAGAGGGACCACTGACGTGGACAGCACGGCTCCCGGGAGATAAACGCCCAGCTGTGCAGCTGAAATCCGACTGTTTGTGCCCCCCGTGCCCCCAGTCTGTCTCTCTGGTGCCTTGTCAGGAAAGTGAAGTGACCTCAGCTGGTCATCTCATGGTCTCCGCAAGTCCTTTGCAAGGCGCCTGGGCATCTGCACGCCCTGTGCTGGACCCTTAGAGCATCTGTCTGCTTAATCATCCCTGAGGACCTTGCTCTCATGAGCCCCATCCCTTTCCGGTGTCCCCACCCCTGCCTGTGAAAATGATTACTTCTTCAGAGGGGTCCCGCCCTTGCTGCGGTGTTTTCCCGGGTCCTGTTCCTGAGCTAGTTCAGATGCCCCAGTTTCTGAGGCTGACTTTTGGGTGCTGTTTGGAAGTGCAGTGTCCGGCAGCTCTGCAGGGATGCCCCAGCTTGTGCATTGCATGTGCTCATGGTGGTCCTCTGGCCTGGTCCTTCTGTTTCTGTGGGCCGAGCTGGAGTGGGACTGAGCTTCGGGTGCATGTCTCCGAGGGAGGCGTCCCAAAGTGACTTCAGAGGGTTTGGGATGAGGAAACGTTCCCAGGCATCAGCTGTGGTGGCATTGCTGGGAGGCTGTGACCGACGTGGACCCGTGGCTGTTTGCAGGGGCCGTCTCTGCCTTCAGCCTGAGGGGAGGGGCCCGGTGTGGGCAGGTTGAAGAGACCCTTCCCTCTAGCATGGGGTTCCTGCTAGCAGCTGTAGCAGTCAGTCCCTCTGCCCTCACTCCTCTCTCCTCCCCACTTGGACGGAATGGGAACTTGAGGCTAGGCCGGACCTAAGGCGGGGGGTGGGCCCATGGGCCCAGGCTGCTGCTTCCTGTCCTGGGCTTTTGCCACAGAAGGACTTTGTGAGACGTGGCTGCTCCAGGGCACTGCTCCTCTGCTCTGAAGCGGGAGGAAGTTGGCTCTCAATAGGATTTCTGTTACGGGGCAGCCCTTGATGATCTGAGGATGCTGGCGTCTGCACTTGGCAGTGACCCCAATCCACGTCAGACAGAGGGAGAGATAGGAGGATGCATTCACAGGAGCCAACTCGGGGACGAGTGGGCAAAGGACATTCCTCCTCCTAGATATGTGTTTCTTGACTTTTAAGTGACGCCTTTGCAGCCACGTGTGGCCGACAGAGGTGAAGGAGCTGCAGTCTGCCTGCTCGGGCTGCTAGCCAGGCCTCAAGTACAGCTTTGAGGTGACCTCTGTGAGACCCCCCGCCCCCCCCCCCAGTATATGCCAAAGCATTGGGAACAGAGTCCTGGTGACAAACTGCCCTCCCAGGGTCACACATGAAGGTGCTGTTAGGACCCTCCGATGTCTCCTCGCACTAACCGTCTCCACTTTGTGTTTGTTCAGGGTGGTACCGCGGTTACACCTTAAGGAAAAAGTCTAAGAAGGTAAGTCGCTTTTTTATTAAACCCAGTGCCTGTCTCTTCATAAATCACCCTGTGAGAGGAAATCAATTCTATCTCATTTGTGCCTACGCGCGTTCCTTATTTATCTCTTTCTCTGAATTTCAACTACATGTGGGCTGAAATGTGCACTGCCCCGAATTGCTTTCTTCTGAACAATGTGCGGACATAGCATTCGCCGCAGCGTTTCCGGGAGCGAGGGCCGGGCTGTGACACGCTGCCAGCCCGTGCTCGCGGAAAGCAGAGGCCTCTCCTTTTCCTGGTAGAAGTTTGTGCCCTACTGAAACGCAGGACGGACGGGCGAACGGTGGGGGTGCAATGCCTGCGGAAACAAAACGCAAAACCAGAAGACTGGTCGTGATTTTCTGTTTTCCATTCTACTGGACGATACGTTAACAGACGTTGCGAAGCTCATGCACGCTCCTTTCCCTCTTGCTCAGGACTGTTTTGATATCACTTACGCCGGCTTGCAGAAGAATGGCAAACTGCTCCCCAGGGCCCTTTGCCTCTGAGACACATAATTGTGCCTTGGTCATTGTGGCAGACGCTCCCAAATGCAGTTCAGCTGTGGCTTTTCCGTTCTTAGCTCCACCAGCCTAATGATGGTCCTTCGGTTTCACTTTATGATCTAGAAGTAACGTCCATTCTGAGCTGTGGTGAGGCTGTCCACGCTACCCCTTACATGTTTAACATCTAACTATGCTGGACAGATGGGTCATTTTACTTCTGTTTCTGAACTTCGCCTGTCATTAGCTCCTTGTTGGGCTGGGCCCCTCCTGTGGTCCTGAGCCTGTAACTAAGGCATCTGAAGTCAGTGGCTCACACAAGGACTCCCCACCCACGCCACCAGCCTCAAATTGGGCTGCAGGCTCTCTCTATCCAGTGGCCTGGAGCCATGAGGGTCAATCAAGGTCAGATTCAAACCAGCTAGGTGGTTGCTTAGCGTTCTCCCGGGGAAGCTGTGGCCCACGTCGATGGCCCCTTTTATAACTAAGAGTGCCTTCCTGCAGCTGCAGCCCTGAGTTCGATCTGAGAGCTTTATTGATAAAGACCTTGGACCACAGACCACTGTGGACCGCTGGCTTGGTTGCTCTGCCTCTGTCCTTCTATCCTACTCGTGCCCTCTCTGTGCTGTTTGTCCTCGTGTGAAATCCAGCCACTATCCCATAGGCAGGCGGATCGGGCATCGTGATGCCTGAGTCCTTCCCCAGCCCGATAAGTAGTTGTGGTTTCCTGGGTGGCCTGTGTCAATTCGTGGGGGCCAGATGCTGGGAAAGACCAGGCAGAAGCACCTGTTCCCGCAGCAGGCAGGCAGGTCAGAGGCACTGGCCCTACTGAAAGGGCTTCAGCTGCACGCCCTGAATCACATGCAGGAAGCCATACCTGGCTGGCAAGCCCTGGCCTTCCAGGTGCTCTCTCGGCTCTGCCTCCTGCCAGGAAGGGACGGCTTCGTCTTGTCAGGGAGCAGGGTCAGCATGCCTGGCGAAGCTCCTGGCTCAATGTGGGCTGCCCCCAGCCCTGGGCGTCCCGGAGGAGCTGTCTCCGGGCTCTGTGCAGTCAGGCCTGTGTACATGGTGTGGAAAATTGGGGTGTTCCCCCAGAGTGGTGCGGATTGGGCGAAATGCACCCATTTCTGTATTTTATCAGACAGGCCCTCGGTTTGGAGACTGTCATGAAAGCCTCGGGGTGGGGGGCCAGGTAAGTGGTCACCGAGCACGTGGTGGTCAGTAGTGTGAGCTGGTGACTTCGGTGAGGTCAGGGACGGTCAGAGACCATTGTCCACAATGAATGTAGGCACCAGTGGCCCCTGATCTGCCTGTGCCCAGGTCGGCAGTGAGAACGAGGCGGCCTATGGAGAAGACGCGGGAGAGCCCTCTGGGATTTTTTTCTTTGCAAACAGACTCCGTCTCTTCTTTCCTGAGACGCCAGCGGCCTCTCTGGGACACGGAGTTGCCGTCTTTCATACTTGTCTTCTTTGCTCTGTGTTGTGTGAGACCTAGCAGAAGGCTTGCAGAATTAATGCAGATCCAGTCGCCCCTCTCGCACCTTTTGGGGGACAGCTGTTTGATTGGCAAGCACTATTCATATTGATCATAAAATTGTTTTTTGTTTCCTCCCCGAAGGGTATATTTCCTGCTTCATATATTCATCTGAAAGAAGCCATAGTTGAAGGAAAAGGGTGAGTCTGGTCCTGATGTTTCATGGAAGAGGGTGACGCGTGGCCCTTTCAGGGCACCCTTGGGGGTGGAGAGTGGGTGTGACTGGCCCGCGTGTGACCAGAGCTGGGGAGGGAAGCGGGGATTCAGGGTGGCGTACAGCGTGGCTTTGAGCCTTTGAAGAGTCTCAGGTCAGCTCACCTGCAGCCCTTGTCCTGAACCTGAAGTCAGTTTCAGGAAGCGTCCCAGTGCCCCGTGTGTGCTTGGGGAGCCGCCTCAGGTGGCAGAGGCTGCACGGCCCCCACCCTCCCGCATGGAGCCCGTTTCTGGAAGACTTGGGGGCAGTTTAGCGCGAACAGCAGGTGTTCAGTTGGGCCATGTGCACTGTACCTTTTGTCCAGTTGTGATGCACGTTTCGTCGCGGTCCCGGGAGTGATGCAGAAGGTGGTTAAAAGGACATTTGCAGAGCAGGGGCCCATTAGGCAGAAGTGGCAAGTGAAGAGCCAGGTGTGAACTGGGTCCTTGTTTGTCTCAGCCACGGCTTCGCACTCAGTTAAATATGGAAGTCATAAAATCACTAATCATGTGATTACTGCATAATGATATCTCTTTGGCTGAGTGCGAAATTGCCTTTCCGAGCGCTGTGCTTCTAACGTGTACAGGGGAGCAGCTGCAGGTCTGGAGCTCCACCACACCTCCTTCCCGCAGAGAACGTGCCGGGGAGGCGTCCGTCCGTGAGCTGACCTGCAGTGTGGTACTTTCTATACAGATAAAATGTGTGTGCCACACTGTATCAGAGGGAAGAGAAAAAGGGACGTTTTGGAGCTTCCACCCTGTTGTGGAAATGCCTGGAGGAAGGACGTGCTCAGTGGGGGGATCTGACCGTAGAGGACCAATTTTTTAAAGAGCACTTTGATGATGACAAAGGAGTATGTGGAAAATAAAATGATGATGCATAGTAGTAAAGTGAACAAGAGACCCTTTTAATTCTCAGTAAATAGAGTCACACCCTGCCAGACAGAGGGACGGACACACATAGACAGAGACACTTTGTTCCCATCCCTGGTCTGGTGTCAGATCCCCAGTGGGAGCAATGAATGGAGCGAGGGGGGAATAAACAGCTTAGGAACCATGCGGAAGCGTGGGCTGAGCGCCCCGGCACTGTCCACCTGGCCCTGCCCCGCTGCAGCTCCCCCGGCCCAGGCCCTCCTGCCTTCCTCCCCTTCCCCTCCATCGGCCTTCCCGTCCTTCTCCTGGTCCTCCGTCCTTTCCAGCAGAGGCCATGCTTGCATCCCACCCCACCTGCCTCCTTGCTCTCCAAGGTCAAAGTCGGTGTCCTGTGTCTCCTATGTGGCTCCTCTGTTGCTCCATACACTGGCCTACTCAGCTCTCAGACGTCCTGGATCATTACCTGATGACTGTCACCACCCATTCTGTACCTCTTCCCCCAATAACCAGGTGGTTCCCACTTGTCCCCTCCCCCATGCTGATACGGTCACCAATGCACCCCAGTTTCCAGACTTGAGGTGTCTCCTCGGTCCTCGTCTTCCGGAGCTTTCCTGCATCGTTGGGCACTTTGGCTTCATGTCACCTAAAGCTCCATGTTTGTGTGACACTTTCTTGCCCCGTGTCTGTCACTGCCCTTTGTGGTCCCTGGACTTATTACTCTCAGCCTGCCCTCCTTGGCTCCTTCTTTGTTGCCCCTGCCTCTGAGTTAGCCTCTGCGGTTCTCAAAACGTCAGCTGTGCCCTCTCTGTAGGGAACACTTGGATGAGGACCTCCAGCTCTGGCTGTCCCCTGAGGTCTAGCTCCATCACACAGAGCCAGGTAGCTGACAGGAGTCACCGCCATGGGCTGAGCACGACATCCATGCATTCTCCTGGGCGCCCCGCTGGATGTCTTTCCCCTTGGCCTCGTCTAAGGCCCTAGGTGGCAGGCGTTGCTGGGTTTGGGAGTCGCTGGCCCCCCGCAGGTAACACAGTCGTTACAAAGGTAACGCAGCATAGCCATATCAAATACGTTAGAGCCAGCTGACACCTCAGTCCAAGGGACAGACTAGGCCGATCAGAAGGGAGAAGGAGAAGGCTACGGCCCTGAGAACAGGACACGGTGCTCTCAGGGAGCCCCCTCTGTGTGGTAAGAACCTGCCTGAGTCTGCAGAGCCGCTGGGAAGAGCCCACTGCACTCAGCATGGAACTCGGGATCCGAGAGATGAGAACTCCCCTGGTGCCGTTGACGGTACTCACCCCGAGAGTGGGGAGGAAGCCCCCTCAGACTTTGTGAGGGGCCCTGCAGGGTGTCGTGCGCCCCGGTTTCCTCGGCATCCCTGCTGGGAAATGTGGACACAGACTAGGCAGGGCCCTTTTAGCAGTCACGTCTTGTCATGGCCACCGAAGATGTCCCAGCCAAGGTTCATTCCTAAGCCTCGTTTTGTCAGGGGTGCTCTCGTATGGCCCCCTCCCTCAGACAAGGGTCCCCACTGCTCCTGTGGGACTTGTGACCAGACCACTCCGCAGACTGGCTTTGTCTCAGGGACTCCGTCATTTCTCCCACTGGGGGCCCCCCACCCTCAGGAAGCCTTTGCAGGCCTGAACCCCAGTGCTTAGCTGAAGTTGGGGTTCTGCCCTCATAGAAGTCTGGGCCCTGCACAAATCAGGCTGTGCAGGTGGGACCTCCTCCCCGCCCCTATGCGTTACTGGTGATTGGAGTCTCATCTGTTCAGGACACGGGGTCTCTTCAGCACCTCTGGGGCCCAGTGGGCTCACATCACAAGCCACAGATTCAGTCTCTCCCGCAGCCCCCAGAATTGGGAGTCCTGTGTAGGGCACTGCCCGCCCAGAGCGCGACCAGAAAATGGGTAGATTTGAGGAAAAACAATGCACACCAGGACAGGGGGTTAAGCCTAAGTCAGGGGCTAGCCTGCCGGGACAGAGACCAGCGAGCGAGAAGGATGATCAGGGTCTGGGGTCAGATGGGGCGCCTGCGGACATCGGAAAGCAATGACTTTGCTCAGAGCCCGTCACGGGTGACTGCTTCGGCATTATCATCTAATGAGTTTTATGCATGACGGAAATGCAAAACGCCTCTTCACCCAAACCTGCATTTTAATGCCATGCAGATTGGTTGTAATTTATGGCACATGTAAGATAGACGGTGCACAGGTTAGGGAGGGAGTTTCCACTTCCCAGACCTTGGCGTTCTGGAGACTTTTAACGGGCTATCATTTGCCTCCTTCGTCTTGGCTGGGCATCGGAGGTGGACAGCTTACACACAGGACAGCGGTCAGACATTCTCAGGCTTTGTACCAATATTACCTGTCGCTCCTAGAGATGTCGGCATGCACACGTGGACACAGTCTGATTTCTGTGTTTTCTCTCCATTTGCTGAAGTATTTAGCTCCAGGGCCCAGGTTTGGGATTTACAGGGTGCACGTCGCAGGGGTTCACGAAGCTGTGGACTCAGCTGCCCTTCCCTTCTTCCTCCCCAGGCAACATGAAACGGTCATCCCGGGTGACCTGCCGCTCATTCAGGAAGTCACGACGACGCTGCGTGAGTGGTCCGCCATCTGGAGGCAGCTCTACGTGGTGAGAACTGTGTGGGGGGAGGGGTGGTGAATCGGAGCCGAAATACCAATGGTGCCCTTTCTGGGCCTTTGCTGTCCCAGTGGGCGCTTCGCTTTCCCTGGGAGCCCCAGAAGCAGACCTCTGGGACTGGCGACACTCAGAAAGGGCAAGGAAGACGACAGGGCGCGGTGTTCTGCTCAACCTCGGGGGGTTATGGGCCCTTTGACTGGCTCTGTGTTGGGGTGTGACCACTGCGATCGCAGCAATAAAGGGGCTGTAAGGGGCGGGGTCCCGGGTCTTTCCTTCCTTGTGTGTGAAAGGGACCGGGCCGCTTTGCTTCCAGAGGCAGGATTAGGCGATCAGTCTGGATCTACCCTCAAAGTTTATATTTCGATCTTGAAAGCAAAACTCTGCTTCTAAACTGAAGCAGGTGCTTATTTATGGGTTTGGTAGAAGATGGTCTCTGTCTGTTTATTTTGGCCATTACCTGCCTGTAGGCGCTGCCCCTTGTCATTTGAGAAAAAGTACACAGCCTTCTAGAGTGAACGGAGCGTGCTTGTCAGAGGCGGGGGGTGACTTGTGCGCCAGTGCCGGGCTCTGCTGTGTGGGCAGACGTCTCATTCCCTCAGGGAGGCGGTGGCTGTGGCCTCTTCCATGTCGTATTGCCTCAGGGCCTGTCCTTGCACGTAAATTCATATTTGCAGAAGATTTCCTTTTGTTAGCCTGCATTTCTATTTGAACTGTTGGATTCTTCTCCTATGCTAATGTTGTCCATGCAAAAGCAGGCTGTGCCAGCCAGTCACTGCTCCGTCTGTCCGGAGCACGGGAAACTTCCTGACGCCCCGCAGCTGCTCCCTGGGCCGCTTGCTGTTTCTAATCATACAGCGGTTTCCTGTAAATGCTCGGTAATGAGCAGTTGCAGTGATCGTTCATCAAATGTTCTCGAAAACCTAAAAGCGTAAAGTTAGCTGTGAATGCGTTGTGTGAATCTGAGCAATTTTGTGGTCGGCGTTTCATGTTCGACTTAGCAATTTTTAAACAAAAAATACGGCAGCCAAACCAACAGGCGTTGGTGCTCAAACGTTAGTGGACACGGTTTCAGCCAGATAGGCCTGGGTGGCTGTTCCGGCCGACCCCCTTGGTGTCCTGCTTCAAAATCCATGTTTGCCTTTTACAGACTTACATTGTTGGACTTGTACAAAGCCAAAGTGAGATGCTTAGGATATTTTCATGGACAGTTTTGGCTTTTATTTCCTTTTTGCTCTACTGTGTTCTTGTGCCCAAGTTAGCAAAACATGAAGGGTTTTAGCCATTTGAGAAATGGACCTCAGAAAAATGGACAAGGAGAGTTAGTAAGAGGGAAATAACTGCTCAATAAGCTGTTGATTTTGGCCATTTAGTTTTCATTCAGTAAGTTAAAAGGAGGGTAATACCGTAGAGAAGAGTCGACGGGATGTGAAAGAGCTGGTTAGGGCGCTACACGACGCAGGGGTGGCGGGGAATCGTACACGTTCCCAGAAAGAGGGTTGAGCTCCAGAAACAGTGGGGTGTGAGGCTCAGCTACATCGAGGAGACCTTATTTTAACAAGTAGCAATGAGGATGTTTTAATTTTTTATAGGGAGCATGTGTTCAGAATTTTACCGACTCAGTTTTCACCTAGATTTCTCTTCACGGAAAGAGCCAGTGGGTCATTTTTCCTTTGGGTCATCCCTAGTGTCCTTGATGAATTGCCCTCTTGCAGTTGGAAAACTGGTGCTTTTCTTTCTGCCAGCAGTCCCCTTGACATAGGTAGGAAGTGATAAGAAGTGCGAAGTTTGTACCTTACCTACGTTTTTCTTGCGGCATCAACACACCCCGAGCTTGGAGATTCGGATTTGGCTTCTTGTGGGAGCCTGTCCACCGGTGCTGCATGACCCACCGTGCACTGGGGGTCTGCCGCTGTGTCCTCTGTAGCGCAAGCGACAACATGGCGTCGGGGTCAGCTCCTCCGTGTGCGCAGGGATGCTGAAGACTGAGTAGGTGAGGTCTTTAGGCTCCGACTGATTCTGAAGGAGAGTCCGTGGCTTCCCTTCTGGGGCCAGTCACTCCAGTGGGCTGGCTTTGAGACTCTCAGTCTCGATCCTGCTCTGGTGAGCCTCTGGATTCAGCGGTCCACAGCCTAGAATGCTGGAGGCAATATTGAGGATCACACTTTACTTTTTAACCTTTCCATCTTTCAGTGTCTGGTAGGAGCCAAATTCCATAGGACGCATAATTTGGCATGAATTGCATTCTGTCCTGAAAAGCGAATTCCACAGGGTGTTTCCTACCCAGAGCGCTGAAACGGGCTTCTCTCTCCCCGCACACAGCAAGATAACAGGGAGATGTTTCAGAGTGTTCGGCACATGATCTACGACCTCATTGAGTGGCGATCGCAAATTCTGTCTGGGACTCTGCCGCAGGATGAGCTCAAGGAGCTGAAGAAGAAGGTCACTGCCAAAATCGATTACGGAAACAGGTCGGTTTATTTGAGAGATGATTTCATGCTTAAACTGTTCCGTATAATAACATCGGCATAGGCCTTGAGGAGACCAACATCATATTTTATCATAAAACCACACTTCCAACATCCAAATGGTGGCATGGTTTTCATTTTGAATACGATGAGGGATTTTCTGTTGCATCTCGAAAACCAGGAGTTTTCTGAGTCATAGTGGAAACCTGTGCTTCTCTTCAAGAACCTGGGGTTAGAGCAGCCTGTCCCTCCCACGATGACGCCCCAACAAGGAGCTGCTGCTTTTCTGTGCAGTGTTTGACCTCGAAGGCATGGGGTACTTGGTGCACTAACAAGTGCCTGATTCCTTTCTGTGGGTACTAGGTTCTCAGCGTTGAAAGAGACACCAAAGGTTCCCTTTAAATGTGTCACCAGTGGAGGGATACCAGATTCGGCAAACAGCAATAGAGCCCTCTAAGTTTGAATCTCAGACAAAGAACAGAGAATTCTCTTTGTGTGAGTGTGGGCACAAGTTCCCACATCCAGCCAGCCTCCACCCAGCCGCTCTGGAATGCCTTCCGCATGGTGTGGCCCCTCCCCCACAGAGCTGTAGGTTCCCCCCACCGTGAGCTTTTGATGTCCCATCCAGAATGGAATTGAACTGCTGCAGCCTGATTCGGCGGGGTCTGGGACCGGGATGAGGCTGTGGCTTCCCCACGGAAGGACGCTTTGGTCGGTGAGAGCTGCAGGAAGCCTTACACATGATCTGGTCACGTGGGTCCCAAACACTGGTCTGTGTCACCATCACTTGGAGAGCTTATAACATGCAGACTCTGGGGACCCGCTTCTTACAGGTCTGATTTCCACTGCCTGGGACACTGGCTGGAAATCTGACTTTAAAGATAGAGTTGGACTCTAATGGACAGCAGATTGGGAGGCTTCAGGTTTTGCCCATCCCCTGATTTTACACATTAGGACATGCACTCGGAGACGAGAGGAGTTGCATCCCTCATCGCTCACGGTGAACCAAAGAGCCTTTCTGTACCATCAGAGTCAGGACGTCCTTTTGTTTTCTGGTAATTCACACTTCCAGATGTGAAAGGTGTCTAAGCCACATTATTCTTCCTTCCATGTAGTCTTTGGAGTAGAAAGACTGCAGGGGGTTTTGTTTGTTTTCCCGGAAACCCCCGTAGGTCCTGGGGATGGCACATTTGATAGTGCCGGTGAAACCCACTTCACAACCAGCTGCCTGAAGAAACCAAACTTTTGGGGCTTTGATTTTATTTTCTGTGAGAGTATTGTATTTTGAACTTGGGTTCAGAAACCACCTGCTTACTTCGGCTGCAGGACACCACCAAAGTACATTATGTCACGGAGCAATCCGGTTAAGAAAGGAAGTGTTTCCAAACATAATTCACTGCCTTGGCAGGAAACACGATCCTTAATAAGACAGTGTTTTGCCTGAGGAACTCAAGCGCACGCTGTAATTTCTCTGTAGACCAGCGCTCCGTACATCTTCCTAGTTCCTTCAGAAAAACTAACACGGGGCAAAATCACAGTGTTGCACGTTTGAGTGTAAAAAGGGTTTCTGAAAGACATTTGAGAAAAGCCGTTTGATTAAAGCCAAGGGCCATCGCTCTAGAAAAATGCACGTACCTAAACCACATCCAGTTTTGTACCTGATTTCTTGGGCATCTCCACCCTCCTTCCCTCACAGGGGCTGTGGCCACCATGGACTTGGCCTCTCGTGGCGTTAGGCTGTCATGCCCGGCCGAGATGCACCGATGCAGCGGAGCTCCCTCTGGGTTCAGCGCCTCTGGGCACAGGGCTGCACGAGGGAGGGCTGGCGTGAAGAAGCTCCCGGATGGCCGCTTCCTGCAATGTCGCCTGTGGCATTCTGGAAAGAGCCTGGATTCTGCCTTGAGAGGGTTCTGGCTCAGGATCCAGGCTCTGGGCTCTTCTAGATGTTTCTCTGACTTTAGGTTTCCTCCTGAGTATATGGCAGGCTGTAGACAGCCCATGGGCCCATGACCTGGGACTCTGCTCTTCAGGATGCTGGTGCCGTGAGGACAGCTTTATTGGCTAGGACCTTCTGGCCAGTCCTATGCCAGGTGCTTTGTAGCTCTACCCACAGCAGGATGGATCCCCTCCCACCCTCAGTAGCAGGGACTCCACCCACACTAAACTGACCCCGCCCACACCAGCACTAACTGCCCACAGGCACATTCAGTTCAGGGCTGGGATAAGCAGTAATATTTGGGAAACATGTTGCAAAGACAGTTAATGAGAGCCTAAAGGGCTTTTTTCTTTCTTTTTAATGTCTTTCTGTTCCTCTTGAGGCACCCCGCAGTCACTGCAGCTACGGAGGCGGTTTCCACGCAGGGCAAGAGGCCTCTGATTATTTGCTTAAAAGCCTGTTCACGCCCCTGTTGCTCACAGGCCCCCTTGGTCTGTTTCACCCTCAGTTAATGTGCTTAGTAGATATTCCAGGGAAAAAAGGAGGTGCTTGTGGTTGCCTCCCAAACAGCGCAGTGGGCCAGCGTGACTCAGAGCGGAGCCCGTCTGGCCCGGCATCAGCCTCCTGTCCAGCCTCGGGGTGACCTTTGGAGCGTTCGGACACCATTTGGCTGGCGTCTCTGCTGCCAAGTCAGTGTTCCCCTCAGTCTTGTTCCTCCTGAAGGCCCTAATCGACATCTGTCTGTCTTTAGACAGACTTTCCTATGTTGTAGGGTTAAAAAAAATCAAAATGTTCTGCTCCTGTAAATGTGTTCCCAGCAGGCGGAAAATCCCCAAGGCAAAGTGTCAGGCGTCTGTGGCTCAGGTCTTCCTGTCTGACTAGAAGGAACACCAGACACACCCCACCTGTAGCCCGGCTCATGGCTTCTGTCCTGTATGCATTTGCCTTCACCTTTCCTTAAATAGCAACTAAGGTAAAAATCACCGATGTTGTTGGATTAGGGAATACGGAGAGAATGTTGCCAGCAAACATTTCCAGGTGGAGACAGGTAGTGTTATTGGCCAGATGCTGCTCACATTTTTAAGTTGGATACTATATTTAACCATCTGGCCAGAAAGTTGCTTAATGTTATTGTGGCTAACTTCCATATGTTTGATGTTGAAACACAGCAGAACGTCTTCATTGAAAATCTTCTGATGGGCTCATTCAGGGATTAGAACTGACTCTAGGTGGAAGGAAAGCTGTGTGGCGGAACCTACCAGAATAAAGCACATGTGTGTGCCCTAAACTGTTCATAGTGTTCATGCAGTGATCAGTAACATCCACTTCACTTGGACTTCATAGATCTGTGAGATTTCTCACTGCAAGACAAAGTCACTGTGGCTGTGGAAGTTTCTGTTACCTTTTTTTTTTAAATTCCAAGGAAATGTGTTTCCAGTTAGAGAAAGTAACCTTGCAGAATTATATCCCCTAAATGTTTGTGGGTGACCACAACTTTCTCTGATGTTTTCCTCTGCTCGGTTGCTGACACTGAAATTGTGTTGGAAAATTCAAGGCCCTTGGTTTGGGTCTCCGAAATTCTGAATTCTTGTCATTCTAGAATTCTGGATTTGGACTTGGTGGTGAGAGACGAAGATGGGAACATCCTGGATCCAGAGCTGACCAGCACAATCAGCCTGTTCAGAGCTCACGAAGTGGCTTCGAAGCAGGTGGAGGAAAGGTTGCAGGAAGAGAAGGTGAGTTCACCTGTCCATCCTGTGCCGTTTATGTCTGGGAGCGTTCTCCCAGCAGCCGTTCTCAGCACTGGTCCAGCATCGTCAGCGAAGCCTGGAATCGGCACAGAAAAAGGACCTGCACAGGCACCGCCATACGGCACATTTCATACAGCGACGCAGGCATGGAGCCTGGCGTCAACACCTGTTGCCGATGACCTGACAGGATTTCATCCCTTGAGGGGTGTGGGGCATATCCGGAGGCAGGTTTCAATGGCATTGACTTTGTGTGCTCATCTTGTGGGAAACGATACTTGATTCTGCGCATCCCCTCTGACATGAGTCGGGGTGACCTAGTCTCAGCTCAATTAGGGCAGGGCACACGTCTTACTGATTTTGTTACACCTCCCATGGCCTTTCATGAGATCATGTACAGAGTAGACATTCAGAAATTGAGGAACTGACTTGTCATCCATTCATTCGGCAAGTATTGTGCACCGGCTGTGTGCTGGGTACTGGGGACATAATGGTGAGGAAGGCGGAGGTGTCCTCAGAGGGCTTAGTAGTCTCCTGGGAGAACCGAAATTAAGTGCACGGCCCCACACGGCAATCACTGTTCTGATTCGTGGGCGGGACCCTTGAACGTTGTGGGGCTCTGAAGAAAATATGCAGTGTGCCCAGGGCTGGGCGTGGCCATTGCACAGGGCATTCGTATTTCCAGTTGGCTGCATGCATGTTTTGAGACCTTAAAGTGGGAACAAGGAAGTGACCGCATGAGTGGCTTTGCTGCGTCGTGCCAAGGGGTGACGCAGGCCTTTCTGTTCGGCAGGGGCTAAAGCAAGCAAGGGCTAGCGACAGGGTGTTGCTGATGCCAGCTTTCTATTGTGCTTCCCCTTACAGTCTCAAAAGCAGAACGTGGACATCAACAGACAGGCTAAATTTGCCGCCACCCCTTCTCTGGCCTTGTTTGTCAACCTCAAAAACGTGGTCTGTAAAATTGGAGAGGATGCTGAAGTGCTCATGTCTCTGTATGACCCAGTGGAGTCCAAGTTCATCAGGTCAGTGACATTCCCCAGCTGCTGCCTGTCCTCTTTGGTCAGTGTTGGGGCACCAGCATCAGAGCCATGACAACGTCTCACTCCAGCAGAGAGCCTTTGGGGGTGTCCCCTGGCCAGACTCCCCCCACACGCAGCTGAGCCGGTGTTCTGTCGGGACAGTGTGCTGGCAGGTAGCTCAGGCTCTTGGGCCGGGGTCAGCTTTCTCATGCACGAGGGAATTTGGGGAGTTTTAAGGATGTAGCCACTGAAGATTGAAGCAATACTTTGTTTCCTGTGTTCTTAGGATTTTATACATCCAGGTCCCCAAATACCGCTCTTCTCTTAAACTTGCTGGTTTGAACTTCTGTTCTCTGTGAATGTCACTTCCGGACCTTTGACCCAGGGTTGTGTCTTCAAGACGGTTGGGGAATACAGTGTCTGTCTGGTGCCTCCCACATCAGGGTTCTCAGTGAATATCTGTCGAATGAACTGTGGTGAATCCTCTCTGTCATTTCTGACAAGGCCGTCTCTTCCCCGTGTTTTGCTTTTGTCCCTCAGTGTGACTTTCTCTTTGTCCATTTTGAAGGACGAGGGTTTGATTATGTGCAAAGTATGTGTCTAAGACTCCAGTGTCCTCACTTGTATTACTAAAAATTTAGAAAGTACGGACATGATGGAAAACGGAGCGAATGGGTGAATTTCATTCTCGCTTTTGATTAGGACTGTATTTCTTCTTGACACAGGGCTCTCTTTGTATTTTTTAGGGCATATTTGGTTAGTCCGGCCCTGAGGCACACAGTGTTTATTTGATAGGACGAATGAATGGTGAATTTTAGACCGCAGTCAACAAATATGCTTTAAAAGCAACCACTGTTGAAAAGCCATTTTTACACGCTTCCGTTGTAATTATAGCCCTGGACATCCGAAATCGAAACCTCCCACTGATTTTGCCCAGGCAGGACTCGAGTCCCACCTCGGGTGGGCAATTGCCTGTCTCCCCTGTTAATGGGGACGCAGCTGCGTTTGGCGTCCTTGATATTTCTGAACGCGTGCAGTGGGCCTCGGTGGTGGTGATTGTTAGTCAGTGTGGGGGTGCATGCGGTGCCCCGTGATAGTGGAGACATTAACTTCCTTTTCTTTCTCCTTCAAGTGAGAACTACCTGGTTCGCTGGTCCAGCTCAGGATTGCCTAAAGAAATAGACAGATTACATAACCTGCGGGCTGTGTTCACTGTGAGTGCACCCAGGGATGGTGAGCAGAACGGCTCCCCTTTCCCGTGGCAGTTTTTATTGACCCCTCCCCCCACGCCTGACCTCTCGCCACACCTGAGAGGGCGAGTTCCCGGGATGCCTGTCCAGCACGGTCGTTTAGTAACAATAGCACCCTTCCCAGCATTCCTCTGGGTCTCCGGCCTCCCTTAGGGTCCCCAGAACAAAGATTCACCGCGTTCCCATGAACACATCTCTTAAGTTTGTATCTGAGTTCACGTAGCGTGAATTGGCCGTTGCCATTCAGTTGCTTTTTGTCATGGGAACAGCTTGTTAAAATGCTAAAAACTGGCCAGAGAAATGAGTTCTCTGGGCATCTCTTCACTGTCGGTTTCACCCGAGCCTGCGTTGAGTAACGGCGCTCCAGAGTAATTCACGGAAACTCGTCTTCCCAGGACCTCGGGAGCAAAGACCTGAAGAGGGAGAGGATCAGCTTTGTCTGCCAGATCGTTCGAGTGGGCCGCATGGAGCTGCGCGACAACAACACGCGGAAGCTGACCTCAGGCCTGCGGCGGCCTTTCGGGGTGGCTGGTAATCCGCGTCTCCTTTTCCCCGGGGGTGTCAAGACCAGCACCTTCAACCGGAGCGGAGCTGCTGTTGAGTCTCCAATTTGTCAGCTTTTCTGTGGCCGAGAAAAAAGCTGCCGGTTCTCTTGTGGGTGGTTGCAAGGGCCGGCGCTGCTCAGGAGGCAGCCCGAGTCTCGGAGGTAGATCATGTATTGGGTTCTCGAGTGGTCGCCTCTCCTGGGCGGACCCCGAGCCACATTCTCAGGCTGGAGGGAAGCCAGCCATCGGCGGGGCTCAGGTGTTCTGGACTTGCTGATGGGTTGATTTGGGAGTGAATTTGCACCCAGTGGTCCACAGGCAGAGGCGGACACAGTTTTCTCAGCAGACGGGGCTGTTCAGTCTCCATACTTGTGCCCTGTTTTTCTTTTGTTGGGGGAGGAACTAGTTATCCCTGTGGAGGAGAGCGGGACGTGTCCCCAGTGAGAAGCTCTCATTGGCTGACCTCTTTCCGTGTCACTTGCGGTCACCCTTTTGGGAGGTGCTGGTTCCTCGGTGTTCGATGACAGCCGAGGAGTCTCGCTGCACAGCCCTCGTGCTGCTCTGGTCCTGTTCGTGGGCCTTGGGGTCTACGTGGGTGTGGGTGTGGGTGTGGGGGGAGCTCTTCCTTTCTGGTCCGCTGCTGGGGGTCTCGAACGACCAGCAATGGAAGGGGTCCCGCACCTGCGCGACCTGCAAACTTGGGGCTTAGTTTTGTTTTGTTGTTTTGTTCTTAACTACTCTTGAACAGACTCTCTCTAGAGCAGTTTTAGGTGCCTAGCAAAATTCGGCAGAAACTGCGGGGATTTCAGAGTGCTTCCGCTGACCCCTGCACCCACACGCAGAGCTGCCCCTGGAGGCCGTAACAAGCAGGAGATACGTTTGTTACAGCCGATGGGCCTGCACTGGCGCGTCCCTGTCACCCCACGTCCCTGGTTTGCATGAGGGCTCGCTCTCGGCGTTGCCCGTCCTGGGGGTTTTGATACATGTGTGTAGTGACTTATGTTCCCTATTACAGCATCATACAGAGTTTTCTCTGGCCAGAAGGTCCTCTGTGCTCTGCCTGGGTTTTTCTGGAAAAACATACCCAATCATTGAAATAAATGATTCGAATAATGATTCAGTACGTCCTAAGGAGCACTGCATTTTGCTGTGTATAATGCATTCCTGTGTTTAATAATGCTCACTCACAGCTTTGGCCCAAACTTTCAGGAAAAAAATCTTATTTTAATTTTTTAATTCAGTCATTTATTTATTTATTTATATTGAGATACTTGTGTTTTTGTGTTATAAAGGAATTTTAGCATTTATTTTTGAATATATTGTGGTACAAGAAATTTTTTGTAACAAATAATTACAAAACACAAGAATAGGTACAAGGTATTTCAGGTTCTACTCGTGTATAATGCGCATCCTTGTTTTTCCCTCAAAAATGTGGGCAAAAACGTGCACGTTACACACGGCAAAATAAAGATAAATAATACCAGCGAGATCGGCACGATGAGACAGAAGCACAGACCTCTGTGGGCTGACACCCACCCCAGACTCCCGCAGGGGGGCTGCCGCCAGACTCGCCACTTGGCGAGTGACCTTTGGTGAGGGGTGGGGGCGGGGGCGCTGCCTTTCTGCGCTCAGGAAGTTCTTTCTCGTTTTATAGACTTGAGCACCTGTGCTCCTCAGGCTCTGTGGTTTCTTTTATGTGTGATCGGATCTTACAGTTGAAACACCTGTAACTTTTCAGGACCCTGTATCTCCTTCCGGTCTCTGTAGCGGCTTTAAAGAAGTTTTATCTTTACCACAGAGGCCTTGGGCTTCCTCCGGTGGGCAGAGAAATCTGTGGAGTGTGTGTGAGTCAGCGTCTGTCTCGCACTGAGGCTGTAAATTTTTGGTTATTGGGGACCAGCAAAGTGTAAGCTCCTGTGAGCGCAGATGTTTCTCCGAACCCCGATGGCACCCAGGCCTGAGGCTACAGCTTTCCCTTCCTTTTGGAAATGAGAGCCTCTCAGCTTTCACAGGTCGGCGTTTTTGTGCGGGCAATGGGAATGGTTTATATTTTGATTGGGGCGGTGTTTGCATGGATATATGCATTTTTCAAAATTCATCAAACTATATTGTAATCTGTGCATTTTATTTAATTTTTTTTATGAAGAAAAAAGTCAATTCAAAGCACCCTTGGCTATCAGAAGTTTTCTGTGAGCCCCCCCTTCTAATACAGGCTGGCGTAGGTACCTCCTCGGTGCCCCTAGCTCTACGAATCTTTCTGTCACTGGACGTACTGACCCCTCTGTACGTACACGAGTGTGGAACTAACTTGCCTACCTCACCCGACTATGAACACTGGGATGTAACAGCTCTATTTCCCTCGTCCCTCCTGCTGCCACCACACTCGGCAAAGTAGCCACATGGAGTCAAAGTGATGGGGAATCCGAGTGACAGCTCAGCTCCTCCATCACACTTGCCACACTTTAGGTGCTCGCTGTTCTAGAACTTTTCGTCATCGCACGGAAGTCCCTTGGAAAGTGCCGCTCTAGGCAGCCAGTTGGAAAGGAGGCAGAGGAATTCACGAAATGGAACTCTGTCGTGTGAGCCCCGTCCCCGCCCCTGTCCCGGCCAGTGCCCTCAGAGAACTGACCTCGTCTTTCACACTGGGAGGCAGTCTGCTGGAGAATAAGAAAATCCCTCCATGCGGTTCACACTGCTGTGTGTCGGAAGACATTCTGAAGTTCCTTTGTTTGTTTGTCTTCCCTGATTATAGCATTTACACACCACAATCTTTGTTCTTTTCTTATTCCCAGTGATGGATGTAACAGATATAATAAATGGAAAAGTAGATGATGAAGATAAACAGCATTTCATTCCCTTTCAACCGTAAGTATGGAGCAATCCAAGTCTTTAACCAGATGTAATATAGAAAACATATGCTTGTAATAGTTATCTCCATAATGAAGTTTATGAATTCAGCACAAATAGGGAAAGATCATTTTAAAATAATGAAAAATCAGCTTGGTCACTGTAGCACCTGAGATTTTTGTAGCCATAGAAGAAGCCCGGGTTAAAGTTTGGCCTCGCTAGTGGGATATTTTAAGTGTGACCCCAGAATCTCTTATTACATGGGACATGCAGAATTATGATTCTGCTCTGAGCGTGAATGTTTCTTTACATAATTGATTTATTCTAGCAGCGACTCACGTTTTCAAAATATGGTACTTTGAAATTTATCACAGGAGGTCACTGCTTTTAAAATAGCAAACCGAACAAAATAATGATGAATTCTTTTGTAAAGCGAGAGAGAATGCTTTCAAGCCAGTGCTCAGGCTGCAGGTTTTTCTGCCTGGGTGGTTGCTGAGGGCAGACTGCACCTGTGCCCGCTGTGGGAAGGAAGGGCGTGCCTAGTTCGGGCACGCCGTCTGTAGCAAGGTGTGGGAAGCTGAACCACACTCAGAGGAGGTTGTGGAATTGGTGCTCTGGGGTGGAGGTAGATCCTGAAGGAATTGATCCTGTTTCCCTGGAGATTAAAGCCAGAGGGTCCCTAGGGAATGGGTGAGGCCACTCGGCACTGCTGCGCCTCTGACTGGTGGCGAGAGGAGGAATGACAGTGTGTTAGGTCCCTTGTCAGAGCCGGCTCCCTGCCGGGGTGGGTGGCCTTTGTGAGCGCAAGGCACGGCGGGTTAGGGTGGCCTGCCATAGCGCCCACCCCGTGTCCTCTCATTTCTCGTTTCTGTTTTGGCTTTAGTGGTCTCAGACTTGAAACAGATTTTATTTTAGAAATTTTACATTGTTTTCCCGTGTTGACTGGGTGGGGTTGGAGGCTGGTGATGCTCAGTCGTGGGTGAATCAGCCCCCAGTCCGATCCCTGGCAGGGGGCGGGGTGGGCAGGAGGAGTGGGGTGCTCTTTCCTTGGCACCACGAATCCGTGCCTGATGGACCAGCTGACCCAGCCCAGGACTGACCGCTTCTCCGAGGTGACAGTAGAAGGCTCTGCTTTGGAGGCAGATGATTGGTCAGAGAGCCTATGAAGCCTGGCTCAGCAGACGGTTGTGCAGTCTCTCAGGCACGAGAACACCAGGAAAGCCTGCAGTGCCGAGCAGAAGTGCGAGTCCCGTGTCTGCTGAGCCAGGCTCACACCGCACACAACTGGGGGCAAAGCCTCACGAGGCTTCGGTGCCGCAGGCTTGCTTTTCTGTTGCATACGGCAGCCACCAGCCACTGGGGCTATTTCTGTCAATGAAAATTAAATAAAATTAAACACTGAGTGCCTCAGTCACACTCGCCCCATTTGAAATGTTCAACACCACACATAACCAGTGGCTGCTGCCTCGGTGCGCGACAGGCCATTCCCATCCTCTGTCGCTCTGATGCTCTGTCGGACGGAGCTGCTGTGTGGTCACACCCAGCGGGGACAGCTGCAGAGGAAGCCGGTTCCGCAGAATCTGGGCGCTTCCTCAGTGAACAGGGGGCACGTCATCTCCGAACATGGGCAGATATCAAGGTGAAATATAAAATACACCTTTATAAAACGATACCATGGAGCTGCTGCTTTGCCCATGAGGAGCGACGTGGCCCTGTTCTCTTGACCGCTTTTGTGTATGTGAGTTTCCTGGGGCCCAAGTGCGGTACCGAGTTGAAATGACCCATCGCCTACCGGGGTCTTCTGGGAAAAGCCAAGGGAAAAAAAAAAACTTGTTGGACAAGGGAAGGGGGTCCTTAGTTCAGTGCTAGGTGCGCTCATCTAAATGCCACTGGGACAGGCTGTGAGTTACTAGAGATGGCGCCTTGCCACCACTTTCAAAACTGTTATTACACATTCACCTCCTACGGCAATTTGTAACTCCTTACCCCATTAAAGGGAGACCGATACAGAGGTTGGTGTTCGCAGCGTTAGAAACTAAAGAGCACCGTGGCTGTAGCGGCAAAATAAGCGATGAAACCCGTTCTCTGGGAAATGCCATGCTAATGAAACCGTTTTTTGCTCCATTAAAACTGATTTATGATATTACAGGGTAAGTTTTAGGGAAGGGAAGCAGAGCCTACATCTCTCTCTCTCTGTCTTTGAACTTGGGGAAGTAAATTAAGACAATCCTCTGCTCTCTTGAGCAATGGGGGCTCAAGTGATGGATAGCCCCCGTCGTCGGTCGTGAAAATGATTTTAAACAGTCCATACGTGACGTGTATTTTCTCGCTTGTTGCATATCACCTCTGCCGTGCTACATGGCACTTCTCTGCGCATGTCGCCTTGTTTGTATTTATTCTCTTGTCTGGCGCAGCTTCTGTTAAAAGATCCTGATTCGTGAGCCCCCCAAACACTGATGATCACATTCATAACTGTGCCCCGATTCCACTCACCACACATGGTGGTCGTGCCCCCCAAAGACTAGACTGTTCATCCCACATTGAAATGTTGCGGGCCCCACTGGATGTGCAGTCTTTCCAAGCAGAGTGGCTACCACCCAAGCTTCCTAAGAGTTGAAGTTGGAGGGATTTTTTTTCCTTGATATTATTTTTTCCCTTCAAACAACCCGCCCCTGGACCTATGCTATGGTTTGGAATTACTGAAATTGAGGAAGCGTCTATAAACATTCCTTGGGATTAGATGCCGTCCAAGCACGCACTTCCAGACGAGCTCCCTTTTTTGTTGCCCAGCAGAGGTGGGGCGTGGGTCTGGTGCCCATTTATTCCTTGGGGACAGGGTCGACCTTGTTGGCTTTGCTTTTCTTATGTGGTTCAGCATTTTCCTGATCAATGCTCTTCCCTGTCTCTCTTGTCACCTATCCTGTCCTTTGTCATGATGGCTCTCTCGCACTCGGTGACGATGATCTCTTGTGTTCCCTTGTTACCGTGACCTCTGGGTCTCTGTGCCCCTTTGTCTCCTGTGGTCTTGGTCGTCCCGTGCCCTCCAGGCTCGCGTTGGACGACGCCATTCGACACAAGCCGCTGAACATGTCATCCCGTTTTTCACCCAGGGTGGCAGGGGAGAATGACTTCCTCCAGACTGTTATAAACAAAGTCATTGCTGCCAAAGAAGTCAACCACAAGGGCCAGGGTATGTATTCTACTGTCTTGTTTCTGTGCGCATCCATTTACATGAACTTGGGACAGTGCTGTGGGGTTTGCATTTTAGTTTCGTGATGGTGGTGATGGGGGTGAGGATGATGATGATGATGGTAGTATGGTGCTGATGATCATAACGATGAGGATGATGATGGTGAGGATGAGAATGATGGTGATGGTGGTGGTGATGATGATGAGGAGGAGGATGGTGTCATGGCAGTCTTGGATAATGTGTGTGCTTGTGTGCCTGGCACCCAGCGTTGTGATCACATCTGTAGGCCTGCTGAGGGCCAGCCTCCTGGGTGTGAGGGGAAGGCCAAGTGGGACACAATTAAACGCTGGGAAAGTGGAACTGATGAGACTGGAAGCAGCTGAGTTGCTGCCCCCTCAGCCTTTCCCAGCGTCCTCCTTCCGTTCTAGCCCTTTGTGAAACCGCTGCATGACTTCCCGAGAGCTGTCTCCTGGCTCTTATGTCACCTCGCTGTTTAGGGAAACACGGGACATTCGACAAGACCCACCTGCGCACACGCTCTGCTCCTGGTTTCCTTGCCCATGTCGTTCTAATCACCGCCACGTGGTTTTTTCTGGGACACCCCCTCCTGCCCCCTGAGAAAGTGGCTTCCTTTTGCCCTCATTACTCTTCTGTTTTATGACCACGGGGATTGCCTCCCCCCACCCCCGCCCCCGGTCTAACACTCATCATTTTTAATTCCCCGCTGACAAGTTCCCAAGCAGCTGACCTTCTGTTGGCAGAGGCAATGAATCAATCAATCACCTCTGGCTGGTGACAGTTGGCACTTGGGCAACAAGGAGTGGCCAGAAAGCCACTGTTTACTGAGGCTCTGCCTCCAGTCGGAGGGGAAGTCACCTTGAGAGCCCTCCTGCTGAGGCTGCTTTTAGCACAGGTGGGGGAATCCATGTCTCAGCCGATTAGCTGTGGACTCTGCCCATAAACTCCTGGAGCTTCGGCTAGTGGCCCTGTGTCCTTGCCTGGTGGCCCGTGCCAGTGTGCTGTTAGGAAACAGTTCCCTTGGTTTATGTCCCATTGTTTGAAGGTGAGTGCCAATCGAGTCTGAGGATCCCATCCTCTGCCATAGATAGGCCCTTCGGCTCTCTCTTGGTGTGAACTACCCCCCTCCCTGGCAAACAGCAGCCAAACCAACACCCCCACCCAAAACGTTAATGAAACGTGACTGGTCAAGACAGAATCATCTGAAGCTGACCCTGAACTCATCTTTTCCCAGCCCTCCCGATTTGCCCTTTTATTAAAAACCGTGGGGAGGCCCGGTGACAGCTGTTCCCTTGGGTCTCCTCGCTCCTGCAGCATCCTCAGAGTTTCGATGGACTTGTATTATTATGGTCAGACAGGAAAAGTGGGGTGTGATGTCAGGCCAGCGGGAAATTTCTCCGAAAGGGGACGCAAAGCTGGCCTCTGTTGGTCCCACTGGCGCTGTGGCCAGATTCAAGGATGCCAGAGGCCCTGAGCCCATGCCAAGGGCAGGCGGAGTGCCTTCAGGGCACAGGAGAGCTGAGAGGCAGAACATTTGCTGTGTTTTCAAGGGGAACTTGGGGCCCCTGAACCAAAGTGCCCCTGGGCCAAGTCACTCCCTCAGGGCTCCCTCTGCAGCTCATTTCAGGGTTCACCAGGTGGGGCTGGGCGGGCGGGGTCCCGAGAGCACACACAGAAAGAGCTGTGGTTTGCCATGTTGCTGGTAGCCCCGTGGAGCTCTGCGTTTTCAGGAGTGGTGACCCGGGCCTACCCGACACCTGCCCACCCATCGAGTCCCAGTTCCCCACGTGGGCAGTGGGAGGGAAGCGAGGACAGCAAGGCTCACAGAGAGCCGTGAGTTTCCCACGACAGTCTGTTGGCACTTGTGCCTGCCCCTCTCTGGGCTTTGGCGACTTTAGGATTACATCGACAGGCTCGCCTGTTCCAGCTGACAGTGTCTTTTACATTTAGCCCAGATTGTTCTGAACCCTGACCCCGCAGGTGCTGGTTGACTTAACGTGGACTGAGAATCTTCAGACACGGCCCCGCCACCCGCCCCCCAACCCCGGCATCCACTCCTATTGGTTTAGCTATCGTGTATGCTAATTCCTTTTGATTTTGATTATCCTGGTTAAGCAAAAGTCAACCAAAAATGCACTTTTCCTTTGAAAACTGGTCTTACGTTCTCCTGGGAGCGATGTGTTCTAAGCCCATCGTAATCAGGAACATTTAATCGCTGTGTTTAGGTTGTCATTGAGTTACTAATTAGTGAACTGACACAGCTGAGCAGCTTCATCTGGAGAAAGGAAAGTTTTCCGAAGGCAGGATTCGGGGCTGCTGGCGTGACGTATTTGCCCCTCGTCTCTGCCTTGGACCCTTGTGAATAACCTCCCCCTACCCCCGCCCCATCCCCGCCCCATCCCCGCCAGCCTTTGAAGGACGTTTGTGACTCAGAGGGGCGCTGCGGACACTTGTTCCATCGGGGGTGTTGAGACTCACACTCCCGAGAGTTAGCTGCACCCTGGTGTCGCCAGCAGGGACCAGCATCGTGTCCATGGCCGTGGTCATTCCCCTTGTCCTTTTGTGAGGGTCCCTTCGTCACCTGGTTTGCTCTCCTGGAGGGCAGAGCCAGGGGTCAGGTGTGTCTGCTCACCTGCCCTGCAGGTCCGCAGCTGCCACTAGCTTGTGGTGCTTTGTGTGGATTAGAGACAGGGGCCCACCCTCTGGGTGAGGGGGAGCCACAGTCAGGCACCTGCTTTGGTGAGCTGAGTGTGACGGCGAGGGGGGCTCCCAACTGTCATTCTTTGCTAGTTGCCTTGTAAGTTATATAAATGTCTGATCACTGGGGTGTACCCCTGAGACTAATAATATTGCATGTCAACTATAATTGAAAATAAAAAATGATTTAAAAAATAAATAATAAAGTACAAAAAAATGAGAAAGAAATAGAAGCCAGGTCTCTGGCGGGGATATAGTGAGTGATAACAAGCATTTTCCCTGTGTCTGCGGTACCAGTGTGTGTTGGACACACAGTAGGTGTTCATTAGACACTTCTGAATAAATCAGAGGGAGTCAGTAGGCGGCAAGGGGAAGGGGGTTTCCCCAGCTGGCAAGGAGAAAAGTGTTGTCAGTGCCCATGGACCTTATCAACCACAACCGGGCCGATCTTCGCAGACCACAAAGACGTTTCCAGGCCAGCTGCCAGAGACGAGGCAGCCAGAGTGTCAGGGTGTGGCTCTGTGGTTTCCCGTTTGTCCCCTGCCACGTGCCGGCACTGAGCTGCGCCATGGTGCGTCCCCCAGGCAACGTGGAGGCGTGTATCTGGAGAAGGACTAGCTGGACAGACAGACCATGTGAATGAGGACAGATGCCTTCATATTCCGATGGGCACTAAAGGTCCCACATAGCTGAGTGACCAGGGAGCAAGCAGGCCAGTCCCCAGAGGACTCAGGGACAGAGCCCCTGATGTACCAGCTGACAGCAACAGCCTGCCCTCCGACCTGGGTGTAAGGACTGTCCTTGAAAAGGGCTGACGGAGCTGAGCAGCTGCTCCGTCTCCTGCCTTTGATTTTGTCAAGTGCCTGTTGTGTTCTTCCCTGTTCTTGTTATGTCCTGTCACATCGCCACTCAGGAGTGTTTTCTGTAAAAGGCGCTTCCCCATCAGCCTTCTGAGGAGGCAGAGCAGGGCAGCATCCCTTCATCTTGCTGAGAGGGTTTGAAAGTCTTTCTTGTACAGGGTGGGGGAAGAGCCGAGTGCTGGCCAGAGCACTCGTTCCTCCTGTGTGGCAACACTGTGAGATGGGGACTGGCGGCGGCGTCCCTGTCCTGTGGGGCTGGTCCAGGGCTGGCCCACGACCCAGTGCGCTGCTCCCCACCCTTTGGGACCTGGGATGTCACTTGGTGGTTTGAGACTTTGGTGGGTTAGCGAGGCTGTGCGTCTGCCTCCCGAGTTCCCCTCCACTGTCCTTGGGAGAATGAGAAGCGATAGCCTTTCAACCCACTCCCAGCAAAACACAGCCTTCTGATTTATCTTGAATGCACATCAGCTCCAAAGCGTCCCCGGGCCTGTGCAGATGTGGTGCACACCTGCTGTTACTGTGCACACCTGTCCGTGAGCACCTCCCGAGCGAGATTTGTGTCCCAGCTAATCAGAAGCAGGTAATTCCCCCAGGCCGGCCACCTTTTTCCTGGTCTCTGTCTTTCTCTCTCGTGCACCAGGGACCCCACCCTCCTGGCCTGTCTGGAACCCAGGGCCGCACAGCAGGAGGCGAGCTTGAATATAATGCGCCTGGATCATCCCCAAACCATCCCCCTCACTCCAGTCCGTGGAAAAATTGTCTTCCACGAACCTGATCCCTTGAGCCAGAAAGGTTGGGGACCGCTGTCATACACTGTGTTTTCTGCTACGGCGCTGCTTTGTGAATTAGAAGTTGCTCATTCGTTGAGGCTTGCTCTGTGATGTCTTCTTTTAAAAGCGTACAAGATAAAACATGACCCACACACCCTTTGCTTTCCCAGGTCTTTGGGTGACCCTGAAGTTACTCCCTGGGGACGTCCACCAGATCAGAAAGGAGTTTCCTCACTTAGTGGACAGAGCCACAGCGGTGGCTCGGAAGACGGGCTTCCCAGAGATCATCATGCCCGGTAAGAGCTGCGTCCTTCCCCGTTTCTGCGCGTGGTGTGGCCATAGCCAGTGTCTGGGGATGTTGCTTGGCTGGCCCCAGAGTGCCACGCAGACGGTGACCAGTCGGAGCCCTGGCAAGCAGAGGGCTGAGTGGGGCAGGTGGCTGCACAGCACAGCCTGGTTTTGCATCGTTTCTGCAGACCGGCGCCACAGGTTGGGCCAAGGGGATGAGGCTTCTCTTGGTTATAATGACCTAGGAGGGCTGGAGGGGGTGACTGCTCACAGAGCAGGGGTGGGCACCAGAGGGTGAAAGAAGCACTGGCCCGGAGCCCCAGCCCGAGAACACCAGACGGGTTTCTGGGGTTAGCCGGGCAGGTTTCTGCGGTGGGCAGCCGGGGTTAACATGCCACCCCTCTGCCAGCAAGCCCTGTACTGCCTCAGGTTCTATCATCACCCCGCCTCAAGGCTGGAAAGACTGAGTACGTTCGGTTGGGTGACACGCAGTCACTCAGTCCCTGGTGATGAGGCAGGGGCCCTTTGGAGATGGTGTGGGGTTCACAGTACAATGCTCAGATTCCTCTAGGACTAAGGTGAAGGCTTTATGATGACAGCCTAGGTTCACAGGGGTGCCCTAGGCTCCCCTTCGGGTCCTAGAACAGCACTAGAACCATCCGGAACACGGTCAGTGGGACCAGAGCACAATTTAGGGAGCTGTGCCCGTTAGGCTCTGGCTTTGCCAAAGGCCCTCGGGGTGGCGAGGCGGGGGGTTAGGTTTGATGGCTCTCATCCCCGTGGTCCACAGTAGTGAGAGGGCAGGACCTGGAGCCCTGCGGTGCTCTGCGTCCACTTCATCCCCTCCCTGGCGCTGTGGCCATGGGCAGGGTCCTGGCCGCTGGTAGTTGCGGTTTCTCATCTGAAGAAAGAGAATAATGAAGATAATCCCCACAAGACATGAGACTTGAGGGTATAAGTAACAGAAAACACTAGGCCCGTGCAAATGGCCGACCCCAGAGAGTGCTGATGGGTCAGCTCATGGGACTGAGGAAGGGACAGAGCAGGCTTCCGAGTGCACCTGGAGCCCAGGCTCCCTCTCTCTGCAGCTCCCTCTGCGTGGCTGTCGGCCTCTTCTGCGTGGCTGTCGGCCTCCTCTGCGTAATAACTTCCTCCTCTGGGGATGCTACCTGCTGCCTCCCAGCTTCTCCCCAAACCCCAGTGTACCCTGAAACACAGGGTGTGCTTTTGACCCAGTGTTCCCAAGCCCTCACTGGACTGCTGGACAGCTGGACAGAGACGGGCCAGGTGGAGTATGGGGTCAGCTTCCAAGTGCAAGGGCTGCGTGAGGGAGGCATGGACACCCTACAAATGTGGACAGACACCTGGGTGAAGAAGGCAGAGTGTGAATGTGCACCCCTGGCACCCGCTCCGTTCGTATCTGTCACCATACTAGAATTGCTGGGGCCTAGTTGTGGCTTTTTCAGCTGATTAAACCAATAATGGAATTCCATGTCAAGATTAAGCTCTTGTATTTATTTAATACTTTTCCGTTGCCACGTAACATTCATATTAATAATCGGATTTGATCCTCACGAGATCTTGGGGAGCGTGTTAATATTTATCCTTTATATCCGTGGGATACTTCTTGGTTTGCATGAACAGTCAGCGCTCACGTGAAGAGTCTGGCGTTTCCACATAAGCATCTCAGAAGCCTGCAAACTGATGAAGTTGAACTAATTCCCATCAAGGTCCTGCCACAGCCTGAAGTCCCACGGCTAAGGAGCAGAGGAAATGGGACCAGACCGGCCCACGATTGGTGCCTCCCCGTGGCCACCTTTCACAGGGCTCTGCTGTGTGCTTGCAGGGACGGAGGGACATTTGGTGTGCATGCTCCCACAGTGACGGCTTTGTTGATTTCAGGGTGGCTGGGGACGTGCTCTTTCCCCTCCCTCTGTCTTTCAGGGTTGCTATGGGTCACAGTGTGCACTGCCTGGTAAATCAATAGGAAAGACAGCGACCATTGGTGGGACTGAGTACGGGGGCCCCACCGTGCAGGAAGTGTGTCAGGCAGCTGCGGTGCATTGACTGCGTGTACGACCGGGTCTGTGTGCAGCCCGTTCTTTTGGACTTCCTGGTGGACGCATGTGGATTTGGGATGCAGATTTATAGGTCATGTCCTGTAACTTGGGTGGCCTTAGGATGTCCTCTCGTTCAAAGGAAGACCTGAGGAACTTCTAGTTCACGCTGGCCCTATTTCCCTTATGACTGAGGCTTAAAAAGCAAGTCTAAACCAGCAGAGTCATCTCCTAATAGATTTGTGGGGAGTAGGGGTTCCCGGGGTACAGGGCTCTAGCCTGAGTGAGTCCTGTATTTTCTGTGGTTCAACCATGGCCGACAGGCCCTTGGGGGAGAGACAGTGGCGGGGGGGCTTTCACTTGGAGCCCAGGCCTCGGCCCCTGCTGTCATGTGTGTTCCGTGGACGTGTGTTCCGTGGAGCGATGCTCCTCCTCAGCTCCGTGGAGGGCCTGCCGGTGGCCCGTGCTGCAGGCCATTCACCTTCTTCCAACCACCGGACATCCTGGAACCCTGAGGGACATGGCAGGGTAGCAGTGTGCCCTGAGCTGGGATGAGGCGGAGCGAGCACTCTCTGAGGCCACCTGTGCCTCCTCCCAGCACCTCCCTCCCCCAGATGGTACCCTGGAGCTGGGGAGGCATGTGCTGGGGGTCTGGTGAGCGCCTGTCTGTGAGGCTTACTGATAAGAAGTGGGGTCTCACTCGGGAATGGCCCCACAGTGAGCATCTCTGGGCCAGCAGGAGAGGGTGACCCAGGAGATGGGGACCCTGGCCTTTCAGCTCCTCCGAGCATATGTCGATCCTCGGCTGATGAGGCCTCTGTGAAGCTGTTGTCACTCTTTTGGGCTGTGGCTTTTGTGCCTTAATAGAATTTTCAGGCTGAGAGGTCATGCAGACTACCCTGCCTTGTCAGTGAGCCTGCTTAGCAGTGGGGGGCTAAGTGGGTGGAGGCTAAGTGGCTTGTTCTAGGTCTCACGGCTCACTGGTGACAGGTCCTGGACCCGCAGCCTTGCCTCCGGCCCCTGGCCTGTGCTCCGTCATTAACGACTCTCAGTGTTGGGTCCACAGTGTGGCTGCTCCCTTCCCAGCAGCCTCTGGGGCTGTGGTGGCAACCCACTGGGATCCTTATAATAATGACTTTTAAATGAAAGCTTAATTTACTAGTTGGATACATCAAAGCCAGAGTAGAACAGGACAAAAAAAAAAAAAACAGACAAGAAAGCAAGGAGATGTTTTTTCTTGAGGAATCTTTGTTCTTTGCCCAGAGCTGGCTGTCTGCTGCTCTGGACAAAACGTCCTCGTGTCCCCAGTGGGCCAGCAGGTGGGTCAGCCATGGGAGGGGCCAGACAGATGGCAGAGCAGCAGCCCCAGGTACTGATGCTTCCTCCACATCACGCTGCTGTTGGAGCTTGCCACGTTTTCCCAGGTGGACCGTCGTCCGTGGGAAGAAAATCTTGAGCTCCTTAGTTGCATTTTTTTTGCACAATTTAAGTCCCCTCTCACTTTAAAATACACAGGTCTGTATTGTATGTCAGCTTTACTTTAATTAAAAAAAAAAAAATAAGACACTCAGGTCTGTTTTCTGACAGCCCTGCCCGAAGGAGAGGAGATCCAGCAGAGAGAGGGTTTCTCCCTTGACCCATCCCTGGTCCCTTCGAATTCTTCATCAGCTTTTTGTTCAGCTCCTGAGTAAATTGCCATGAGGCCAGCGTTGCCCGTTATCCTGTGTCCCAGTTGATGTTATGACATTCTTTGGCTACTGAGACTCAGATGACCACAGCCAGTGGTCTCCTGAGGGGTGGTGATGCTGGAGAGGGGCTGAGTCCTTGCAGACCCAGCGTCCGCCTTTGGTCTGCGTGGGGCATGGCTGCCCAGGGCAGGAACCAAGGAGATAATTAGGGCCTTCAAATGACGATGATGATGATGATGATAATTGCTTTTGTCGTGCCGTTATGCGCCGAGAGTATTTGGTAAGAAGTGTTTCATAACTCTCTAATACGGCACTTACAGACCTCTGTTAGGAGAGACAGTGAGTTAGTGTGGCAGAATTCACGGTGATACACTGAGTAATGGATCGGTTTTAAAGATATAATCCCCCCCCCACCCCAGGTGATGTTCGAAATGATATCTACGTGACGTTAGTTCAAGGAGATTTCGACAAAGGAAGCAAAACCACCGCGAAGAACGTGGAGGTCACGGTGTCCGTTTATGATGAGGACGGCAAGCGACTGGAGGTATTTCCTGTTGCATCTGCAGCGTCGAACTGTCCCTTTCCAAGCGTTTGCCTCTGTCCCACTGCAGGCACAAAAAGACCAGCTCGCGACCCCGGGGCGGAGCCTCTCCTTCCCTTCCTCTTGCTTGTCAGGGGCTGGTTTGCACTGGGTCCTGGCCGCCGGCCTGTCCTCTGTGTTCGGCTCCGTTTGAGACGTGAGGGAACTGGGGCCCAAACAGTTCAGTTAGCTGCTTCAGACTCAGAGAGCTGGCGAGAGGTGGAGCTGGGGTCTCAGCTTGGGCGCTGACCCTGTACTGTCCTTGGTGGTGGTGGTGACCAGGACCTGCCCCTGAGTGGGCACCGTGGCCAGCAGGACTCAGTGTCCTGAGACGTGCTCAGAGGCCACGCCAAAGCAGGTAGCCCTGCCCCTGCCCAGTGACCTCTGTGGACTGTGGCGTAGGGCGTTCCCTGTGTATGCACCTGAGCTGGGGGGTGCCCTTTCTCTCTGGGTGGCTCAGTGCGCTGTCTCACCAGCCAGTGCTGGCCTCTGCCACTTGGGTTCACCCCCTACTGCTCCCACAGGAGTCAATGATCAGTGGTCATGGCGGGGGATGCACGGGAGGGAATGTTACCACCTCCTAAATTTTGTCGGTAGCCATTTATTCGGGACCTACTGAGTGAATCGGGTGACTTCCTGCACACCCTAACGACGTCACTATGAGCCAGGGAGAGGAGGGTGGGGAACAGCCCATCCCCACGTGGCACAGCCATCAAGATCCTGAAATGGATCCAAAATGTCTGGGAGCGAGGTGGGAAGCTGGCCGCCGCTGCAGGTGTCGGTCAGATGTGTCCCTCCATGGCTGGGAGCGCGTCCCATTGGCTACGGGGTTGTCGGGTGCTCCCAGAGCGCTCTCGCCGCCCTCTCGTTCATCTAGCGGGGGCGGGAGGTGGGAGCCGCATGCCATGTCGTGCCCTGGGGGATCTGATGCAAACTCCTTGTGCCTTCTTTTAAAGCATGTGATCTTCCCCGGCGCTGGTGATGAGGCGATTTCGGAGTACAAGTCCGTGATTTACTACCAAGTGAGACAGCCACGCTGGTTTGAGACCGTGAAGGTATCATTGACATGGTCATTTTGTCCCTTGGGGCAGATGATGAAATGCTCATTTGCAGCCAGGGGAAGTCCCCGCCTCCCACTGGCCCGGGGTCTGTGCATCACTGGGCACTAAGCAGCGGAGCAGCTTTCGATAAAGTCCCTTGAGGTTGCTAAGGAACCACACTGGCATTTCTTGGAATACATTTACTCTCATTTTCTTTTGGACGTAAAAATAGGACTTTCATGGAGACAAATGACAGAGTCCTTTAAAGACAGCATTGTTTTTCTCTTCCTGGATGTGCTTTGTGTGTGGAATGCTGTCTTCACACCAAATGGAAACAAACAGAGATGCCTGTGTCCAGAGGGTCTCACAGGGGAGACAACCCTGTCCCCGCCATGGCCCCAGCATCTCCCAGTGCCCCACGCTGACGTCACAGGCCTGGATAGCCACATAGCGGGCCAGCGGTTGGCTGTGGATAAAATATTAGATGTCACAACAGGAAAGTGTACATCCAGCCACTGAGGGCAGGTCCCCACAGCGGCGAGGGGGCACAGGCACCGCAGGTGGGGCGAACACCGAAAATGGCAGCTTTTAGAAATAGTCTTAACAGTGAGGCTCAGCGCTTACCAAACCTCAGGCTGTCCCCCAGGGTTGGCTCGGCGCCCTTTACCGTGTTACCGGGTTCACGGTCTCACAAGGCACTTAGGTGCCTTTGGGAAAACTGCAGCGGGGATTCCACCTTTCCCCACCGCACTGCGGACATGGTGCCGTGGGACAGGGTGGCTCCGGTGGACCGATGCTGTCAGGGCGAGGCCACAGCGGTAGAAGTGCCTAAACTTCCTTTTCTATCCTGCAAGGTGGCCATTCCCATCGAGGACGCCAACCGCAGTCACCTCCGGTTCACCTTCCGCCACCGATCCTCTCAGGACTGTGAGTAGTCGGCTTGTTCTCCTGTTTGTCAGCGGAAAATTGGGGGACCTTCCATAGCCTGTGCTGTTCTAGATGGTTCTAGACTGTTCTAGGTAGTTCGGGAGCCCAGGTACCCTAACACCACGAGGCCTTGACACTTCAGCTCGTGCCCCGTGTTAGTCCGTTCCTGGGGAATGCGCTCGGCGCTTTCATCAAGCCGATCACGAGATATCTTAATTTCCTGAATTTTTCTTGAATTTGCTACTTGCTATTCTTTTGATTTCTTCTCTTCCATTTTTGGCATACTGTTCCTTCCATCAGAAAGTCACTGAGGTCAGCTTGTAAGAACCAAGGTGAGAAGGGCAGCCTGGGGAGCTGTGTGAAAGGCAGAGGTGCAGGCTGAGCAGAGAGGGATGTGTGCCTGGGGGGCCCTGGGGACAGGTTTGTCCTCAGCCGGGGCAGTGGGGAGCTGGCGGCACGCCGCACTGGTGGAATAGTTGGGGTGGGAGTTGGCCAGAGCTCAGCTGGGTGGGCTTCAGGGCAGCAGGGGTAGGGTGTGCTAGAGGGCAGGCCAGGGTCCTAGAATCCAGAGGACTTGTCTCCAAATCTGAGCACGCTCCTGCTTATGACAAGCTCATTCTCTCTAATTAATAAATCACAGCAGGGCAGAGGGGTATCTTCTGTAGCATTTTAATTTTCAAAATCCTTGTTTTCCTTGTCAGTTTTAAGTGCTCATTATAGACAAGATGCTGTCACCTGACATACCACGACACATCTGTGTAATTAATGAAGTCTCCAGCCCCAGCGTGTGGGGGCTGGGGACGTGGTGAGCATCCGAAGTGTGACACTGGCTGCTGCAGCCCCGAGCTGTCGGCTGCTGGAACAATGGTGGCCCCCGGGGCCTCTCCTGCGGCCCCTCTGAGCACCCTCTGGGGTCAGAAGTGGAGGAAACTCAGGCCGGATTGCACGTTCTTCCTCCTAACAGGAGCCAAGTCATGGGATTTCTTGGGCTGGGATCTGCAAACCCCTCTCCACGCTCTTGGAAAGTTTGTCGCTGGTGTAACTATGTAACATTCTCCAGCAACTTGTTATCAATTTGAGAGACTCCACTTACGTTTTACAGGAACGACAGCAGATGTGTGGCTTTGGGGCCCGCCTGCCAGGAGCTGATGTGCCCTGTTTGCAGGGGGCCTGCTTGAGTGGGACAGTCCTGCCTGCTCCGGCAGCAAGTGGCCTCCTGTGGCCTCTGGCACTTTGCAAATTGGCTATCTACCTCGTCCTAGCTGCTAAGGAGCATGCTCCAAATGCAGTCTTTTCCTGTGCTGTGAAGATGTACCGTGTTACTCAAAGTGCACATTTTTATTCTCTGCTCCTTTGAGTAGAAGCAGGGGGAGGCCCTATGTGCTTTGTTTATGTATCCCTTTCTGTCGGCCCAAACTTAGAGTGGCCTGTTCTTTTCTCCAGAGCATGAAGGTATTTCATGTTCTCTAGTGCCCTTTCCCAAAGTGCTTTATTTGATCCCTGGGGTCCATATGTTTTACTTTTATCCTCTGTCTTTGGTTAGTCAGTCTTATCTTCATTTACTTAATTAGCCTTTGTTGAGCATCTACTGTGTGCCAGATACTGATGGGCCCCAGAATGCAAAGGCTAATGAGATGTGTTATCTCGGGCATCAGCATCTTAGGGTCAATATTCCGTGCCCTTGACTCAAGGTGAGTGGACGTGTGCTCCTCTGCTCCTGGACCTCTGGCCTTGCACTTCTACAAAGAGACTTGCGATACATAACTCTAAAGATCCTTCCCAGCTCTGAACCTCAGTGTTTCCATGTCACACCCAGATTGCATTGGAGGGACTCATGGGGACCCGTTTGTTCAGCCCAGCCTGCTTGTCCATCCCCACCTGGTCTGGCCCCTGTGCGCCTTGGAGCCCTCACCGTCCACTGCGCGCCAGCCGCCCTTGGCTTCCGTCCTCAGCCCAGCCATGCCCCGCCCCACTCGAGGGCCTCTGCCTCTGGCTATCTCTCTTCCTGGGGGGTTTAGGTCTTGGCCTCTGTGCTGCTCATCTTCTCAGAGGGCCCCAACTATCCAGCAGGATGGTCCCTCTTCCCACCTTCCCGCCTTCGACAAAGCACCAAGTTCTATTCTCTTCGTTATCCAAAAGTTGTTGGTCGGCATCTTCCCAAGGGGAACAGGTCTTTCTTGAGTACATAGTCTAGGGTAGGCACCACTTCACACCTTGGGAAAGTAGCAGAGCAAAAACCCACGCCGTGTCTGCCATTCAAAGTCCAGTGGGGGAAACTAACTATGGACACACACATACATGTGGACGTCTGGGTAGGGGCAGAGAATGGATTGCTGCCTGAGTCAGCTCGGGCAGCCACCGCAACACTGCAGACGGTGGGCTTTGGGGACAGATGGGAAGTCTGCAGTTCAGGTACCAGCATGGCCAGGTTTGGGTGAGGACCTTCTTCTAGGGTGCGGACGGCTGCTTCTCCCCGTGAGCTCACGTGGAGGGAAAGGACGCTGGTGTCTCTTCCTCTCAGAAGGTCCCTGGTTCTGTGGGGTCAGAGCTGCACCTTTGTGACCTCACTGAACCATAAGCCCCTTCTCACAGGCTTATCTGCTATAGAGTCGCATGCAGGTGAGGGCCACCACATGACCACCTGGGGCACACAGTGCAGCCCACGACAACTACGACAGAGAATGAGGCAGGCAAGGGGAGAGAGAGTGGCCAGGTTACTCATGTCCTGCAGATAGGCTGGTGCCTGCGGAGCAGCTGGTGCCTCAGCAGGGACTTGCACGAAAGGACAGGCGAAGTCCCACGGACAGGTACCTGGCGGGAGAACTTTCTTGCCAGGGAGAAAGGGCCTTAGTCGCCCTGGGATTCACATTAGTGCACCTGTGCATGGGGTGAGGGAGGAATCCACTGTTTGTGCTTTTCACATCGATGGCCAGTTCTCTCGGTGAGTGGTCTGCCCCTCTGGCTGTCCTCGGACCACGGCCTGTGTTTCCAGACCCCGTCCGTTCTCAGTGGTGTGTGCATCCCTGGGTTATGAACACACTGCCTGCCTCTGTCAGCATCACTTCATAGTTACCCTCGGCTTCCGGCTTTGCAGGCTTTTCTTCAAAATCGCCCTGGTTCCCTTGGTCCTTGACTCGCGAATCCGTGTTCAGGTCCCAGGAGCAAGCTCTTCCTGGAGATTCTGATGGGATCGCTTTGAAGGTGGAGGGCGATTTGAGCACAGCCGGTCCCGCTATGATAAGCCTTCCTACTGGAGAACCTGGTCTAGCTCCTCCTTTACTTATGTTTCCTTTCAATCTGCCGATACGGTTTTTGTCACTTTCTTCGTGACGGTGGCCCTTGCAGCGCCCCTGGACACTGCGTTGCCTCGACAGCCGCTGAGGGTGGCCATTGATTTCCGTTGTAGCCAAAGATAAATCAGAGAAGATATTCGCCCTGGCGTTTGTGAAGCTGATGAGATATGATGGGACCACCCTGAGGGACGGGGAGCACGACCTCATCGTCTACAAGGTAAGCTGTGTCCCAGGGGCCGTGTGGCTGCGGCTCCCCCACCTTGGGGAGAGAGCCGCGACCTTTAGCTATGCAAATGCACGTTTCCCACCACCCGCCTTTTTGCTGCTCCCAATGAGAGGAGACGCTGTACAATAGCACGTTAGGTGCCGTGGAAAGTGGTGCTCTGTTAACGTGGATTAATCTCCAGGGATCAGAGACCTCCTTAGAGTAAACAGTTTAAGCCACTGATAAAGAGCAAACGGCAGGATGGTTAAAAGGGGTAAGGGGTGACAAGGGGTAGAAAGGATCGCGGGTTGCTGACCGTGGCCTAACTCACCCCACAGGCCGAAGCGAAGAAGCTGGAGGACGCGGCCACGTACCTGAGCCTGCCGTCCACGAAGGCCGAGCTGGAGGAGAAGGGCCACTCGGCAACGGGCAAGAGCATGCAGAGCCTGGGCAGCTGCACCATCAGCAAGGACTCCTTCCAGATCTCCACGCTCGTCTGCTCCACGAAACTCACCCAGAACGGTGAGCGGGCATGTCCCTCCACGGGTTTCCCCCTTACCTCTACCTCCTTCTGCTTTCGGCTGAGCCAGGAGGCTTTTGTAGGTGCGTGAACATGGCCAGCCCGTCATCTTGCCTTTCCTCCGTAATGGCCCATGTGGGTGTTGGTGGCCGAGGAAAGGGCGACACCCAGGGGACTGCAAAATGCACGCCCCTACTGTGATCTGAGATTAATCTGAAAGAGAGATAAAGCAATGGGTTTACTTTCAGAAAAGCTTTTTGGCCCAAGGAAGGTGGCACGGCATGAGGTAAAGTCCAAAAGATTTGCAGTCAGCCTGAGGACCTGGGATTGAGCGCTAGCCCTGCGCTGACCCTGGCAGTGACCTTGAACTCCTTCCTGTGAACCTCGTTGTCCTTGTCTGTATACTTGGTTAGTCACTGAGAAAATTACCAGTTTTCTTTAGTTTTAAAAGTTGGTTTTGATGCCATTTCTAGTTCCCCCGTCAGTGAGATGAGGTGCCCTTTGCTGGCGGGCACACAAAAGCGCAGCCTTGACCCAGCATCAGTAGTGCCCAGGGTCCCTGTGCCGGGCTGGCCTGGCCGCTCCGCGTTGTCACCTCCACTTTTGGGGTCCCCGGCGACAAGGCTGTCTGGCCAGGGCACTGCTCATTCAGCGTACACTGTCTGCACGAGGCAGAGGTCCCTCGGCACGAATCCCCCATTTAAAAGTTGTGTCCCCCCTCAACGTGACAGTATGACAGCTGTGGCAGAGTGTTGTCTTGAAAGTCAGCTTGAACATCTGAATCTTTCCTCTTAGCTCCTGATATAGATTCTGTTGCTCTCGTGAATTGTGTCCCTGGGGGCTGTCCATAAATCATGGCAGGCATCTTGTATTTGCCCAAGGGACAGTCACCGTTCGGGCGTTAACAGGACCAAAACAGGACAAAAGTCAGGCCATAATCCAGAAGCCACTGTATGCGGTTGTGGAGGTGCGCCAGGGGTTGGGCGCATGCCCTTTTGAGACGGTCCCCGTCTCTGTCTGTGCCCTGTGGACCTGGGCTGTTCCCCCTGTGGCTTCTCACCCCTCATCTGGTGCGTGAGCTGTGTGGGGGAGGGGCTGTCGCTCAGATGCGTGGCGGTCACTGGGACACACGTCTCTCGTGTTCCTCTGGAACCAGGAGCCCACCTGAAACATTGTGAGTTGTCCTGGCTCACGGGCGTGTAGTCAGCTCCCTGAGACTGGGACAGCCCTCACTCAGCTGGCCGCTGGGCCCTGTGTGGGGGGGGGCCGACCCTGCACAGTCAGCTGCTGGTTCAGTGCCAGCAAGCATGAGGCCCCCAAGGCGAAGGCTGGTGGGACTGGGCTACGGAAAGGATGCCCCCAGATCAAATGTCCCGTTCTCTCCAGATGTGGTCTTGCCCGTCCACGGGCCTGACAACCACCCCCAGGATCTCACTTAACTCGGGGCTACGGCAGCCTGTCCAGTGAGGGGCCGCCCCCTCCGTGTGGCCCTGCAGCTCTGCTCTAGGTTTCTGTTTTCACTGTGTAGGAGACCACCAGCTTGCATGTGTGGGTCATGTCCGTAACTTGTTTAATTTTTATTTATTGATTTGAGAGAGAGAGAGAGTGAGGGGGAGAGGAAGAGGGGGGAGAAAGAGAGAGAGAGAAACCTCAATTTGCTGTTCCACTTACTTAGGCACTTGTTGGTCGGTTCCTGTATGTGCCCTGATGGGGCCTCGAACCTGCAACGCTGGCCCATCAGGGTAGCACTCCAGCCAACTGAGCTACTCAGCCAGGGCCTACGTGGGTCACATTCTAGATGCATGTTTGGAAGTTGTTATTTGGAACTTGAAAATATTTTCTCCATCAAGCAATGTTCTGAATAGCAATTGAGTTGTGAGACCCACCCATAGAGGGCTTCTGAACCCACATAATCCCACAGAAGAAGACAGTGAACTAGGAAATCCCCAAGGTATTGAAGCCACAGAAACCTCCCAGGCGGACATTCCTTTAACCTCAGAGCCCCTTGAATCTCAGTGGCCCCAGAGTCAGTCCTTCCCGGGAACTGAGGGGTGAGGCTCTCTGATCTCCCAGCAACTGTTGCTGGGCAACAAGGAGGTTCTGATGTGATGCTGCTCACCACACGGTAGGGAGGCACCTTTTGGCTTTTATTTCACCCCAGCCAATGATTCCTCCTGTGGGGATGGTGGCCTGGCAAGTGTGTGTGAGACAGGGCCGCCCCAGCTGGCGCTGACCATGGTGGACGCCCAGATTCTCACTCGAGAGTCGGCTTTCTGTGATGCGTTCCGCTGTGCTTTGCCTAGGTGCACCCTTGCCCAGATGCGCGGTGTGGAGGCAGCCTCAGCCTGCTCATGTCCACGGTGCTGCGACCTTGCAGGGATGGGATTGCGTTGTTAACTGTCGTTAGAGATACTAGTGACTCTTGTGAGAGGAGATCCCTGAAAAACTGGGGACCTGGAGCGTGTCAGCGGGACGTAGCCTTTCTCACCCCTTCCCTGTCGATTAGAAATGAGAGCACGCAAACTTTCTCCATGAATGGCTGGCATTTTCAATTGCTGATCAGCTCTCTGATGGGCTGTTACCATTAATCTTCATGCTGGGCATTGTGCTGAGCATTCTCTCCACGTCCTGCCTTTTAATTCTTGCACCAACCCCGTGAATGGGTGAGCATCGTGCCCATTCTTCAGAGAGGAAAACTGCGGTGACGTTACTTGCCCAAGGCCCTAGAGCTGGCACTTTGCACACCCACAATTATTTGGGATGCTGTGCCCTTCACATTTCACCGTTTTTAACCCTGCTGGCCCTACTCAGGGCCAGGCCGCAGGGCCAAGACGCACAGGTGTTTTGGAGCTCAGCAAAGGGTGCACCTTTGTGTGCCTGTGCCCTTAGACTCCAGCTGGCGCGTTGTGTCCCCTGAAATTCCTCCCGTTGCCAAGATTGTGTTTGTCTTTTCGGTATTTCCTAGGGTTTTTCTTGGGGAGACAATTTCTGCAGCTCAAGTTCGTTTCCAATGAGCATCAGTAGTAAATTAGATGCCCTTCACTAATTGTGTCTTTTCATGAAATGGGTTGTAAAATAACTTCCAGTAAAACTATGGAGACCCTTGACCTTCCCTAGAGATGTGCTGGGGTCTGCCTCCCTGCCTTAAAGGACACCTTGCTGCCTCAAAGTCCTTCCCTGGGCATCGCCTTGCACATTTAGTCTGTGAAAGCCAAGCACATTCAGCATGCGGTTTTTCCACAGGAAAACAGAGACGCAACCACAGGAAACAGCTGTGGACAGCCAGGCCTGGGGGGGTCAGCAAGCTCTGCACAGCAGTGGTCCTCGGGGCCAGGGTCCCTGTCCTCTTGCAGCACCAGGACCTAAATTTATGTTTGTTCTTTTAAATTACTTTATGTAAAAAACGCAACAATAGAATTCCCATCCTGAAACCCAGGAGAAGCAGGCAGCATGGCACTTTGTGGGCGCGTGCGTTGCCGCTCCTGGCCCCTCCCATAGACAGGCCAGGCCAGGCTGCCTTTCTCAGGCTCCTCGGTGACCCTTGCAAGCTGTCACATGGGAGTCACTTCGTGGTGAATGGAGGTGGAAACAGTGAACTCGGCCCCACTGGGTGCCAGGGGGGTGCGCCAAATAGTGGGACATGTCGCTGGTGATGGCTTCCAAAGAGGGCGGATTTGCTGTTGGAAAGCTTACGGAGTGGCCTTGTTGGGGCAGGGCTGGCGTACACACAGCAGACGAGGCTCCGTGGCCAAGACTGACCTGCCCTTCTCTTTCAGTGGACCTTCTGGGGCTCCTGAAGTGGCGGTCCAACACCAACCTGCTGCAGCAGAACCTCCGGCAGCTGATGAAGGTGGACGGCGGGGAGGTGGTCAAGGTGACTTGGGGCTCAGACCTGGGTTTGGTTCGTTTTCCTCCCGTGTGTTTCCATTGGCAGCTGCTGCCTCCCGAGGGGGCATGCGATTCTGGTTCTGATCCCTCAACAGAGAGTTCCTTTGGGACTGGTGTGCACCTCAGAGTCGAGGTGATCCTCCCGGGACTCCGCTCTGGGGTGGGTCTGCTTCACTGGGAAGGCCGTGGGCATTGGAATCAAGCCACCCTTGGGCTCTGGCTCCTCCTCCCATGGGTTCTCCCTGGGGGGGCAGACGGAAGGTACCTGGCCTCATTCAGCCTCGCTTTCCCTGCTGGGAAAGGGGAAATAATTCTGCCTCTCCAGAAGGTCACTGTGGGGGTTCAGGGAGATCCGAGGGCCCACACCTGCCACGTGGGAAGTGCTCACAGTCATTACCTGACCATGATTGTTACCTGGAGCTCCGGTGGCTGACCTGGGGACCAGGGCACTGAAGGCTTCTCGGGGCCATTTCTCTCCCGGTGCCCTTGCACTGATCTCTTCGCCTCACACAAAGCAGGCTCTGGAGGGAATGTGACGTGTCCTCTCCCGTCTTTGTAGGACAGAACAGTCAGACTAGGCTGATCTCATTCTTTGTTTGGGATTGCTGTTGGTTCTGAAATCTCCTTCAGTATTAGGATCTTCTCGTCTCTTTTTCGCCCACACGATCTGCACATAAGAAAACCCACGTGCATTTTCAGCATGTTCCCCTTGGCCAGTGAGGGATGAGGCGGTCCCCCCACTGGGGGGCTTTTGTGAGCAAGATCTCTGCAGCCTGTTGTGGCCCCAGCGCTTCCCCCTTCTCTGGAGATGCTTGCACAAGGCGATGGGCTTATCTCTGTAGAAATTAATTATATAAACTGGCTTTAATTAAATGGCAGCGTGGTCAGCATCCATATAAATTATTCTGGTTGCACCACTTTCCTAATAACTTGGTTGTACAGCCATTGAAACCGCCCCCACCCCACTCTGAATCATCTCTTCAGGTCCTTGTCTGCTGCCCCCGAGGGACCCTGTTAATTGCATTTTAAATGTCCCTGGGTCCTGCACAGTCCCCGATTCAGGGGGAAGCTGGGGGAATGAGTTAAGGTAACTTTAGAAGACTCACAGTTAATGAAACTTTGCCCCCTGCCATTTTCAAGTCTCTGTGTCACACCAGGAACTAGTTGTATTGTTGTTGGCCTGTTGTCACCCTTGCCAGGGGAAATCAGGAACCACCTTACCTTGTTCTCCGTTCCCACAAGCTCATCTACGGTCAGATCCGATTGCCCCTCCCCGGAAATGGTTTTCACAAAGTCTCTGCTTCCTGTGCACCCCAGGGGCCAGGTGACCTGTCCGCCTCCACCTCGTTGGAATGATGCTTCCTTGGCCAGTGTCGCCTATGTGCCCTTAGGCCTGGAGAGGTGAATCGACGTGTCTCAGGTCACACGGCTGTTCCTGGGAGCCAGGCCTGGAGCAGTCCCCAGCTTGCCTCGGGCACCTTTTACTCTGTCAAAGGACACTAGTAGACTGTGGGTTATTTCCCGGTGTTCAGGGCCTTTCTCCTGTGTCTTTATCACTAGGAGTAGAGAGGTGACGTTGCCTGGTGGGTTGAGAAGAGGGCTTGCTTACGTAGTGGGAAGCTGTCTCCCACTGGGTGGGTTTGGTCCTCCTGTGGGGGTGGTCTCAGAGAGAGGGTGCTTGTCCCCAGGAGACCTTTCGCGGCCCTGTGGGCAGGACCTCCTCCACCGCACTTGTATCCCTGTGCAGCTGTGGCCACGGCCAGGTGAACAAGGCCACTGCTCCGAGCTGCCCTGCTCTGCACTGTGATCCTGTCACTTGTCTGGGTGGACCTGTGGGAGGACTCTAGGGGAACCGTGACACGCCAGGGCTTGGACAGTCTGTTGGCAGTGACATCGGTCTGCTCGCAGGTGGCAGAGCTTTGATTTTGTGAAGACCTTACGATCTGAAAATGGTGGGAAGTGGCTCAAAATTAATTGCGGTTGAGCGCCTTGTCACTGGACTGAGGAAAACCAGGAAAGGGCTCGGGAGGTCCTGCGGGGGCCGGGGGGCTCCCCTGCTGCCAGCCCCACTGCTGGACTCAGCACTTCTGTGTCTTTGGTTTGAAGTCGCTCGCCTCTGATTTGTGTCTTGTGCGTCTGATGGCTGGGAAAATCCCTAAAGTTCGCAGGGTCATAGGTGACGCTGGGCCGCAGCGGGTATGAGGGCAGTGCCAGAGCTCACTCTGTCCCCTGGCCCGTGTCTCTGCAGTTCCTCCAGGATACCTTGGACGCCCTGTTCAACATCATGATGGAGAACTCCGAGAGCGAGACTTTCGACACGCTCGTGTTTGATGCTCTGGTAAGAGGCCCTGCCTGTCCTCCACACAGACGTTCAGGTGCCCCTCCACACGGCTGGCTGCCTTTGAAGCTGGGGTGAGGGGACCCATCATGGTGGCTTTGAAAGCATTGCCCTGTTCATCCCATCAAAGCAGATAAAAAGAGAGCCAGAAGGTTTCTTCCAGCTACACTCCAGCTGGGTAAATGCAGAGTCCAGGGTAGGAAGGGGTAAGCTGGCTGACCAGCTTCTGTCCGAAACCCTTACGGTTCACTGAGTCACGCGGTGCAGATGATGCAGATGGAGATCCCAAAAGGGTTCGCATTACCTTGCCGATAAAAATATTGATTATGTCACAGGTATTTATCATTGGACTCATTGCCGATAGAAAATTTCAGCATTTTAATCCTGTTTTGGAAACCTACATTAAGAAACACTTCAGCGCAACTTTAGCCTACACGTAAGTTCTCTTGGTTGTTTTCAAACCGAAACTTTTCTTCTTGTGTGTTTGTTATTAACAGTTTTTTTCCATGTGCCTTTGTCTATGGTCATACCTTCCCCTCCTCAACACTCCGAATATACTGGGATAATTTTTATTATTGTTTCCCTTTTAACAGAGCTGAAAGATCTTGTCCAAAGAGGCACGTTGTCAATTATCCTAACATTCTGGAGTAAATTCTTCCCGTCCTCCATGTCTTCTGTCTGTGTTTGAGATTTTCAGTTCATGTTCGACCGAACTGAGAGCCGCCCCCTGCAGCTTCCCGCCAAGCACTTGGTGGGCGAATCAATAAATGGCATGTGTTCTGGTTTAGAAATTATGGGTTGTTTCGTGTCAATAAAGTTCAGGAGGGCATTTTTCAGTATGTCATTTTGTACGTTAAAGAATACATTCCCTTTTGTTCCAAAAGCACCCACCGTAACTAACTTGGATTCTTGCTGCCCACCCGGTGGCTCTGGACCTTGTAGGCGCCCCCATGACTCTTGTCAACACCACAGGGTGTGTCCTGGGTCTGGGCACAGAGCCGGCTCACCTGGTGTTGAGTGGCACGGTCCTGGGGCTCGACCACCTGGGCTGAAATTACAGCTCTGCCCTGACGAGTCTGCCGTGCTTAACTCCCTGGGTTTCAGCCTCTCCCCCTGGTAAAGCAAGCACGGTGGGAGGTTTGCCGAGGATTTTAATGAGTTGTTCTATGTCAGCTGTTTGGAATACTGCCTGGCTCATTGAAAGCACTAAAGCAGGTGTGAAGTTTCATTATTATTAGAGTTACTGGGATGAGGTGCTGTCTGTCTTTCACCGTGGGGTTCACGGACATTTATTCAAGCTTTTAACTGTGCGAGTTGCAGTGAGAAAAGAGATTTAAGTCATTTCTCTTTTAAATGCATTTTTAAAAATTAAAGTGTAGTTGACAAAGCAGCATTATGTTAGTTCCAGGTGTACTACGTACTGATTCGACGTCACCCCTTACAAACCTCTCCTGTGGAATCATTGGGACTGATTCTCTTTAGTGCCATTAAATTGGGTTGAAGGCCCCCGCTGGACCTTGACCACACTTAGGTCAAGGCCTGGGTGCAGCTGTGAGCTCAAGGTCAGAGGTCCGACACAATCAGTCCTGGTCCTGGGTTCTTTCCTGTACGCTTGAGGGCCTGTTTAGTGGGGGTGCTTGGAGGGGGCAGAAAGCAGCGATGTCCCCAAGCACAGGGAACAGGCTTTGGTGCCTCCGTGTGCTTACTTGCCAGTAGCTTTGCTTCAAACGTTTTGTTTTGTTGGTGGAGGTGCCCTGTTTGCCTGCTTTTTGGACAGGGAGGAGGGTGTCCGTGTCCCTGTCTTCCTCTGGCAGCCCGAACACAGCATGGGCAGGTGGACGGAGGTGGCTGACTGCTGCCCTGGATGTGACATCATCTCTGTATGTGTCACGGTCGCAGTTCTGCTTTTCCGTTGAAGTGCGGCCAAACAGCCCTTCTCAGATTAGAGACTTAATTCCTGAAACTCAGAACGCTGTCGGCACGCCGCGCGCAGTCCAGGTCCTCGGTGGAGTCGGGGTGGCCGTGGCAAGCCCGTGGGCGGGAGAAGGGAAAGTGCCATTTATCTTTCAGCTGCGATGAAATTGCCTTGAGCGCAGTGCCCGCGCGTTCAGTCTCTGTGATCTGCTGAAAAGGAAGTTTTCGTTTTGGAGAATGAGTATTCATGCCATGTTTTGAGGAACTAACAATGCCAGTTGAATCTGAGTGTTTGCACCTGGAAAACCCAAAGCAGATCGATCGCTGTGATTCTTGCAGAGTTAACCAGATTGCGGCAGGGGGCCTGCACGAGAACTCTGGTGGGAGTGTCCTCCTGGGTGAGCCTCTCTGCTCCAAGTCAGGGGGGGGCCCGGGCTCCTGTGGGACCCTTGTCCTGGTGGTTCCTCTACCTCTTTCCCGAGATAAATGCTGATATCGTCAGCCTTGTTTCCCAAAGACCTCCCAAAGAAGACATCGAAGGTGGCCGTAGGTAGCGGGCCAGACTCTCATAGAGCCCCTCTGCGTCCGTTGTTCACGGGAGGCGGGACCCCATCGGGGTGGCCAGGGCTGTGCGGGGGGGGGGTGCCATCAGCTTGGGGACCGTTCTTCTGGTCCCCAAGGGCTCCTTTCTGCCCGTGAGCTATCTTCCTTGGAGCTGGTTCAGCCTTCCCTCCCACAAAGCTGATGCTCCCTTTGGCCTGGACACCTGAGGTACAGGAGGTCCCCATCACTGCAGGAAGTTCTACTGGGCCACCCGTACTTGAGTGGCTTTTCGCTTTTATTATTAAATCTCAGAAATGCAGAAAAAGTCTTCAATCCAATTTAACACCTAATTGATTTTAAAATGTCTCAGCAAACTGGGAACAGAGGGGAAAGTCTTCAGTGGGGCAGGGGACACCGAAGAGAAAGGACAGCTCACCTGTGACGCGAACACATCGAAAGCATCTCCCCCGAGTTCGGGAACAAGGGGAGGTGTCTATTCTTTCCACATCTGTTGGTTAGTGTGCTGCAAGTAGAGCAGCAAGGCGGGAAAAATAATTAAACGTGTAACAATTGGAAAAAAAAAGAAGCAAAACTGTCTTTATTTTTGCATCACATGATCAAATCCCTAAGGGATCTATTTTTAAAAAGTCCGCTCTTCCCCCAAAAAACTACTAGGATTGGTAGATCCAAAGCTAATGTAGAAAACTCAACTGTAAATATGCAAATAATTGGAACATGAAACTGACAGTATAATTTACCATATTATAAAAAAGTCATTAATAAATTTTGTCAATGATAGATCAGACTTCTACTCCAAAAATTACAAAGCATTGCTGAGGGAAATTTTAAGAGAACTAAGTAATTAGATAAATTATCACCCAAGTGTGCATTTTCCTCAAATTCACCTATAGTTTAATATAATCCCAATTAAAACCCAGGCATGCTTTGTGAAAGAAATTGACTAGCCTACTTGAAAAACTTACATAGAAATGCAAAATGTCCAGAAGAGCCCAGATACTTTTTCAAAAGAAGAATCTGACTTCAAGTCCCGCTGTGAGGCAGCAGAGCCCAGGGCACTGTGTGGTCGGCACGACGCAGACAGAAGGGTGATAACTGCCGTGCTCTTTGAAAAGAAAGGGACTCCGTAACTGGCCGTTTTTCCGTGTTGGTGGTGCTGTGGCAGCTCCCCCGCGCCCCGGCCCCCGTGTCTTGATCTAGCAGCTGTGCGGCACGGCGTCATGAGGACCTAGCAATGCTGTGTTTAACCCGCCTCACGTGGCGGCGTCCGTGCGGCCTCTGTGTTTCTCCCACTGCGGACGTGGCTGCAGCAAACCCCCTTTAATGTCCGTCCTTGTTTCTGCGGAGTGAGTTACAAGTGCAGTCGCTGGTGTGTGAGGCTTTGAGTGTCACTCACGGTGGCAGACAGGACCAGTTTGTCGGCCAAGGTGCGGGGTGGCTGTCCGGCCAGCCCAGTTCCAGCTTCCCCGCGTCTTGTCTGGCCACCTGGCTTTCCGTCTGTTCTGTGTGTCTGAGGATAGGAGGCGAACTGTGTACTTTTTGTTGGCTTTGATTTGCATGCATTTATTCATTAATGGGGTTGACGTTTTATGATTCTAGTCTTTTTCGGGGATATACCTGGACATGGCCTCTGGACTCTGTTGTTTTGTTTGTTTTTAATAACCTTTCATACACTCTGACGCTTGGAGCAAATTTACTACCCCGTGGACTTTCTGGTTATTTGAGTTACAGAAAAATAGAACAATTTTAATGCTTTTTCTTTATTTGTACCAGGGATTTTTTTTTTTAACTACTTATGAAAGAGGCACTTCATCTAATTTATGAAGCCGTGAACTAAAATCAAGCTTTCAATATGTACTTTATTTGTACCAACTGTCTCTAATTACTTACGTAATGATATGGAAAATTTAAAAATAATTGTGACCAATTTTGGAGTATTATAAACCAAACTTCTATTATCATGGAAAAGGCTTTAAATGCTTTCATGTTAGTGAATTACTTGGTTTTGGATGACAGTTTATAAACTCTAAGAGAAGTATAGTCATTGTGCCTTTACAATGAGGTGTCGTCTCTCCTATTAGAAAGTGTAACAATAAAACAGAGCTTTTCATGTGGTGCCCATGTTATTCTTCTATATTGTTTACAGTTCTTTATATGAAGGTTTTCAGAAAGCTCATGAAGAATCGGCACTAAAATTTTCATTTTGAGTTAAGTATCCTGGTTTTAGAAAATGAGCTAGAGGTTGTGGAAATGGTTCCCAGGACACCTCCTGTTTCATGTCATGTCTTCTTAGAATTGTGGTAAAGTCCCCATAACATAAAACGCCTCACTCAGTGTTTCCTAGTGTGCAGTTCCGTACACACTCTGAGCACTCGGTAGATTCGGTGTTTTGGGAACATTATCTAGTTCCAGACCATTTTCAGTTTAATGTCTAAAAAAGATTTATTTCTGTGCCTCTCTTGGGCTATAAAGAGAATCCTTTGATCTTTTTATCTACCATTGGGGAAGCTAGAGTTCCTCCCCAAACCTGGGTGTCTTCATTTGTCAATTATTCAATTACACGATACATTTCAGTGCTTGGAGAGACAGGTAAATCTGAAAGTGCCGGCTAAGCGCTCCGATCGCGGTGATCGCGGTCTGCAGAGGGTTGTTTCACGGGGCCCTTTGCACCTGCTCAGTCTGCACTTCACAAACGTGCAGGTACTGGTACGTGGGAGCCAACATAAAAATGACCCACGGGTACGTTTCTGTCCCAGCGAAGCGCTGAGGTGTTGGAATCCTCGGAACTGAGCCGTTTTGTTTCCGTTGTGACTAGGAAGCTGACGAAAGTGTTACGGAACTACGTGGACAATGCCGAGAAGCCGGGCGTCAATGAGCAGCTCTACAAGGCCATGAAAGCCCTGGAGTACATCTTCAAGTTCATCGTGCGCTCCCGCGTGCTCTTCAATCAGTAGGTGTCCCCGGCCGGCGCTCCAGAAGACTCTCCGGAAGTCCCTTACATCCTTTCTTTCCTTCTCCTGATCCCTTCCTCCTTCCCTTTTTCTGTCTCTTCCTCTCCTCTCTCTCCTGCCTTTCCTCAGCTCCTAGGGGGACAGAGCAGCAGCAGACAGCTGTGCTGGGCCAGGGTCTCGCACGGGGAAGCCAGCCCTGATCCCGAGTCAGCAGTGTGTCCACACTGTCTACGGGAAGTGTTTACAGTGCTTCAGACGCAGTGCCCGGTGTGCACAGGGCTTCTGGAGGCCTTTTCTGTGTACCTCTATGTGTCGAATAGTGACAAAGGACACACAAAGTGAAGACACACCCGCCACGACAGGGAAAAGCCACCCACATTAAACAGCCTCACTCGGGCAGACGGCAAGCTTCCTCTCTCTCCTTCAGCTGCGGAGTCATTTGCAGAGACACGTCCTCACATGGGGAGGTGTCTGGTTGGGTGGACACTCGGTGGCTGCCGTGTAAGGGGTGTTTCATGTGCTGTCCGGATGAATTGGGAACCGGTTTGGAACTTCATAAAGTGGATTAGTGCATTGAGGACTGTGCTGCTTACGGAGAGCACTGCTATCTGTGTCTAGACACCTGTAGACTAAGAGGCACACTAAGGTCCAAGAGCCTGCAGCTGGCCCACAGTGGCGAACTGTGAGGGAAGTGATGTGGGCCGAGATCCGGGGTGCTGGGGCTGACTCGCCCCGCTTGTTTCTCCTGGAGGACATGGCTTTGGGTGACCTGTGGGAGTGACGGTGCGTGTCGGTTCTTTGAGGTCAATGTTTTCATAGTGACTTCTAAACACAGAGATAGAGCTCATGGACCAGCGTCCCTCAGAATTAGACAGCCCATGTCACCTTTTACAAGCATGGCACTCTGGAAACATCAGCGAAAACCAGGAAACAGGGACTTGAGCCAATGTGGCCCTCCTTTACTACCTGCCTATTTTCTCTGCACGGGATCTTTGTTTGCCTAAGGGAGCCTTCTCCAGGAGGGCCCAGGGGAAAGGGGAGGCACTCAAAATCCAGTCTGGTGCACGACATGGCTCACAGAAAGCCAAAGGAACACGTTACTCGCTTGTGTGGAATTGTAACATCACACAGAGGGGGTGCACCCACCGATCAGTGACTGCAGTCCCTGTTGCTGGCCAGAGGATCCGCTGCTCTTGTTCCGCTGCTGTTCTCGAGATGAACGCAGTGACTGTGGCCGCACTCTCACAGACGAAGGCTCAAGGTTCGAGGGCACTGGACTCTGGTCCTTGGCTGGCGTATCAAAGGCACACGCTACTATTTTGTTTACTACAGATGGGAACAAACCCTGATGTGGACTGAAGCCTTCTCTTTCCTTAAGGGTCAAAGCCATTGACTCTGTCACTCTCAGATGTGAAAGGTTTTGTTTTCCTGTATTTTAGTTTTTTTTCAGTAAAATTAGTTCTATTGAAATGAACTTACCACCCTCAGTCTTGCTGGTGTATGTTTCCCTAGTAATTTTTTTTTAAGATTTCATTTATTTATTTTTTAGAGAGAGGGGAAGGGAGGGAGAAAGAGAGGGAGAGAAACATCAATGTGTGGTTGCCTCTCAAGCGCCCCCTACTGGGGACCTGGCCTGCAACCCAGGCCTGTGCCCTGACTGGGAATCGAACAAGAGACCCTTTGGTTCGCAGGCCGATGCTCAATCCACTGAGCCACACCAGCCAGGGCTGGTTCCCCAGTAATTTTAAGTCTTTGACTGCACTAAACCAGAAGCTACACTCAGGTGCAAGGAAAGCTTGAAAGCCTGGAACAGTTGGGTGACATGTGACTGATTTGGCCTTGTTTCATTTGAGGAAATGATCTTGACAATTTATGATCAATGTGACCTTGAATCGGGTGGGCTGACGCTCGTCCCCTCTCTTACTCAGAGATCAGCGAGCAGAAGAAGCGTGAGTGGGCTGCGAGTGCGTTCCTGCTGTCGCAGTAATGCCGAGATCTCACACAAGACAACGCTGCTTAGGAAAGACAGGGGCCACCCAAGTGGGCCGGGGGCAAATAATGACTGTCTCCTTAATCTCCGTCCATCTCAGCATACAGATGGCATTGGAAATATGATAGAAGTTCTTGAGTTTGATTGTATAGTGATTAGGAATATGGCTGGCTGCATGTCACAGAAAAGCCTAGAACCTTTACCAGATGAGGTTCGCCTCCCTTCCTTCCTTCCTTCCTTCCTTCCTTCCTTCCCTCCCTCTTTCCCTCTTTCCCTCCCAGAGGAAGAGTCTGGAGCTCATGCCCTTGCCCTGTGCTGTCCCCATGTCCTTGGCCCCTTTTATCTTCCCGACCCACCATCCTGAGGGCCTGTCTTTCTCCCTCATGGCCCCAAGGGGGCTCCTGCCCCCCGTGGCATCAGGACTTCGTTCCTGGCAGTGGAGAGGGAAGATGAAGGGTAAAGGGCTCTCCCAGCCTCTCTCCTTTTGCGGAGCTTTCCCCAGTCCCTGCAGAGAGTCACGTGCTTTTATGTCGTTGTCCAGAAGCGTGTCCTGTGTGCACCCCAGCTGTGGAGGGCTTTGGAAAGGATGTTTAGATGGGCTTACGGATGCTTTCAACAAAATCGGAGTTTCTTAAGTAAAGCAGTGAGTGCGCACGGCAGACAACAGATGTTGGGTAGGCAGCTAGCATTCCCTCATTCTCACCCAGAGTCTCCGTTGCCCGACAGCGTGCGGTGTCCCCAACGTGGTCGGGGTCACTAACCCCTCCTTCGTTATGCTCCTCGGAGTCTCCCTTCCCCATTAGTTTGGGGATCCATCCTGGAGACTCCTGGCACCAAGCATCTCGGGCTTTATATCATTGGAGCCTTGAGTGACCCGCCAGAGTGAGATGCCAGCAGAGCCTTGTCCAGGTCCCAGAAGGTGCCTTCTGTCTGGCCTCCTGAGGACCGCCTCTGTTCTTGGGCCTGGTAGCAGGCTGCCGGCCCTGACTGTGGGCCCAGAGCCAGCCTCTGTCCTGGAGGGGCCCCAGCAGGAGGCAGGCCTGATCCCAAACAGTGTCACCTCCTCCCAGAGGACAAAAAGGACAAAGAGGTCAGAACAAGAAGCAGCCATGGTAATGAGGTTTGCTCAGCCTCCTTGTGCCCCGTGTTGGGGTTCCTGACCTCATCTGAGTGGGTGCTGCAGGGTAGGGATCCTGGGGATGTTGATCGGTGGGCTCCCTCCCTACTTCTCTCCCTTCCTCCCTCTGCTTCTCCCGCCCCCCCCCCCGCCCCCGCCTCTATTCCTTCCTCCCCCCATAAGTATGTAATGAGCTTTGGAGCCCTGACTGTATCCCAGACTTGAGTCATTCACCGATCTCACTTTTTCCTCCAAACGTTTCCTGAATATGCAGCTTGGCTGCCTGCAGTACTTCCGGAGCGCACGGAAGACAGGCGCTTCCTTCGACACCCAGGACACTGTCGTAGCCACGCTACGCAGAGAGGACACTGCTTCTCACGTTTGGGGCTGCAGTCCGAACCTGCTGAGCAGAGGTTTAGTGTCTCGGAGTCTGTGATTGGGAAACCATGGCCTTCAAATGACGGACGGGAGGGCCAGAGACTTTCGTCATGTCTTGTCATCTTCGGCCAGCACCCCGCTCCCCTGCCCCACCATTCAGGGGCATGTCACCTGGGGTGGCAGGGACATTCGTTCTGGGTGAAAGGACACTCTTGTTTTGTCTGGGCTGTCCAGAGGACCCGTGCCCTTCACAGATGCCCGTCCTGTCTGGTCCCTGACAAGGCCCTGGTGTGGCGTCCTCAGCAGTGGGCGAGGGAGGGTCCAGGGCTCTCCTCGTCACAGCAGCAGCACGTTTCATACCTCGGGAGGAAGCAGCTGTCCTTGAAGCTGGAACTGACAGGGCGTTTTTCTTTGGCCTTGGAGTAAACTTGGGAGGTCTTTTCTCCCTTTTTCTTCTTTTAAAACGGTTTGTTGTATTTCCATAGAACATAGTATAGTAGCTTTGTAAAATTCCAGGATAATTGACAGTCATAATTACTCTTCTGGAGAACAAAGAGGTGAGACTTGGGCGGTGAAGATACCAAAGCTTGTCAGTGTTACCTGCCAGCTTTCCCGCTGTGCACATCCACACCCGCTTTTTTTGCTCAGAAAGCTCATTTTGTTTTGAAACGGGAAGAGCAGATTTAAAGCTCTGGCCCAAAGGCGCTTGGTTCCCGGGGAACCCCGGACAGATTCCTGACAGCGGGGTGGCAGGGGGCTCTTCTGGTGGGCTTTTGTTTGCTTGTGTTTTCTGTGTGGGTGGGTTGCATTAACTAGGAAGCCGGCAAGCACATGCATCCAATCAGACCTTTGGAATGAAATCACCAAAGCTCATTGTCACTGTGTCCCCCCTGCGCGTCCATGCTTCCTGAAGGTTTTCCACTTGTCTGGTGTCTGCATTGTGCGTGCTTAGTTATTGGTCATGAACACGTAGCCCCAGGTCTGTCATTTTGCTGTTATTTTCCTGGGTAACGGAACTAAGATGCAGGTTGCAGGTAAAGATCTGGTCGTTCCTTGTTAGTGAGTACTCACCACGTGACTGGGTTTACTCATCGGTCCACGCACGGACCCCCTCTGGCTTCCTCTCCTCCCACTCACCGTGGGCCAGGCGTGGGACTCTGACGAGACCAAGAGGTGAGCCTGGGGACACCTCCCTTTTGTGACAGAAAGGCGCTTCACGTCGCTTATTCCATCTTTGTGCCCGGAGAACAGTTCCACTTAACGTGGAACTCTAGAAGGGCGGTCATCTTCTCCCTCAGGCGCTCTTCCGCCCTCTTTCGCATTCCGTAATTTCCCGTGAGAAGTCCATGCTCAGACTCACTGTTGTCTCTTTGAAAGGAACGACATTTTCCTTTTTCTGGAGCTGCTTGCACAGTTCCGCTCACTTTCTGTGTTATTGGCGGCGTTACTGTGGGTGGCATAGGCATACTTCGATTTTATTTACCCTACTGTTGCCACACCGCTCCCGCACCAGGGGCCGGCCCTGCACCCCACGATCCGGGACCTCTCTCCCGTCAGAGGACTTCCAGGTTCTTGGTTTGCCCAGGCGAGGTTTCAAGGACAAATCGGAGTGAGAACAAGAGAGTTCGAGTCAGGTGGAGAAGAAGAAGGGGCCCGGGGGCCGCTGTGGAGAGCATGTCCCAGTGGGTGTGGTCAGTCGGTTCTTGGGACTTGATGTGTTTCGGGGGGAGGTGTTGTCTCCAAGCGTTGTGGCCCCGATTCTGACTCTGCCTTCTGGTTGGGAGGGTTTTGTTTCTAACGTGGTCCCTTCCTGAAGTGTCACGGAGGTGGTCCCAGGCCCTCCCACTTGTGGGGCCAGTTTTCATTGTACTGATGGTCTAGCGGGCTCTGGGGTGGGCTCCTGGTTGGCTTCACTCCTAGCTTCTTATCTTGCTCTAATTTTTGCTTGTTTGTTATCGGTCTCCCTGACTCCGGTGATCCCAAGCATTTGCTCCTAGGTGTGTCTTTGGTTAGGGAGGGTCGCCAGCTGTTAATTGCTAGGTTGCTCTGCCCTTTGTTCAGCCTTTTGTCTCCACCTGCCAGGGAATCTCCTAGGTTCTTACGAACCTGCCTCCCTATGCTGGATTTTCAGAGCTTCTCGAATGGTGCATTGGTGTCTTTTATTAATATTGGAAAGCTCGTGGCCGTCACCCTTTCTAATGTCACATTTGCTCCATTGCATCTCTCATTTTCATCTGAAATGCAGTCACTTGGCTGTTACGTACGGTGCCCTGTGCGTGCCCCGTGTTTTCCATGTCAGTGTGTGTGTGTTTTCCTGTCGATTGCCTTCCGCTTCATTAATTCCACCTTTTGCTCTATCTAATCTAAATGTAACCCGTATAATGCGTTCTGAATTTTAGATGTTATATTTTTTTAGTTTTAGAATTTTCATTTGACGTTTTCTCTGCTAAAATTTTCCATGTCACCTTCTACTCTCTCCATGTCTCTATTTTTCCATAGTTCCATCTTTCCCTTTCTCTCCGTTTTCCTCTTTATTTTAAAATAATATAATAATTATATTATTTGACATTCTTGTTAGCTAACTGCAGTATCTCAGTCACCTGTGGGTCTATTTCTCTTGGCTTCTTTTCTTCTTCAATTGGGCCATTGGTTCAATTTCTTGCTGTGCTCAGTAATTTTTGCTTGCATGCAGGACTCTGTGTGTGTAAGAGTGGAGAAGCTCCAGATGACATGCCTGTCTTCTAGGTGACTCCGTCCTTCCCCTTGTAGGCAGAGAACAGGGGGCACCCCCTTCCTCTGTGGGGGCTCTGCTGTGTCCGGGCTGCGTTCCGCCGTGGTGGGCCTCCATCTGCATTCATTGGCCTCAGGTTCTCCAGGGTTTCCAGCATGGAGTCTGCACTGTGGTCTGGGGCCCCTCTCCCTGGCCTTCCCCAAACACTGGTCATTATCCCTGGAGACTGATAAGAACCCAACTCTGTTTTACAGACGTTTTCATTTCGGCTCCACTGAAGCCAACCCCTTTTTGAAAACGCTTTCCAGACCAGATACACAATGCTGCAGTTTCCCATTTTAGACCGACTTTGTTGCTTCAGAGTGGAAGTTATTTAAATATAAAATCACCTCTAGGGTAATTAATTATCACTTAGTTTACAAAATTTTCCTTTGTACATAAGTTTTCAGGTATGGTATACTTTTAATTAGGCAGAAAACTAGTCTATATTAATAAAGCATCTGAGTTGCAAGATTTTAAAATGCAAATGCATTGCTTCTTAGTAACACAGCAACTTGAAGTGGCTGCTAATGAATAATTCACAACTGACACATATTTACAGTTAGCAATATGTATTTGCATACATGGATCTCGTGCACTGCTTCCTCGTTATCCAGTTGTCGAACATGGTCCACCTCTCGAAAGCTTTCCCATCAGCACCGATTCTGTGGTGAACAGATGTGTGTAGTATCATCTCTCTAAAATAGTTTTGAGTTCATGATATCGTTTTCAAGTGGTTGTAACATTGTATTAAATTTAGATGATGAAGTGTCTTTGTGACTCAGTATCCAATCATGTGATGATATAGGTTTAAAAACGCTGTCGGGAAATACACCGAAATACCAATGATGTCATTTCTGTGGGGTCAAATTAAAGCTGAGTCTCTCCATCCTTCCTTCCTCTTCACCTTCCTCTCCTTCCACCTACTTCCCTCCCTTTCCAGGCATTGCTGCGTTTTTCAGACTCATAAAATGTACTCCTTCCCAATGAGAAAAACAAAACGTGGTAGGATTAAAAACTCAGCTTCTCTGAGGTGGTGCCCTGTCTCCGCAGCGGGTTGTGGGGAGCGGTCCAGAGCAAGGTGATTTCTAAGCCCTTCCCCCCACGCCCTGCCCATGTTTCGGAGACACTGAGACCATTCCCAGTCTAACGTACCACCCAGGGGCCACCTCTCAGGGCCGTGGCGGAGAGAGCCTGACGCCGCTGCATGCGCCTGCGCTGTGGCCGGCCCCCAGCGCATTCTGTTCCTTGCAGGCTCTACGAGAACAAGGGCGAGGCCGACTTCAGGGAGTCGCTTCTGCAGCTGTTCCGGTCCATCAGCACCATGATGAGCAGCGTGTCGGACCAGACCGTCCGGGTGAAGGTAGGCCCTCCTTGCACCCAAGGCTGCCGGTAGCCGCAGGGCTCTGTGCCGGCTGGAAGAGAGCTGCGCTGCCTGCACTTGGGCGGAAGGCCCCGGATCGGCTTTGTGGAGAGCTTGACCGTGCTCGCTGCACAGGGCGGGAGCAGTGCCCGTCCTCTGCAGGGCTCTGGAACCTCGATGTTGCTGTGTCTTTGTCCTGGGCCCCAGAGGTTCTGAACTCACTCTCTGTGCCTGTGGGGAAGCCGGTGGGACTGCTGCGATCAGGTGGCTCAGAATCTGGACAGACCCCCAGGGTCTGTCAGGCCTCAGGCTCAGCCCAGCACACGGTGTCACGTCTTCGTCCCTCAGTGCCCCTTACACCTGCACGGGAGAGCGAGGGATCCGGTGCTCCCATGTTCCCACTGTTCTCACCTCCTGGGATGGCCTGTTCCCAGCCTGTTGCCTTGGGGAGGAAAGATGCCTTTGTCTCCCAGGGGTCTGAGCGTTCTTCAGGACCTGCCTCCCCGTGCGGCCGTTCCAGTACGCTGCCCTTGCTGTGGACCCACTCCCCGCCGAGGGAGTGTGCAGACTGCAGCCGGCAGGCCACCGCCCCTGCTGACTCCTTCAAAGGAGAAGAGTCTTCCAGGGGACAACCTGGCTGCTTCCCCCAGGGTCTCGCTGCGGCTGCCTCTGTTCCTGCCTTCCCCTTCCAGTGTTCCTTCAGGGTGTCACTTCAGAAAATGCGCTATTGTCTTACAAATGTCATGGCAAAGCGCTTGCCCAGCTTGGAAGCTTACCTCTCTCTGGAGCAGGGATGCCCAAGTGTGCCTCCTGGTCGCTGGGACGGGGAAGTAAACGTGAATTGCCTCCTGATGCCTCTTCCCGCTCCGAGCTGGCACAGCGCCTGGCAGAGCTGTTGCCTTCTCAGTGTGATTTCCCGATCTTCATGTGGGTTTGTTGTGAAGACTGGTGATCTGCGGATGAGGCTTCAGGGGGCAAAGCGTAGTAAAGCTTGAGGTTCTCTATTTTGGCACCTCGCTGTTGCCCTAAGCCACCTGGTTCCAAGGTTAAAATTAGTGGTGTGCTCAGTACCTTTGCTCGTAGCTCCTGTGGCATTTTAGGAAAACACACGTGGGAAGTGTAAGAATAGATGGAAATCACAGGAAGGTTTGAGCCCAGAAGTAATTTTAGATTTCTAAATATAATCTCATGTCATGAAATTTGGTCGGGCTTGGCTTGGGTCTTCCTTCTTCCCCTCATGTCAGCTCCTCCCATGGGCGGCTCTTTGTAAGACATGAGTGACCCCCACAACGTCACTACCTCGATGCCACCTGCACACCTGTGACGCAGGTGACTGAGTTTTATTGGAAACGTTATCTCCTCGCTGCCTGTTTCATATTTTGTTCTCTTGCAATTGACGTCCTGTCTGCATCCGAGACGAGGGCTCCCATCATGGGCCCCCTTTTTTTGTGGTGTTTTACCCCTTTAAGTTTGGCTCTGTTGAAAAGGACACAGGCCTGCGAATCGTGTTACTTAGAACAGAACAGACTGGCATTTCTTAGGGGCGAAGTGTTGTTTCCCAGAGGGAGCCCTCATGGCTGTGTGGACTGTTGGAGCTGAACTGTGTGCCCTCATTTCAGACCCGGACGTCAGCAGGCTCTCCTACCTTCTTGGCTTTATTTGGGGTGACCTTTGGGGGTGGGGGTGGCCGCCGTGTCCCAGAGAGCCCGCCCCGTGTCATCAGCCACCTTCTCTGAGCTGAAGCCACACCTCACACCCGCCCTGCAGGTTTGCTTCAGCCACTGCGTCCTACGCCTGAATGACGGGAGAGCCAAGAGGTTTTAGCTAATCATTCGCTTCAGCACACAGGACACCAGACTCGAGTCGTCAGTGTGGCTGCTTTCTGTAGGACTCAGTGACAGCATTTTACCAGAGGCATTTAATGTGAGCGAGCAGACACACGGGTGGGAGAATGCTGGGCATCTCCTTGGCCAGTGGTGGGGGAGCTGCGGTGACTGGGGGGGGGTTACCATCCTCGCTCAGCCAGGACAGAATGGAGCAGTGATTTCGGTCTCCGCTGGCGGGTTCATGGCCATACTCTTCCACGCAGCTCCCCCAGAGAGTGTTGCTGGGCACCAGCCGTCCTGTGATGTTCGGGGACCGGGCTGTGTGTGTTGCCCACCTCTGTGGACAGCACCCCTAGGCCGGATGTGAAGACGTAAACGCCACCCCCTGTGGAGCTTTCCAGCTGAGTGGACCTGGTCTGTGCTGGTTTGTGAAGCAGTTGCAAAGGTTAGGCTGTGTCCCAGACAGACTGGGCGCGTCCCGAGGGGTGTAAGGGACCTAGGCGGGCTGGTCCTGAAGGCTTCTTGGGGTTGGGATCTTGGGGACGGCCCCACTGTTGGCAACAGGTGGCTGTTTCTGGACCACCTGTGTCTTGTAACGTTGGACGTGGGGGCTTCGGGGCTTGGTAGTCAGAACTGTCACAGGCTGTCGCTGAGCGCCATAAACAGTCACTGCCAACTTGGTGGGGTGACTCCACAAATACCGTCTGGTAACATAAATGGAGTCTCCTGTTCCGCCTGGGGCTGAGAAGTCCAGCTTTCTGTGGAGGGAAACCCTGGTCGTGGTCTTCAGTAAGAGATCGATTGTGTGTGTGTGTGTGTGTGTGTGTGTGTGTGTGTGTGTGTGCGCGCGTGCATGTGTACATTCTCACCTTTGTTCCATGTGATGCACTTGGCATTTCTCTGTTCTGGTCTAAATATCTTTTGGTCTATTCTGAACAACTGTATTTCACTAAAAAATTACTGGTCGACAGGCACTTCGTTTATTTCCTGACAGCGAACCTGTCTCGGCCCACATTTGAGAAACATGAGCACGCCTTAGGTTTCCTTCCACTGCTTCTCCAGTTCCGTTTGGGAGGTAAATGCCACCAATTTCCCACATTTCTCCATTGCCTTGTAAAGCTCCGGGCCCCTGGCACTCAGGGGTCGCCCCCGCAGGCAAGTGGATTGGACCAGGGAGAAGAGTGATTGAATTTGAGGACCCCTCCCCCCACCCCCACAGCTGAGCTTGGCCCCCAGATGGTGAGGGTTTGGCTGCCTTCCGGGGGGCATCCCCGGGCGTTGGCTTTCCTGTTTCTCCCATTCTCCCCATCTCGGGGTGCCACTTCTGTCTCCTCGGCACCGGAAGGGTCTGCGCTGGAAACGAGCTGCACTGTAATCACAGAGATGCAGCTGTCAGCCGAGTTTTGCCCACTGAGAAGTGTGACTTTTATTTCCATAAAAATACTACCCTGGCTTGAAATGCTATTCGCCTTTCATTGTATCCCAAATTCTTCCTAACCAGCTTTTGTTGCTTTCTGACTCTTTCTTAGCTGCCATCTGGAGCACGGCCCCTCCCAGGTCTGCAAGCTGAGAATTCTTTTTCTGTCCTCAGGAAAAATGGTCTGAATGCATTAGGGACAATGACAAATAAGGATCCAAAATAATACAAGGATTTCCTTGCGGGTGAGGGAATCGGGTATCACAGGTAACTTCTGACCAAATGATGGGGTCACTCACAGCTGTGTCCCTGCCCTCGGGCCTGCTGTCCCCTCTCACGGCTGCCTTCTCGGTTCCCAGGGTCTGTGAAGTCTTGTCAGGGCCCTCAAACATGACGGGCCCTTACTGTGTGCTTGCCCTTGGTTTTAAATGTAATAGGGGATCTTGTTAGAAAGGGGAGAGCACCCAAATTTAGTTAAGAAACAGAAGGATTTCCTGTCATCTCCTCCCCCAGAAGTTATGTGGTCTGTGTTTTGTCTGCAGAAGTATCTGCTCTTTCTGCCTCGGGTTGTCCTCCGTGTCTCTGTGTCACACAGCTGCATGCATGGTGGCTGCGGTGGCGGCTGCGAGGTGGCCAATTTATTCATGTACAGATGGCTGTGTGTGCATCAGCCTCTTTTCCGTATGTATGTCCTTCTGTCCTGTAGCACTTTCCAGAACATAGTTTGCAAGGTCACCCACTGCCTCACGGCTGTTACCGCACTTCACTTAGCACGTTTCCGGTTTCCAGGCACCAAGACCGTTTCCCGTCTTCATTTCCATGAGCCTCCTTGGCTGAGCCCCTCTGTGTGGTGGGCCCTCCCGCCGCCTGGTCAGCTGGGGTGTCAGGTGGGCAGAGGCTCTGAAGTGCTGAAGGTCACGGCTGGGGCTGTGAGCCTCCCCCGGATCAGGGCTCCACTCTGGGTGTTGTGTTCGGTTGGACCGCCTGGCCTTGGAGCCACAGAGCCCTGGTTCTGTCTGTGAAGCTGTTTCGTTCTACGCTGGATGAGACGCAGGGATGCAGCTGCAGCCTCATGTGGCTGGAGAGCCAGGCTGCCCTCGGAAGCCAACTCTCTGCTCACATCCTCTCGGCTTCTCCTGGCATGGGACCAGTGCCTGAGTCAGGCCAGGCGATGAGAGCCCTTCCGAGCCACCCGCCTTCAGCCCAGACCGCCGGGGCACGGAAGAGGCCGGCCTGCGAGACTCGGGACTCGGGGACCACTGTCCACGAGCACGCGGTTTAAAGAGCCTGGGCGGCAGCGCACCCACGAAAGCACACCTATGAAGGCGCACCCACAGCAAGCAGCTCAGCCCTTGCTTCACTTCTTGTCTCTCTCCTCATTCCCGGATGGCTGGTGGATGCTGTTGATGTGTCCACTGACCCAGGGATGACTTTGACACCAGCCAGGGCTTTGCTGGCCAGCCTCTCCTCCCCCGAACGGACAAGGATGAGGTGGCAGGGATGGCGATCTTCCAGGCCATGGCATCTGTGCGGGGGAATGCTTGTCCAACCAGAACATCTGACAGCCGAGTGGGCTGGCAGCTCGGGAGAAGTGAGAATCAGCTACCGGCCAGTCCTTCTGGAGAGTTCTTCTGCTAACATGGAGAGGAGAGGAAGGGCCAGACTTCAGGAAGCTAAGGTGCCAAGCCAAGCTTGGAAGGGGTGACAGTCCCCTGGGAGTGCTGAGACAAATGCCACATGCCTGGTAGCTTCTTCCAGACATGTGCTCCCTCACAGCTGCTTCAGGGTACACGTCTCCATTGGCTTGGGGCTGTGATCACAGAGCACCACAGACAGGAGCATATAAAGAGCAGACATTTACTTCTTATGGTTCCTGAGGATGGGGTCCCAGATCAGGGTGCCAGCACGGTTGGGTTCCAGCAAGGACCCTTTCTGGGGTGCAGATGGCCAAGCTCTCATTTCGCCCTTGTGTGGCAGAGAGCAGTCTGGAAGCAAGCTCTCTCGTGGTCCCTATAAGGACGTGAGAGCCCCTCCCCCGCCCCCAATCTGTGACCTCATTTAATTCTAATCGCTTCCCAAAGGCCCTGCCTCCTGACACCATCGCTCTGGGCAGTAGGTGTTGTCACACCAAGCGGAGGGAACACAGACTTGTAGCCCCTGACTGCACACTCCGGGAGGCTCGGCTCTGTGCCCTCCCTAGCAGCCCTCAGCGCTCCTTGGCCCTGGCTCTGGCTTCGCTTGCTGTTCTCTTGGGACTTGCCGTGACTCGGTCACATCTCCACAGACCCTATGTCCAGGCAAGGACACACTCACAGGGGCCAGGGGTTAGGACCTGAACATGACTTTCCTGGGACACCACTCAACCTGCACTAGGAGTCAACATGGATGTCAGCGTGGATGTCAAAGGGTCCCGGGCCAGTGGTTGAAGCAGGGCAGGAGGGAAAGCGGGCTGGGGTCCCCGTGCCCCAGGTGAGCTGCACTTCCCACACCCCACTGGGTGCACAGGGTGTGTCAGGGCTGGGGCCTTGGGAACAGGATGTGGTTCGGGAAGCTGTTCAGGAGGGGTTACATTAAGAAAGCACGAGGTGGGAGAAGTTCCAGGTAGAGGCAGCAGCCAGGGGTGTTTGTTGATTTCAGGATTTACAAGAGGATCCGTGGTTGAGGCTGGGTAGTGGGCAGCGGCCATGCCAGGACTGGGGAGAGGGTGGAGAGGCAGGTCTGGGCGTGGAGGGCGGAGCCTGCTCAGGGCCCGTGGAAGCCACTGGAGAGAGCTTGGCCGGGTCCGAGTGGGCTTTTCCAGGGTCGTTTGGGCTGCCGTCTGCAGGGTAGGTGGGGAAGCTGTGGGGTGAGAGGCTCTCATGGAATCCAGGAGCGGGAGCGTGGTGCGGGGGCGAGAGCCGGGGTCCCCGATGCGGCACTGTCGGCATTTGGGCGGACGGTGTGCGTGCGGTTGTGGGCGCTGCTGACAGTGCTCAGCAGGGTCCCTGGTCTCTGCGCATGAGACACGCTCTGTCGTGCAGCAAGAGGTGTCTGTGGGTGCTGCCAGGGGTTCCTGGGGTGTGCTGGGGGGCAGTGTCTGCCCGGCTGTGCTCTTGGTGACGGGCTTTGGGGAGGCAGAGACTTGCTGGTGTTACTCACAGGCTGTGGAGGTGGGTCTGACGTGGGAGGGGAGGAAGGGGAAGGAAGGGGTCATGACCACCTCAGGGTCTTTGGCTGAAGCCACTGTGTGGTGGAGACGTCCTCAGAAATGGGCAAAGAGGGTCGAGAGCATAGACGTGGAGGGTGGGCGTCTCCTGAGACGGAGACTCCTGTTAGAAGCTCTGCCTCGCTGCTGCCACAGGAAACCTGTCCCTATGCAGCTGGTGTGCCCTTCCTGAGTGCTGGTCACCCATTCAGGGCGTCCTCTCCAGGTGTACCCACCTGCCATTTCCAACCTCATGACCGTGTCTTAGGACCTCTCGTCATTTTCTTACAACCTTGGGACTGTGTCCAGTTTCTGCCCCTTGTCCGAAGTCTCCTGAGCACCGCCACGGTCTGCTGGCTGCTGGTGGGAGGCGAGGTTATGTAACCTGGTGGAAGCTTTCCAAGAGTTGGGAGAGAGCTGGCCAGCAGCTTCTGTCCAGATGATGGTGGAGCTTGACATAACCCTAATCCCTCGTATTTGCACCGCCCTCTCAGGCCTCAAAGCCTTTGATGCTGGTAATCTCTTGTGATCCTCCCAGCGCCGCTGCGGTGTCTGTTAAAAGTAATAATGAGAAAGCTTCCCAAAGGCATGGGCAGAAAACATTATCACGCAAAGTCTGCGTTTCAGTGGCTGAGTCGTTGATGGCAACATTTATGCCATGTCCAGCAGCTTTTCTCTGGGATCTTCAGATTGCAGCTGCCCTGTGGAGCCCCTCCCGAGAGAGTTCTAGGAAAGACGAGGGGCGTCCGCAGGTATCCAACCAGGGTCTTCTCCAGCGAACAGAGCACGGCCAAGTGAGACCCGCAAAGGCTCACATGCACCCCCTTGTGGAAGGGCATTTATGCATGCACCTGCTGTAGGTTGTCATGGGTTCTTTTCATGTTTTGAGTTTCTGTGGATTGAGGCCCCTTGATGACAAGTTGCATAAGCCTCTAGTAGCATCTAAATAAACAGGAAGATATTTTCATTTTACAGATAAAGAGACTCAGTATAGTTAAGAGGTCAGTTTTTTCCAACCTGATTGATACATTCAGTGCCATCCCAATCGAAGTCCCGGCACGTGACCCACAGGACATGGACATGCGGGTTCTGAGGCAGGAGATGCGCAGACACACACAATATCGAAGGAGCTCAATGCCAGGGGACTGCCGCTGCTGGGCGTCCAGTCTTACTGTGACGCTACGGTCCTCTGGTCACCGAAACCCATCAAATGTTAGCTTCACAAAGGAGAGGCATGGGCACGTGTGGAGGGGAGTTTGGTCTGAGGGAGGCTTGCTGTGTCCCGTCCAGGAGTGAAAACCTCACGTGGGCTCCGTTTCTTCTTTCTACTTGAGGGGAAGGAGGCCGCCGTGGGCAGAGGCTTGCCATTTTCTCATTGTTTGTAGTCTTGGAGGACAAGGAGTGCCTGTCATTTTCTTCAAGGCTGTTACAGTCCTCACAAAGAACCCTGACGGACCTTCTTGGACAGGAGGCTTGCTCCCTCCAAGGAGAAGACTCAAGGAAGTTGGAAAGAGCAGGCAAGGCCTCCTCATGCTGTGAGCAGGGAGGGGCCGGCAGCAGCTAGCAGGAGGACTGTGGCCTTCGTTCACGGAGCTGAAGCCCAAGCGCATCTGTGACCTTGTGTGACGGGTGCCTCTGCTGTCCCCTGGCCCTGACTGCTGGGTGGATGGAAAGGGCAGGTGGAGCCTTCACTTGGGGTTGGTGTTTCTGCTGGCGTGCCAGGCACCCCGCGCTGAGGCCCACGAGGAACCCAGACCTTCCATAGGCCCGGGAAGAACTTTATTGCAGACCACGTCAGCTGGCGCTGCTGCGGGAGCGAGTGAGCGACAGGCACAGTTCATCCGTGAGCTTCAGACACTGTTGGCACCGCGATGTCGAGTGATCACAAAATGTCACTGAAGCTGGCCTGCAGACCTTTAGGACGGAACAAATTGTTTTTGTGCATGTACCGATGAAGTCACAGGCTTTATGTGAATTCGAATTTCAGAAGCGCTCAAACGCTTAGTGCTGGGGAGCCAGGGCTTTGGGGAGCCGGGAAGTCACAGCAGGGAGTGTCTGCAGGGACGGGGCCCAGGAGCAGCAGAGGGGCCCTGGGAGGGAGGCGCGGCCCAGCGCGCCATTCTGCGGCCACTGCTGTCCCCACGGCATCCATCAGATGTGCTGTTGGTGCGCCGCCCTGGCTGTGCTTGGCACCGGCTGTGTTTGGCGGGCTGAGCCAGGCGGTGTAATTCCGATGAGAAGCCGAGCGGCATTCGTCTCTGTGAGCTGTAGATGTGACACTTTTATAATTCAAGTAGAATTATTTTTCTCCCCCGAGAAGCCCTACACAGGCAGTGTGGTGCATTGAATTTGGGAAGAAGTAAAGGGCAAAGAAAGAGGCTATAAAAGGCTCATCTTATTAAAACATAGCAGCTTCCGGCCCTGCCTGTGCAGCCTGTAGGTGCAGTGATGGATTCTTAGGGCCACTCGCTGTTTCTTTTCTGTAAACGTGCGTTGTCTTCTCTCCAGTTTAACGTTCGGGAAGAGCAGCAGTCCCCGCGTCGGACTGGGCCAGACGTAAGAAAAGAGTAATTAGTTTCTGGAAATGATATTTGCATAGGATGCCAAGGCATTGCGACGTGACATGTTCTGTGCGGTCACCATGCCAGATCAAATGCGAAGGTGCCACGTCGGAGAAATCAGGTGACTGTCAGGTCTTCCGCTGTTTTTCTTTTAAATGACTCATTTTCTATTAAAATGGGAAATGTGCTATCCCTACGACCGTCTGTCAGGCCGGTCATTTTGTGTGGTCTCTGGGCGTGTCACCACCACTGACGCGTTTCCATCGATGTTTCCCTCGGAGGAGGGGTTTGTGCGTTTGCTCCCCTGCGGTCATCTCGCTGATTACCTGGTCAACCAGCTGGCCCCTCCTCCTTGCAGCTGCCCTGGTTTTCCCAGGCCGGCAGGTCGGACGTGAGGATAAACCGTGGTTCTGCAGATTGCAGGACGCCTGTCCTGCAGTGTCCCCTTTGGGTGTGTCCAGGTCGGGAGTGTCAGGCACTTACCCTTTCTGCCTTCCCACCTTTGCTGCTGCAGCCAGAGGTACTGCCGGGGCACAGGGCTGGGTGGGAGCACGCTGGGCCCTGGGCTGGGGAGCTGAGTGCTCTTGGCAGTTTTGTTTCCTTTAAAACTTTCCTCTGTTGGAGTTTCTGTGGCCTCTGTCTGAGTGAACAGAAACTGTAGTGGGACTGTTTTTAAATGAAATATTTATTTGTCTTGATGGCTTCTCAAAGACAGAGAACAGAAACACACACAGGCCTGCAAACGAATGCATGTGAATCTCCCACTCAGAGATTCCGTGCTGTTGGCCCATGGGTCACAATCGTCCCCGAACTCCTTCTTCCTTTATGGATTGTGTGTTTACAATGGGCTGGTGATAAGTGTATGGCCAGAACACCCCCCCATCCTGCCCCCCCACCCCCCCACCATGTGGAGCATCTTTTCCTGTGAACAGGCAGCGCCTTTTCCTGGGCACACAGACCTGCTGGGTGGGTCATACCACTGGCCAATGACATGCTGATCAGTTGAGAACTACCTGACCTCAGGTGACACCAAGAGGCTCAACCAAGTGACCAGCAAAGGTACATTAAGGAAACACAAAGAACCAGAGGCAGGGGACTCCAGTACAGGCCCCAGCTGGGACCTCGGTGTTCCAGGCTTGAGGCAGAGTCCCTCCTGCTGGTGTGGGGAGGGGTCTCCGCAAGGGGTGCACTCAGTCTCCCTGGTTCCCCTCAGCCTGGGGGACGGTCCTGCCCCTCAGACCTGCCCACCTAACCTGGGACAGCTCTGGGCCTGGCCTTGGCACCCTCTCAGCCCCCTCCTCGTCTCCCTCCAGCACCTACCCCTTCCTTCGTTCCTCCTGGGGGCTCTTCCACATCGGGGTTTCTCTGCTTGTTTCTCTTGGGGCACAGGACTTAGTGCACCGACTCCCACAGGTCCCTCCCCCACCTGCCTTCTCGCCCAATGACGTCCACTGCATTTGGCGGGCCTTCAGGGATGGGGGCAGGCAGGTGCTGGAGTGTGCGCAGGGGGCAGGGAGCTGCTGCCTCTGTGGGAGTGGCCAGGCGGACTCTTCTTGGGGAAAAAAGTCACGGCCACTGGGACATCCATGCCATCTGTTTGATGTCATGCAGTTCTCACCGAGGAAGCAGCCTGTGGTGCTTCCCCAGGTCTGCGCCAGCTGGAGCGGCCTGGCCTTTGTGGGCGTTATAGGCAGGCTCAGTGTTGAACATGTAAGTGCTTCTGATGCGGATCCAGAGGTAGCCTGGCTTGGACCACTTGACTCGAGAGCAGCACATCAAAGCTCTTAGGTGGATTTGCCCCTCGTTCAGTGCCGTGAGGGGCGTGTGGAGAAAGGCGCAGCCCTGGATTGGGCCGCAGGGCAGACAGGGGCCCAGGGGCTGCAGTGGCGCCGTGCATGGGGAGCAGGGGACAAGGAGCGGGGCCACCTCAGGCCCCCCCGGGGACCTCAGAGTGGGGTGTTCTGATAGTCAGAGAGCTGTCTCTGACATCCTGGAGTGACTCACTGAGGAGTGAGAAATGAGTTTATTTTTTCAATTTTAAAATTGCACTTATAGAGGACAGATCTCCCAGGGAGGAAATGGGGGAAATGGACTTTTCCCCTGGGAGTCTCTCCATATGAAAATTACATGAGTTTTTAGAAATTTTATCTCATGAATTCTTTGTGAGTACTTTTATTTTTGTCATGGGATAACTTTTTTCATTTACATTTTTAAAGTAAAATATGTCTTTAATTGAAAAAGTTTTCCTGGTATCTGGCGAGTCCTCTTTCAGAATTTTGTGATTGGCATTGGAAGCCCTTTCTCTGGGTGGGCGACGCAGGGGAGCCTCTCGAGGGACGTGGGGTGACAGCCGTTCTTCAGTCAGGGTGCCCTGACCAGGCAGAAACAGGACGAAATGTAAGTGACGACCCACATATGGGGAAGGGATTCAGAGGAAACAGTGGCCGTTTTCCGAGGGTGTGTGTGCAGGATGGGGCGTGCGCTGCATCATCGTGTGATGGGAATGCAGCCCTGTCCCCTGTGTGCCGTCTCTCACTCCTGGGGTCCTGGTGCTCCTTGGCTGCCCTGGGGGCTCTGCACCCTCCTCCTCACCACGCAGGCTGTGGAGCCTCGTTCAGGGGAGGGTGGGCAGGGAGCCCGGGGTCAGGGTCCAGGAGATGCGGGGCAAGGTTTTTCCTCTGCAGTGGGTCATCCCCAGACGTGGGGACCTGTCGGGGCCTGAGGGCTTGTCTTCCTTCTGTTCCCTGTGGGCTGGTGTGGGTGCTGAGGGCCTCTTCATCCTTTCTCATATTTATAGACAGCATACTGGAAGCAGCATGTCGTCCTTGTTTTTCCCCGCTCCGGCAACCTTTGTCTTTATTTGCAGCATTTAATCTACTTTAAAAATTTTTGTTTACAACCCCTTTTTCAAAAAGCTGAATTTTAGTCGGGGTATATTTCCTGTACATCGAGATGCACAAAGGTGACCTTTGCAGCCTGCCCCGCTGTGACAGGTGCTTATGTCATGTACCCCACTCCCTCTCTGAAGGGAAGATGGTGGCTCACCGGTCCCTGTCACCAGGTCCCAGTGCATTTCTTCATTCTCCTGTCTGGAATCTGAGCCATGGCAGTTCTGGGGCTTCCAGGCAGAAACTTGTTACTACGCCGAGTTTCCTTGTTCCCATCGGTGAGGCTCAGGAAAGGGAGTAGACCCTTCTGAGGTTCCCTCCGCACTTGGAGATCCTTCTTCTGGAAACGCCACGGTCACCTCTTTAGAGTGGACAGTGACCATCTGGGCAGCAGGCTGGCTGCTTGCATTGGGAGGTAACTCCCTTTCAGTTGCCCAGGGGCGGATGTGCGTGCGGTGGCCAGTCTTTTCCGAGGGCTGTGCCTTTGTGTGCTAAGCTAATCCGTAGCTCCTCACATTCGTGAAGTGTGGTGTTTACAATCTTTTCTCTGGCTCGTTTTTTTGGCACTGTGAAGTGCAGCGGAGCAAAGTCTCATTCACACCCCACTTACACATAATCCAGATCGTTCCTGCCTGGCTGGGCTGCCAGTCAGTCACCTGTCAGCTAGAGGAGGGGCTTTGGCAGACAGCGTGCCCTGAAAGCCGGATTAGGGCCCTGGCTGTGTGCTAGTACTTTCCAAGAGAGTAGAGTCTTTTCAGGCACCCTGTGCATCCTGGGTGCACCTCCTCTCTCCTTCCCGCCTGATGTCCTCCAGGGGCTCCAGAACGGAGGAGGTCAAGTCCCCCTGCGGCTCCGAAGTTCCGCGTTCTTGCCAACGGCATGCTGAGTGGGGCTGTGAGTTTCCTGTGGGAACTTGAAAAGAAGGGCATTTCGTCTTTTGAAAATTCATCATCCCTACTTCCGAGGTTTTACTAATCTCTCCCCCACACCCTAGCCCCACACGCCAGGGCTTGGTGCTGTTTGCTTTTGTGCTCCAACTAGTGTTTACTATCCAAAGGCTGAGCCTCTCTTCACTGCGCTGTGCCCACTGCACCTGGAAAGTGTCCCATCCTCTGGGGGCAGGGGCTGCGTGTCGGGGGCCTGGAGGTTCTCCTGCCCTCCCCCCCCGGAGCCGAAGGGGCACGTTTTCCCTGGAGCGGCCCCACAGAGGGTGCCCACGGTCATGCATCACCCTGGACCCCGAGCCTCTCTCTAGCAGCCGGTCTTCAATGCTGGGCTGCTGAAAGTCGGTTTTACTTACTCTGCGTTTGAATTTCAGCTCTCCTACTCAATAATTTACTATTTGTAAAAAGACACCTTTGGTCCTGTGTTTGTCCTGGGCGAGGATCGCGCTGGCCAGCCTGCCATCTGCCTGTCCCCTGGCTCGCCCTCCCCGTATCTGCTCATTAGCTGGTAATTGTTTCCATAACCTCCCGGTCCAGCCTGGACCCCCTCTCCACCCTTGGTGGCCTCTCCCCCTGCCCCCCGGGCACTTAAATGAGGTTTTATTATCTCTATGAGTTAAATATGTCATCTCTGTTTGAAGTGTTCCTGAACCCTTGGTGCTCTGTTTTTGGCAAAATAACTACTATTTTCAGAGGCTTATCAAACCCCATCCACTTATATTGTATTTCCTTTTATCAAGAGATAGAAGGGTTTTTATGAGGCTTTTGTGATGCTCAGCTGACGCTCACCTTCTCGGAAGCAGCGACGTGGGCAGTGGTGGGGTCTGTGCGCAGGGCAAGCCTCACTTAGTGCCTGGTGCTCCTGCGGGCCCTGAGCGCAGGGCAGTTGGGTTGTTTGAGGCCTCTGGCCTTGATGCTTCCTGTGTCCAGGGGCCCCAAGTCTGAGAAAGGATGGGTCCCCAGGCTCCCCTCCCTGCATCAGATCCAACGCATGGGTCATTGTGTCCTTCCTGTCCTGACTCATTTCTCCTCGGAGTTGCCATGGGGCGTCTGTCACATGGACCTTGCTTGGTTGTCACTTTGAGTGACAGCAGCTTCGAGAGCTACGCGTTTCCTGTGCCTAGCCCAGGACTGGGGGAAACGCCCGTGTCCTAGTCCGGAATTTCAGGGATCTTTCCGGCTCTTCCATGCTGCCTGAGACGGGGCATCGTGCTCCCTCAGGAATGCTTTTCAAAACCACTTTTATTGGGGGACATTCCTGCTTGAAAGGGCACCCCTTGGGAGTGTGAGCTGGAAGAGTTTTGAAAATGTGCACGTCCTCTCGGGACAGCGCAGCCCCGAGTCTGAACAGCCGTGCCCCGGGCAGTCCTTCTTCTGCCCCCGGGATGCTTGGACACGTGGTGGCTTTCTGCAGGAAAGCAGCTGGCCCCAAAGGGGGTGGCAGGAGTCCCCATCGCCTCCCTTCTCTAAGTGGCGTGTTGTGCTATTTTAGTTCCTCTTTTCTCTCCGTCACTGTGACAGGCACTGGAGCTGCAGGTTGACTGTGGTCACAACGGTGAGGTCTCCTCAATGTCACGTCCCCCTCAATGTCACGTCCCCATTCCTCAGCTTGTGGGAGGGCCGTCAGACTGCCCTCCCCAGCACTGCGAGGGGTCCCCCTGGGTCTGCATCAAGGAGAGCAATAGAGGCCTGGGGGGGACTCAGGGCTGATGGCAGCTACATGGCCAGAGCCAAAGGGGCCCCAATGTGCACCGGGCTTCTGTCCCCTCCACCCACTGCACGTCCCCTCCAACTGGCTGTGAGCGCTTGTCAGCCCTACACTCCTCGCTCTTCTGTGTGCCCTTTGTCCCTCTGCTCAGCCCCAAAGGGGGTGCCCCGCTGTGCTTGTGCCTGTCTCAGAGTCTTTGCGTGCCGACATTTTTGTCCCTGGCACCCGGTGCTTTGTGCGCCTGTCCCCAGAGGCCTCCACAAAGCACTCTACGTGTTTGCGAGACCCCACTGAGCAGGTGTGTTGGCAGTGGCCACCGGCCCTCCAGCTTGTCCAGCAGATCACAGCTCTTGCTGCTGAGCACTTGGCCTGTCATGCCGCAGGCCCGTACCTATGACAGATGAATCCGTGGGCTGGAACTGACACCGAGCATACTCCTGCACTGGCCTCCACGACAGGTGAGACACCTGGGCTATCACTGTCTGGACTCCCCAACGCTGGCCGAGCCCCCTGCTGGACCAGGCCTCCTCGCCGTGTGGCTTGGGTTTGTGTGCCCAGGGCCCAGGGCCCGCTGCCCCCTTTGCTTCGGACGCCTGACCTGACCACTTTGATCTGAGAAACCCGTTAGCTGTGAAAACAGGGGTCGATCACATGAGAAACTCACCAAGTGAACTTGGCAGTGAGGAGGTGTGCTTCCTGTGGATAGCTAATAAAACAGAGAGAGGTAATTTGAATTCTTCATAATGGATGTGATTATAAGTGATTTCCCTATTTACTCATATAAAAGGCTAAATGGAAGATGATTAGTGAGTTCTGTTCTCTGTTTTTCCTAAGGTGATTTCTTAATCTTCCAAACAAATTCCTGTGATATGTAGGAGAAAAAGAAAAACCCATTAAAAGTGACTTAAAATCTTTAAGTAGCTGTTTAGGGCTTTGCGACTGAGCAGTGTTTTTGTCCCTTTACGATGTTATGACAACAGGAGAGAAGATGCCACGGATGTTTTTCTCACCTTGTTTACCTGGGGTCAAGTTTGCTAGATGGTCTTCCGATCGCAATATTAGAACTGCTGACGTTTGTCAGGAGCAGAATGATGCGTTTTTAGATTAGAAAAGTATTATTGCTTTTCCTTCTTTCGTACCCCCCTCCAATATTGGAATTCATTATGAACCTAAATCTTTCTAAATCCCGTTAGTTAGTGCTGTTCTGTTATCTGTGGACTAAAAAATGCTATTGTTTTTGCCTTTATCCTCAAATCTTTCACCCATAATCTCCTGGGCATACTGCGGGTTTCATGACTCATGATTAATTAATTCTTTATTGGCGAGTGATTGCTGTACACCGCAGTTAGGAAGGTAATATATAAAGCCACTTTTGGCTAAATGTGCGTGTTCTCTGCTGCACGTGGGTGTAAGAGGCACCTGGTGACTTCATCATAATTACCTCCTAATTTATTTCTGGTGAGCAAAGGCATCTGGTTCCAAATCCCTCTCTCACTGGCATGCAAGACGTCACGTCTGGCTGTAGTGTGACAGACCCTGTCCCTGGACGGGGCTGTCCTCCTGGTGCCAGCAACTTCTCTTTGGGAGCCTGAACGCTTCCCTAATGCACACGGTGCAGTCGACGGCCCAGCAAAGCAGGACCCTTTCCCGGGACGGGCCGGCAGAGATGCCACTTATGGTGTCCTAGGTCATTCACCAGTGAGAGCAAAACACAGCTAACATCTCACCAAGTGCTGGTTCGCCATGTCTTTCCGATGTGTTTGGGTGAGGACTTCCACGGTCAAGGGCCAGAGCACAGATGGGACAGTAGGTTCTGTGCAGCGTGTACTCACTCCCGGGTTGCCCCCTGGCCCACCTGTTCCACCCACTTCACACCCACTGTGCAGACACAGAATCTTGCACAGGTGACAAAGAGGGCAGGGATGCTCTGTGGGGGGCTGGCATCTGCAAGAGGGATGTTCAGAGGCATTTGCCTCATGAGAACTTGGGACAGGGTAGGAGACATGCAGAGACAGGAGGGACACCAGGGGAGGTGGGAGGGAGACTTGGGGTCATGGAAGGAAGACCCGTGGAGGTCAGAGCCTGAGGCAGCCAACAAGGAAGGCTCTGACCCCCTGTAGCCCCAGCTGGGACAGAAGGCGAGGAATCCCCTCCCTGCCTTTTGATTGCTGGCTTGCTCATTGTTCTCTGATCCAATGTCTGCGTTTAAGTCCATCATCTACCCTACACTTGGCTCTCATCCCATCCTGCCCATCCCTGGCCTCGGGAGTCACGTGGAAGGCTTGGGTTTTGGGGGAGGACGGGGACAGAGCGGGGGTTGGGAATCCTTCCTACCTCTTGGCATTCTTCACCCAGTGGGCTTCCTGGGTTGCTGTGCGCAAGTGAGCAGCATTCGATGGGCCAGTAAAAACAAAAGGCCAACAGATAACTCTTCACCTGATGTTTTGGGGCTCCGTGTGTGCCGGGCAACATTCTAGGCATGGGGAGCTGTCAGTGGTCGTCAGGATGTGAGTCGGGGCGGGGTCTGGGGGAAGCAAATGCTACGTTCTAGTTGGGAAAAGTGACAATAGAGGGCTCTGTCATCCATCAGTTTGTGCTGAGAGAGCACTTAAGATGGACGGCTAGTCATTGTCACCACTGTTTTATTTAAAAAGGGACCTCCTGACCTTCTTGAAGGAGGAGGGATCCAATCTCATAGGAGGGAACAGGCATGCATTTAAAAAACTCTTGACTGTTATAAAATTAATTTCTTTCTCTGTGTTTTCCTTATTTGTCACACAGTCCGGCAGAGATGTCTCAGTGGATTGTGCCGGGGTGCACACAGATATTTAGGGTGCCTGACTTCAGAATTCTTTCTACCAAAGACCGACCCCCTTTCTGTTCTCCACATCTCACCTCTGGATCCTATGCCCTTTTCAGGCCTTTGGGTGATTTTAGTCACACATGTGTTCACTCAACAAATATTTCTTAGCACCAACTGCAGGCCAGACACTGGGGAAGGTCCTGGGAGGTGGACACTTAGACCGTCAGCTCCTGGGCAGTCCTGAGTAAGCCAGGGGATACATGAGGACACAGTGAAGGACACAGCCCCGCAGCCTGGGGAGTGTGGAAGCCAGAGGCGATCGCCGTGCAGGTTCTACAAACCGGATCTGGAAGGGAACCTGCCCTGGGCCCCAAACTGTCACCGCCCATTCTGCAGACACCCCACGTTTGCCTCCCAAAGGTGCTAACTCCTTTCAGAGTTAAGAAGCCTTCTCCTTGGGTCCTTACAGCATCTCTCTCGTGATTGTATTTTAAAAAGATACTGACCCGTGTCAGCCTGGAACCTTGATGCCAGTTGGCCGTGATTTTATAGGTCGCCTGGCAGAATTGAGTTAAAAAAAAAAAAGGAGCAAAGACATTTAACTGCATTCAGCAGTTTCCTGCTGGCCTGAACACAAGGGTCGGATGTCATTGTAATAACCCTTTTAAAGGTCATTTAAAAGTAGAATAACTGGTTACATTGCAGCAATCATGAAAGGTCACGTGTATGTGCCTAACACATAACTTGGAAAAATAAAGCCGCTCTTATTGCACAGGCGGGGGTTGGTGGCCCAGGAAATGGCTCACCGTGGTTCGGAGGAAGTGCCGTCTGCAGACATGTCAGCCTCGTGTAGAGTGATGACCCAGAACACACGTCGGCAGTGACTGGGAGGAACAAAGACGCAAGGAAACGGTGAATGTAAAATCATTGGTGAAGTGTGCAAGGGGGCAAAAATATTCCCAAGCTACTACGAATATGCTGTGATGCTAAGTAGGAATGCCCAGTTACAGCAGTGAAGCATTACAAGTGGACAGGTTTTTAATCTATGTACATAAAAGCAGGTGTATTTCAAGTGGTCAAACTTCTCCCACTGGGAAGATGAGGGGCTGCCTTGCACCAAGGACCACCTTACTCACAGGGACAAAGGTAGTTCTGTACGGCTGAGTGGGTGGGAGCGGGTGGAGCAAGGGATATTTGTGGTGGGCTCCCGAAGGCTCCAGAAGGTGAGGAAACACAGGGTTTGGGGGGAGGGCACACGCTGTGGGGCTTGTGCGCAGAGTGCCATCCTTTGCCCCGGGGCATTTGTTCATGCTAAGTGTGTACTAGACCTAGCACGACAGTTGCCGAAGTGATGGGAGTTTTCAGAAGATGGGCTTGTAATTTTCCAAGCAGCACAGGAAACGCCCAGATCTCAAGGGGATGCTGAGAAGTTCAACTGAGATGGGGCATTGCTGTGCCAGATCTGACCCGGCCTTGACCAAGTCCCCGAAGTGTATGCCGGGCGCTGTCCAGGGTGCTGAAGGGGCGGGTCAGGCAATGGCTGCTCTGTGCGCGGGAGTTGGCTCCTGGAGCTTTAGGAGGAATTATGGTCGGGACAGTGGGGTTCCTGGAAGAATCCTAGACTTCGGTTCCAGAGCTCAGTTAAGGTTAGCCCGAGGTGGGAGGGAGGGGCTTCCTGAGTCAGAGGCAGCCAGGGAACGTTAGGTGGAAAACTTCATTTGCAGGAAACATTACCCATCTCCTCCTCTTTGTTGACTGTTCTGTTGGTTTTGGGATTGCAGCCAAGTGTTTGCAAGGTTAGTCTGATGAATTGTAAGTAGCAGTACTGAGCTAGATATTTGCATTCTTTAGGGCCATCTATTTAAAGGGGGACGAAAATAACTGTGGTATTAATTGGTCATTAAAGAGATAAACGACTCCTTGGTTGCAAATACAGATCTTGGGAATAAATGGGGTATTTCAGCCTGAGCTTTCGCCCCCCTCATACTTTTCAGGCACTGTGGTGTTTGTCAAACCTCAGACCTTCCAAGACCCAGAGCTGAGTTATTTAATTTGCTGATGATCGTGTCATTGCATTTCCCAATCGATGCAGTTATTTTCTGGAAGTTGCTTTCGTATTTAATATCGAAGTTTTCTCCAGTTCTGTCTAACGCAAGCTTTGCAAACGCAGACTGAAAGCCAGCCGCTGTCCTGTTCCGTGGTGGCAGTTGTAAGTGTCATTGCAAAGCTGTACATTTTATTTAACTGCGTGCCAGTCTGCGGCCTTCAGGTGCCTGAGAGTTTCCTCTGTCGAGCCCGGACACCCTGTGGAGCCGCTCAGACTTGTTGTCAGTTGGAAGTTGGTGCTTTCGTTTTTCTCACTAATCATTGCAGTTTCCTGTGATCTTTGCTTCCTTCAGTCACTTTTTAGGCCCTGTCTTCTAGAGCAAAATACCACTTTTTTTTCCCAGATTTCAAACAGGGGTGTTGCCTCCAGGTCTGAGTTAAACATGTCTGTCAGAGAGGATTAAAAACTATTAACTTGACTTACGTTTATGCACACAGCAGATACCTCAACGTTATTTATTGACTCTCCCCTGGTTTTATGTATTTCGGCATGCCCTTGCTTTGGTTGAACTAATCTGTCATTTCTGTTATAGTATCTGAAAAATAGCAACAACCAGGGCACTTTCCAAGTAACTCCAGTTTATTTGAACTGCGTCCAGGAAAGAAAACATGAGAGGTACATTCTATTTCTTTCGGTGTTACCTGGAAAAACAACTCTGAAGCCAGGTTTTGGGAGAAGTCCATTTCAACAAATTTATGGTGCCTTTCCTGTGACTCCGTGTTTAATGCTATCCCATGTCAGTGGCGTTTGAGTCTGAGGGGACTGGGAACCCGGTGTCTGCCAAGGATCACTGACTGCTCCACCCTCAGTTGTCAAACCTATTGAAGAGACGAAGAACCTTGTGTTGGGAGGTTTCTGCCAGAGGGTCCACAGCCTTGCTCAGTGGTCCTCTTTGGAATTTAGCATCGTTTCCAGTTAATCAGTACATTTTGGTTGAATGAGTGAGTGAGTGAGCGAGTGAGTGAATGAATGAGCGAGTGAGTGAATGAGTGAGCAAGTGAGCGAATGAGTGAGGAAATGAGTGAGTGAATGAGTGAGCAAGTGAGTGAATGGGTGAATGAATGAATGAGTGAATGAATGGGTGAGTGCGTGAGAGAGTGAGCGGGTGAGTGACCGAATCATGGGGGTTGAGGACTTCTTGCCTTTGTGGCTTGACTGAACATTAATTGGCCTCTCTTTGTATTTTTTCAACCTTTAATGACCGAGCATCGGTCCATCCTGTTTCCCAGTTCCTTCTTGAGTGTCCTGCTGGGGTGGGGCAGAGGCTGGGAGGGCCCTGCCAAGCTGGGTGAGGCCCTTCCCCTGCAGGTGTGTGTGGTCCAGGAGGCTGGGCCCAGGTGAACCCAGGTGAGCCTGTGCTGGGCGGATGTGCGTGGGAGGCGTATCAGTCGGCGCCCATTAGGAGGCGGAACCAATAGGGTGTGTACTCGCGTTTCTCTGTTGCAGGGAGTTGGTTTGCCCGATGGGGGGCTGCCAGGGCAAGTCTGTGGTCTGGAGGGCAAGCCGGAAGCAGAGGTGGCTGTGGACACCGACGAGTCCTCTGGCCGAACGGCTCCTTCCCCGGGGAGACCTGACTTCTGTTCGGAACCCTTTCAGCTGACTGGGCCAAGGCCCGCCCAGCTTACCCGGGTCATCTCCTTCACGTCAAGTCCACTGATCGTGGACATTAATCATGTCTAAGGATCACCTTCCCAGGTGCACCGTGACCAGTGTTTGATCGCTCAGCTGGGTGCTGTGGCCTAGCACTTGACATAGTCTGGTGATGGCCACAGCAGGTTGCGGTCCATCTTAGGATTGGGGGTGTGTCTGTGTGTATATCTGAGGAAGGGGCTGTGGATTTCCATGCAGGGGCACCCAGGTTGCCTTGGTCAAGGGCACAGCGAGGGAATTTGGAGCAGCAGTGGCGACACAGGAGGAGGGGCTGCCTGGCCTCCTCAGGCACCTGGAAAGAAAGGAGGGTTACTGGAGCATAGCTTCGGGGGAGGGGAGGGTCAGAGGGGAGTGGTCAGGCTGTGGATGGCCTGCGAGTTAGGACAGAAGCCCCGGCTCTGGAGGTTGCACATCCCTGGAGCTGCTTAGGGACGTGGATCTCTCTGCAGAGGCATGGCCTCCATGTCCGCGTGGCCTCAGGGAGCCCTGCAGGCTGTGAGGGGTTGTGCAGGACACACGGCACCTCTGCACCCAGAGGGCATTGCAGGGCTGTGGGTGACCTATCCTAGCGGAGGGGGCGTGGAGGGGGGAGAGTGGGGAAAGGAAGAACTCTCTAAGGCAGGGGTGTCTGACCAGCTGCCCACAGCCCGCATGTGGCTCTGGACCGCTGTGAATGTGACCCAGCACGATGAAGTAAAATCGTGAACTTACTTAAGACATTATGAGATTTTCTCGTGATGACACGTCACAATGTATTTAGTGTGTGGCCCAAGACAACTCTTCTTCCAGTGTGGTCCAGAGACGCCAGAAGGTCGGACACCCCTGCGAGGGGAAATCATGTCCTGGGGTGGGGAGGCGGCCTGGGCCCGAGAGGAGGCAGGCTCTGAGCGTAGGAGCTCGTGTGCAGGGAGGAGGGGAAGCCCGAGAGGAGAAGCTGGCAGGCTGAGCCGGGTCGTAGTGGGCCCTGTGTCTGCAGAGGCCGTCTGTCCCGACCACCCCACACAGTGTGACCCATCCTCTGTGTACGACCGGCTGTCACAGAGCAGATCGTGGAAACCGCATCCAGGTGACCTGACCTGTCATCTTCGCTTCTACCTGGCTACCAGCATGCTCTGGATGTCACTCTCCTCCTTCTCCAGCTGCCGTCAAGAACGATAAGAAGACGCCCAATGTCTGAATCCTTTTTTATTCATTCCACCTGTTTTGTCTGTTGGTCTTTCTGAAATGCCAGGTGCTGGGCGTAGTATGCTGGGCACTGTCATGCATGGGGACAGTGTCCCGGTCCTCAGGAGAACAGTGACCTAACACTTCACAGCCTGAGGGTTTAACCCCAGGGGCAGTTCTGAGGGGCCCAGGGAGGAACACTCATCTGGTCAGAGCAGTAGTGTGTCCGAGTGTATGGTCGGGGCAGGAGGCTGTCCGTGTGTCTGGCCATGGCATCAGCATGTCCGTGTGCAGTCCTGAGGCAGCGTGTTACTACTACGTGCCTCGGTGCAGGGATGTTGGGAGAAAGCTCTTCCGAAAAACTGTATTTGCTGGCAGATTTTGAACTTGCCCCACTCCGGGTTTGCTTTTCCTTTGAGGGAACGACTTACAACACAGAGATCGCCATTAAGTAGAAGAAGAAATCTGATTGATTAATGAACAGGCAGGCGTATTTGCATCACGGAGGGGAAGCAGGAACAACTGCTGTGGGCTGAACCAGGCCCACACCTGACCTCGGGCCTCTGGATGCCCCGGCCGACCTGTGGGCATTACAGCAGCCAGCCACCTCACAGAGACCATAACAACAAAGCCAAGGAGTTCCTGAATTCATAGCCTCTCTCTCACCTCATCCCTGGGTCCCCCACGACATCCTGCCTCCTTCTGCGGAGACCGCAGGAGAACTGTGGACGCTGCCCCCACATCTAAGATACTAGGAAGGAAAGTGCCCCTGGAGAGCAGGACGCCAGCCTGGCTTCCGCCTCTGTGGGTCACGGGGCTCTTTAATGAGGCCGGAGTGCGCAGAAGGGTGAGGGAGGGCCCTCCGGAGCAGAAGGGCTGATGCCGTGGTCTCCAGGAGAGACTGCCTGGTGCTCGCGCCTGGGGATGGTGATGATTCATTTTCCCCAACCAGCTTTTCCTCTGGAGGACAAGACCGTCTGACCTGCAGGAAAAATTTTAATTACCTACCCAAAGCATTTTGTAATGTTGGCAACGTTCATAAATATTCCCCATTGTACATCTGAGTATATTTTTTAAGTTACTAATTTCTGTGTCCATATTTTGGATCCTCTGACCTGAATAGTAAATGTTTGCTGAGGCACGAATTGGACACAGCACTCCAGAAAAGAACAGGAGCATGTTCAGGGTGGCGTTTCGAGACAATGCCCGGGGTTGGGGACACAGGAGTGGCTGTCCTCCCTGGTGTTCTTGGGCTTCTGCCTGGCTCGATGGTATTTCCTCTTGCTTAATTAAGGCCTTGGCATTGATGGCGCCAGGCTTTAGGGCAGAAGTGGCCATCCCTGTGACGAGGCAGCAAGAGCGGGCTCACCACCACGCTCATTTCATCCTCATTCTAGAGTCTGAGGCCCCGCACTGTTTCCGAGGAGCTGGCCCATCACTGGTGGAAACCACGATGTGGACCTGTCCCCACTCTGCACTTGCGTAAAGACCTGGGCACTGGGCTGGAGGCCCTCCCTTGTCTAGTGCAACCATCTGAGCTTGATTTCATGGGCAAAGACTCTGTTTGCCAATAAGCTCACGTTCGTGGGCGCCGGGGGTTAGGGCTGGGACATATCTGTGGGGCACGCGTTGTCACCTGCTGTGGGTGGGTCGGTGTCTGGAACACAGGGCAGCTGGTGTGCACGTGGCTTGGGGTTGGTGTGGGAGTGTGAAGGGGGTGCCTGGGTCCCCCCTGGCTGGGCCCCTCCTCTTTGCTTCCCCAGTTCCCTCCTGAAGGACCTTTCGTCACCCTGTTCCCCTGCCTGTTGTGTGTGTCCACACCCTTAACCCTTATCACTGGGGGTTTGCCTGAAGGTTGGAGGGTATGCAGCGAGAGGGGGCTGGGAGGGTGGAGAAGGTTAGGAACTTGAGCAGAGACCTGCAGGTGGGTTTTCTCCTTCCCACCGGCCTCCGCTCTCCTGCAGGCCCTCTCCCTCCACTTCTGCACCTCAAAGGCTCGATTTTGTGAGTTTGCTCAGACCACGAGTGAAACCCAGGGGTGACATGTCCTACTCTCCAGTCCCTGTGTTCAAACTGCTTCGCTGGGGTTTAGGCTCTTAAGATGCTTTTGAATGCCACCTTTGTCCTGTCTGTTGACTTCTGAATATCAAGGATCTTTTAGAAAATTGCCATCATTGGGAAGTCAGGCTTTGCCTCCCTGCTGGAAGCTGTGTAGAGAGGTAACCACCTTTCGTCCATTTGGAGGCTGCAGAGCCTACTTAGAGGGTCTGTGTGTGTCCCCCGTGCCCCTCTTTAGCTACATGCATGGCTGTGCCGGTAAAAAAGTAAAAAGAATGTTCGGTATTGTAATTCAAATTTATTCTTGCCAAGATTATGGTAATACGCCTACTTAGCATCACTTAATTCCAGGCAAATGGGTCTTAGGGGGTTAAGGGCAGCACCGTGACTCGGTAGAAGAGGGTTTATTCTGGTATGTCTGCCGTGTGCTCATTCGCTCTTTTGTTGCTGGCACCTCGTCTTGTTGCCAGGGGGCCCTGCTCCTTCGCCCCAGATCTGCGGGCAGCTCTGCTCTGCTCTTGTTCCTGGGTCCAGTCATGCCGGCCCCATCCTGACCCTCTGTCCTGTCCTTTACTCTGACCTTGAGCGAACTCCTCTCTGGTCTCCCGAGTGCCCTGTGTTGGGGAACCCGGGTGAGACTGGAATAGGCTGGGCTGTGCTCATTGTGGTCCTACCTGTCACCACGGAGAGAGGGGGAGGTGCTGGGCACCGAGTTGGGCACACCTGCGCCTCCTGGCTGTGGGCCCACACAGGCACCCAGGACAGGTCATCGTGGTATACAGCACAGCTGCTGGTGGCCACTGTGGACCACCAGCCCATGTCAGTCCTGGCTGCCCCAAGGGCTGAGGGCTGCTGGGGACCCATTTGTGACACAGCCACATGGATGGGAAAGGCTTTGTCCAGCCTGGTGCTTCTCAACCAGGGGCTGTTTGGGAATGTCGAGCACTGGTTGATGGTGACGATGACCCTGAGTGTGTATGGTGTGTGTGTGTGATATATATGGGCTGTGGTGCTCAGGGGGTCCTGCCCCATGATAACAACGTGCTCCTCTGAGGATCACTGGGGACAGTTCACCGCTGTCCCTGTCCCCCAGGGGAGGCCCCACACATTGCTTCTCACCTGCTTGTCCCCACTGGAGTGAAAGCTGCCCAAGACGACACCGACAGTGCATGTCAGCACCAGGCGTGCAGTGAGGTAGGCGGGTTAACTCTGTTCACGTGGTTGTGAGAACAGATCTGTGGGACTGTCTCGTGTTGGAAAACCTACACCCTGTCCATGGCAAGGAACTTCCTCTTCCCCTCCCTCACCAGCCCCTGGTGGCCACGTTCTACTTTTGGTCTCCCCAGGTTCGACTGTTTAGGTACCGTGGGTCAGTGAGGTCGCACATTGCTTGTGTGTCTGTGGCCATGCCGTTGTATGTACACAGTGCTGTGCTTTCTCTGTCCGCCCGTCCCCGGTGGGCGTTCGGGTTGCTTCCACCTTGGCTGTTGTGAATGATGCTGCGTTGAACACGGGTGTGCCCGTGGATCTTTGGGAGCCTCTTTCATTTCTTCGGGGTATAAACCCAGAAGTGGGATTGCTGGACCATATGGTAATCCTGGTTTTCATGTTTTGAGGATCCTCCGTGGTGATTTCCTAGTGGCCGCGCCATTTCACGTCCCCGCCCACAGTTCACAAGGGGCTGGAATTCCTCCCTGTCCTTGCCAACGCCTGTGATTTGTCTCTCCATTTATTTTTTCATCCTAGCCGCCTTACCAGCCACGAGGTGATAATTCACTGCAGTTTTGGTCTGCACTGATGATCAGTGAGGCCAATTATCTTTTCTTTTGTTGTTTGGCCATGACAGATCAAATTCTCAGTGCAGGAGCTTGTCCCGGGTTCACTGACGGGTTGTAGGAAGGGGTCTCTGCTGTTTCCGTTGTTCTTCTTGGCTCAACCTTTGTGAGGTTCGCACCTGAAGCGACGTCCTCCTACTGCTGGGCGACACTCGTGATGAAAGGGACTGGCACGTGGGCGGCGGAGAGGCAGATGCCACCGCACAGAGAACCTGCTTCAGTGAAGCCCGATTAAAGAGAGGCGGTATTCCCAGGTGTGAGTTGCGAAGGGCGCAGGCCGTCTGTGTTTCCCAGGCTGGAAGGAAGAGAAGGCGTGGCTGCCCTTGCCTTTCTCTCTCTCGCTCTGCGTCCTGCAGTCCCCGCAGCAGGCGGCTCCCAAGGGCACCTCCTGCAGTCGCTCCTGAGCGCTGTGTCCCCATCCCTCAGGCGAGTGCAGGCGTGTGTGCGGCCAGCCGCCCGCTCATCCATTCCCCACCAGACGCACAGGCTCGGGTCAAAGGGCACCTGCTGGCCAAACGGGCTTTGCCACCTTTTCCTCCACCGGACTGGGCTGCTGCTCCTGAGGCTGCGCCCCACACCTTCCAAAGATGGGACTCTGAAGTGCGAAAGGAGGATCTGGGGCCCGTGTACATATTTTAGCTCAAAACCTTCCAACGGAATCCTTTGAATATGTGTTTTCTCGAGAAATATGTAAATTAATAATTGCTTCATACATTATTCAAGAAAAACTTATTTTGTATCATTGATAGCACTTGTAATCTTATATAAAGATATGCTAATAGATTTAATTAAAATAATTATACTGAATAATCTAGCCTGAACTTTACCCCAAAATAGTGTCTATTAATCATCATCAGTGGTAATATTTTTAGGCAGAGAGACATTTACGACGTTCACCGACGCGAGCCAGGAAGAGCGCGTCTTCTCTCGGTTTGCAGTGTGGATCATGTCGGCATTCTCGGGAGATGCAGGACCCTTCAGTTTGCTCAGAAAAGAGTGTATTTATTTAATTTCTTTAATCTGAATTATGCCAGCAATTAAGAAACCTGTAGGCTTTCCTTAACCCTCTTTATGTGTTTCCCTTTTCTCCCCCTAAAACGTGGGTTTCTCTGTGTTTCTTGTCTGTTTGGCTGAGCTTGGACCGCACTGCCCCTCCTCAGAGCTGCGGTTGCTGGCCACCAGGAGGTCTTGGCTGCGTGGGTGGTACGCAGTGAACACACTTTTAAAGGGACACTCAGCCACTTGCCTTTCTCTTTTCTTTTTTTAAATTATATTTTATTGAGTATGCTGTTACAGTTGTCACAATTTTCCCCCTTTGCCCTGCTCCACCCTGCACCCCCCACTCCCCTACTCCCTTAGGCAGTCCCCTCACCCTTGACCTTGTCTGTGGGTCATGTGCATGTGTTCTTTGGCTACTCTGTTTCCTGTCTGTGCATCCCCATGCTTATTCTGTAACTACCAATTTGTACTTCTTAATCCCTACTTTTTTTTGGTCCAATCTCCTAGCCTCCCCCCCTCCTCTGGCAGCCATCAAAATGTTCTATCTATGATTCTGTTTCTGTTCTGCTTGTTTGTGTTGTGCTTTTTTAGATTCAGTTGTTGATAGATATGTATTTGTTGCCATTTTATTGTTCATATTTTTTAAACTTTCTTCTTCTTCTTAAAGAAGGTCCTTTAACATTTCATATAATGCTGGTTTGGTGATGATGAACTCCTTTAGCTTTTTTTTGTTGTCTGGGAAGCTCTTTATCTGCCCTTAGATTCTAAATATAGCTTTGCTGGGTTGATTGTAGGTCCCTGCCCTTCATGACTTTGAATATTTCTTGCCATTCCCTTCTCGTCTGCAAAGTTTCTTTTGAGAAATCAGCTGACAGTCTTAAGAGAATTTCTGTGTAGGTAACTGATTTTTCTCTTGCTGGTTTTAAGATTCCCTCCGTATCTTTAAACTTTTACGTTTTCATTATGATGTGTCTTCATGTGGTACTCTCTGGGTTCATCTTTTTGGGGATTCTCTGCACTTCCTGGGCTTGTATGTCTATTTCCTTCACCAACTTAGGGAAATTTTCTGTCATTTTTTTGAAATTGGTTTCCAATTTCTTGTTCTCTCTCTCCTCCTTCTGGCACCCCTGTGATGCAGGTGTTGTTATGCTGGAAGTTGTTCCAGAGGCTCCTTACACTATCCTCATTTTTTTTTTTTTTTGATTTTGTTTTTCTTTGTGTTGTTCTGACTGGTTGCTTCTGCTTCTCTTATATTCCAAATTGCTGATTAGATTCTTGGCTTCATCCACTCTACAGTCTGATTCACTGTAGATTGTTCTTCATGTCACTTCGTGTATCCTTCCTTCACGTCTGACTGGCTCTTTGTTATGGTTTCTGTGTCCACTTTTGTGCTGTTGAAGTTCTGCCTGAGTGCGCCTGCTCCTCCCCTAAGTTCCCTGAGCATCCTTACAACTAGAGTTTTGAAATCTGCATCTAGTCGCTTGCTTGTCTCCATTTCGTTTAGTTCTTTCTCTGGAGTTCTTGTTCTGTCCTTTCATCTGGAAATGTTTCTTTGTCTCCTCGTTTTGGCAGCTTTCCTATGTTTGTTTCTGTGTATTAGGTAGAGCTGCCATGTCTTCCAAGCTTGGTGAGTGGCCTAATATAGAAGGTGTCCCGTAGGGTCCAGTGACACAGCCTCCTCTATTATACAAGCTGGGTGTGCAAGGTGTGCCCCCTGTGTGGGCTGTGTACACCCTCCTGTTGTAGTTGAGCCTTGATTGCTGTTGGCACATCCAAGGTCAGCCACTGCCTGTGTTCTTTCAGGGGTCACACCGCATAAGCTACAAAGCGATCTGCAGATGGCTGCTGCTTGTGCTGGGCTTGGAGGTGCTCAGGTGAGGCAAAGCTATGAACCAAGGCTGGTTGCTGCTAGTGCCATGCCTGGGACCACTTAGTGAGAGGTATGGGGCTCGCTGAAGCCAGAGGCTGCTTGTTTGACAGAATTTAGGGAAATCTGAAGCATGGTCTCTTAGTATGGAAAAACCACTGGAAACAGCTTGGGTGGGCCTGAAGGTTGGGTGAGGCAGGGCCTCAGGGAATCACCAGGGTGGGGCAAACAGTGTGAGCCAGGTTGATAGAGTCTCAGATATGGTGCCTACCTGCTGGCTTTGTGGGGGGCGAGCTCAGAAAAGGAGCAGTGGCCTCTGCTGGCATTTTTGTCTGGGAGAACGCTGCCCCCCAGCTCTCACCCTGGTGCCACACAATTCAGTTCCTCTCTGTGTGCCTCTGATGCCTTTCAAGCTGCTGCTCCATGCTGGAGCTCAGCGGAGTGAATGTGAGTAAGTCTGTGTGTGGGCCCTTTAAGAGGAACTGCTTGGAACTCCAGGAGTTTCTTCCACAGCCTCAATCCCTGCTGGTTTTTGCAGCCAGAAGTTATGGTGACTTCTCTTCCTGGCCTGGTCCCAGGGGCCTATAGTGGGGCTAGGACCCCTTGCTACTGAGATATTCCTCTCAATTTTTATCTGCCACATGTTGTGTGTGTGGGACCAGCCCGTTCTGCATCTCTGCCCCTCCTACCAGTCTTGATGTGGTTTCTTCTTTAATTCCGTAGTTGTAGGACTTCCATTTCTGATGGTTCTGAATGATAGCTGTTCTATAGTTTCGTTTTAATTTTGATGTGGGTGTGCAGAGACGCAGGCTGTGTTCACCTACGCCGACATCTTGACCGGAAGTCTCACCTGTCTTTTAATGTAAATACAAATAGTTTATGGCTGGTCACGGTTCTCTCTAATTTGATCTCTGGCTTCCCTTCCTGGCTTGTTGGCTTTTCATCAGTGCTCCATGGTGGGGAGCCCTGTTGTATTTGGAGGTAATTTCAGTTATACCTGAAGCCTTTGTGTGCCTGAGTGTGCTTGGACTCACTGCATTTCTCAGCACATCAGTGTGTCAGAGCCCCTGTGTCGATGACCCCGAGGCCCAGATGCACTGAGAATTGGACTTGTCCGGCCCAGGAAGGACAGATGAAAACTTTGCCAAGTTCAAAGAGCAAAACCAGCTAGGACTTACACTGCCATTATGTTGACTTAAATAGGTTTAAAATCAAACTGAAGAAATTACTTTCTTAGAAAACACACATTGATTTGATAAGCTTAATTAATGACTTCAGAAACTGGCAATGAGTAAAGAAAGCTAAACACAGTGAATTCACCTGAATTCCTCTATGGGCAGTTCTCTCTTCCTGGCTGTAGGCCCTGTCGTTAGGGTGTGCCCTCACAGGTGATGGGGTTCACAGGTCAACCCCAGAGGGATGGAGGAGGAGGAGGAGGCCCCACTTGCCACCAGCTCTTTATCTAGGGCACCTCCCGCAGGCCTCACTCCCCATTCCCATCCCCAACCACCTCCCACCTCCAGTGAATGCATTGGTGACTGTCCCACTGCCTGCAGGGACCTGGCCAAGGCCTGGGACACACCCTGGGGTCCAGGCCTCCCACCCACTATTCAAAAGAAACTCACATGTCCTGAGTAGGATTTTATTAAATAAAGAGCTGATTTACAAAAGAATAATAAAAATGAGACAAAAGGAGAAAAAAACCTATTACCCTCCATTCCCACTATCCCGACTCCCTCGTGATCTCACAAGTGCTTCTCCTGAATGTCTGTCACTTTCTATGGGACTCTGCATGAGTCCTCACCAGATGGAGTGCTGTGTCTGAGAGCCCTGCACGGTGTGGAAGGGCCTCGTGTCAGGGTTTGCACGCATGCCCACACTCCTGCCCCGTCCGGGGACAGTGCTGGCCTGTGTCTGTGAGGCAGCGGGAGGTGTTGCTAGGACACTGAGCTCTCTCACCTGCTCACCCTTTTCTCCCATTGGCCACGTGGGCAGGTGCTGAGAACCTCCAGGTTTTTACCACGAGGAGCACTGACGGCAAATGCCTGAGCGCTGGAGGCCACTTTGAGTCCCCACACCTGGCCCCCAGCCCGGGTCCTCGCCCCGTGGCTCTGTGGCTCGGGCCGAGTAGCTTCTCCTGCCTGCCCCCGGGGTTTTTATATCTGGCGGGTTCTTTCTGTGGGTAAGATTCTGCCTGCAGTCTCTCCACCGGCAGGAGCCCCGCTTCATCCTTGGGGCACACTGCCCTCCACCTCTGAGGCCGCAGCCTGTTTCGCTGGAAGGAGACCTGGATGGAGTGAAGCCGCCGCACTCCACAGAGGAGGTGGGCACCTCTGCCGTGAGCGCCGGCAGGATCCCGAACACTTGAGATTCTGGACAAGAGGCCAGTGCTAGAGACGGGTGAAGCTAGACGTGGTCTGGAACTTGAGTGGGCAGTGACATGGGCTTAGGAAGAATGTCAGCGAGCCCACGGTGGGTGCGTGTCGGAGTCTTCTCTGCCTGTCCTGCCCACTGCTCCCGCGGGAGGGGGGCCCAGGTTTCTGGGGAGCTAAGGGTGGCCACGTCTGTGGTTTGGAAGGAAAGAGGTGGGTGTCCTTGAGGAGTAAGAGGTGGTTTTGTGCGGAGCGCTGTCAGTCTGAGTGTCATGGAGGTTCTCCTGTCTTCGGCGTCCTTGACAGGCTGTCCTCTATTAGTGTGATTTGGGATCACAGCGGACACAGGCCCTGACATCGGGAGGGGATGTCAGCCTCCTGGGTTAATGCAGTGCCTGACGGCCTCGGGGCAGAAGGTGGAAGGTGGGACAAGAAGGCCTGTGTGGTTTGTCACGTCTGCTTTGTCCTGTGACATGGAGTCGATCCAGTTGCTATAGGCAGATGCTGCTTAGTTGGGTACAGGGTGAAATGCATAGTGCCGACGTGTTCCTCACCCTCGGGACCGGCACGGACTCGATGAGATGCTTCTGGGCCCGAGCGGTCAGCGGTGCAAACGCTTACTATGAGGTGTCAGTTTCTCAAAGCGGCTTCACTTGTGGAAGCAGGACTCTCGAAACCTGAATGAAATTGTTTCTACGTAACGCTCTTTTCAAAAGTTGCATCTCAGTGTAGGTCCTTGGGATCCTGTGACCGGCCAGCGAGCGTGGAGCTGGGGTCAGCTCCTGGGGGGACAGGCGAGCGGTTCTGTGTCGCAGAAGGTTGCTCCCCCGTCCCCTCTCATCCTCATGGCGGAGCGCTGAGCTCTGTGGTGGTCTCGCTGTGACCTTGCAGGTGGACGGACTGGACTGGCTGCAAGTCCAAGCACTTTGTGTTCAGACGAGTGGCATCCCTTTATTTGTGCCTCCACTTTCTCACCTGTGAAAGGGGTGGTACGAGACCTCCCACGGGGCTGGCCCGAGGGCTCGCTGTGCCAGAGTGGTGCTCCCAGGAGGGTGTCTGGCATGTGCGCCGCGCTCACATCTTTCCGGTCAGGAGGCGTGAAGTCACTTGAATCTGACCACTTAACACTGGAGATGAGGCCCCGTCCCAGCATTCTCTCAGGTGTGTTCCATGCCTGTCCATCCAGGTAACATATTTCCATTCCGTTTTAAAATTAAGGCATATTGTGCTTACAGTCCATAGAAGAGTTCTATTGACCCTTCCACCCTCCCGTTCCCCGAGGTGGGTGAGATCTTCCCTACTTCCAGCCCCAACAACCCCAGAGGAGATGTCCTTGATCCCCATAGTTTTGCCTTTTCCAGAATGTTCTAGAAATGAAACCATCATATGTAGCCTTTACTTCTCGGAGAGCATTTGAAGTTCATCTGGGTTGTGTGTTACCATGGGCTTTTTAAATTTTTACATTTTTACCCCTGAGTGGTGTGCCACTGTGTGGACTCACCTCCCAGGGGACGTCGAGCTTGTTCCTGGTGGTTGACAGTTACAAATAAAGATGCTGCAAACGCTGACGTGCGCGGAGTTTCGGGTGAGCTGAAGTTGTCCTTCCCCCTGGGTCGGTATTCCGTGCGGTTGCCGGGCCGCGAGGAGGGCGTTGATCTCACTGTGTCGGAAGCTGGTCGGGGCAGGAAACCAGCTGAGCAACTGGAAAAGCAGTGCTTTTCCAGTTGCTCAGCTGGTTTCCTGCCCCGACCAGGATTGGCAGACAGCGCTGGGTGTTGTCAGGTGGCCTCGTCTGAGCAGCTCTGATAGGTGCTGGTGATGTCTCGGGGTTTCGATGTGCGCTTCCTGGTGACTGATGACGCGGGCGTCTTTCCACCTGCTTACCTGCCGCCCTAATACCTTCTCCGGGAAAGTGTGTCTTTGGATCTTTGACTCATTTAGGGGGAAAGAGCACCTTCTTCTAACTGGGCTTTAAGGGTTCTTTGAACGTGCTGGGTACGAATATCTGTCAGATGTGTGATTTGCAGTTACTTCTTTAAGTGACGACTTCACTTTTAATATTTTTTATCTAAGCGTAGCTCTTTGTTTTGATAAGATACAATTTATCAATTTTTTTTTTTACATGTTATGCTTTTGGTGTCAGATCTAAGAAGTCTTTGCTTAGCCCGAAGTTACAAGTATCTGCTAGAAGTTTTACATTTAAGATATACGATTCATTTAAAGTTAATTTTTATATAGGGTGTGAGGTATGGAATGAACTTCATTAGGTGGCGGAGGAGGAGCTGGGCTTCTTGGTTGTAAGTCATTTAATTGGCCTTATACATTCTGGGGATTGTGTTTAAACTGGGTTTCTGCCTGCCTGCTTTTGGAAAGCGGGGCCGACAATTGTTTAGGTAACAGGTGTTGTGTTCTCCAGTGATTGGGCTGCTGTCCTGCTCTGCTTTCCATTTGATTTTGAGCTTTAACACAGCCCCTGGAGGTACTTGGCGTGCGTGTTACTCTCCTTCGTTTCGTGCAGGGAGAGGGAGCCAGCCAGGTGAAAGAAGTCAGAGTCTCAGGTCGGGGCACAGTTGGGGCCAGAACACCTAACATCAAGGACCTTCCCCCAACAGGATACGGATGAGGAGGCAGAGGCTCTGGCTTCCCATCAGACTGAATCTTAATTTTGGCTCACTGCCGCCCCAGCTGTGTGGTCAGGGGCAAAGAAACTGACATCTTCATCATCAATTTCCTTATGGTTCCAGCACCCCTCATTTCCTGTTGACCTCTCCCTGGAATTAGAGATAACATATGGAAGAGCCCCAGCATAGTGGGTAGCATCGTTACTACCATCCCTCTGTTTTTTTTGTAAGTGTGAGTTTTCTGGAAGATACGTAGTATCCATCTAAGAGGTAATGTTACTACAGAAAAAAATGATTCCTACTTAAGAGTTACACGGATACACAGGAACTGATTGGGAGGGAACAAAGCCCATCACTGTAATGGCTGGAAATGAGAGAGCAGCAGTGACCTGAATGGTCCAGGATGCTGCCGAGGCCACAGGTCTTTACGTGCTATAGCCTGGCTAGGGTTAGAGAGAAATCACATGAAAGCCCCGAGTGCTGGTGTGTGGTCAGCAGGCCCTAAACGCTGGCGTCTGGTGATACGACTGTTACTATGCTGTGTTGGGATTGTAGCAAGTGACCACTGTTTGCAGATCATAGCTTTGGGGGCTTTTTCATCCCGTTATGTCATCAGACTCCCGTCTAGAACGTGACCTTTCTCTTCTTGGAATGCGGGGGTTCTTTGTAGTCATTGTAAATCCACACACATTTTTGCCACACCGCCTCAGCCTCAGTGATCTCCTTTGATCTCCGTTTGCAGGGGGCCGCACTGAAATACTTGCCGACGATCGTCAACGACGTGAAGTTGGTGTTTGACCCCAAGGAGCTCAGGTAAGGAGGCGCCCAGGCCTGAGCCTCCCCACAGCCCTCGGCCCCTCTCCCTTGGGGTATTTAGCTAATGAGATGCCCCCGGGTCCGTCTCACGTCAGCAGAGGTTGGTGCCTGGGTCGTTCCAGGACGCGTGCTGGTGGCCACAACACCTCACTAATTGCGACTCTGTGTGGAAGGGACACCCTCCATCACCGGTCATTGTGTTTTCTTTAGAAAGGTTTTTGTGTAGCCCAGTGGGTATATGATACACATGTGGCATTTGGCATTCTTCAGGGTTTGAATTTCAGATGTAGTTGCTGGGTTTGGGTTTGGGTTTTGTTGTCAGCACCTAAAATGCCCGATGGTGGGCCTGTGATACTTGGGTCTCACCTCCCCTTGGTCACAATGTTCACAACTTTGTCATAAAGCTCTTGAGAGCCCGGCTGGGGAGCGGAGTGGCTGTGAGTCTCAGGCGGAAGAGTCAGACGTCACCTAAAATAATATCGAAAACAAGCAAACAAAAAAAACTTGGGGAAGCTGGTCATGGGGCTTTCATTCAGACCCAGGAGGGAGGCCGGGTCCTTCCTTTCAGCCCTGATGTTACCACCGCCACCCCCACACCCGTCCTCAGTGGTTTTGTGGGTAGGATATCACTGCCTCTGGAGAGGGCCAGCGGACGCACGGTCTTTGTAATCCTGGTCATCTGCAGCTCCGTTTTTGTCTATTTTTGTCCTTGTTTTAACATTTGACACAACAGATACGTCCAGGTGATGGCACCGACTTCACCAGCCTGAAGAGCCCCCTAGATATCAGTAAAGGGCCATCCCTCCCCCGACAGTTATGCTGAATAAAACATGCTCATCCTTCGCACACAACTGTGGCCACCACAGGCCCCTTGTGCCTTGGAAGTGACGGGTGGTGGGCACGGCGGGATGTGCTCTCCTCTCTGCATCATCCTGTCTCCGGTGGGCCTGAGCATTTCCTGTCCTGCGTGGACACATTGGCTTTCTGCTGCACTGTTTAGAGCTTACCAGGCCCTAAATGAGACAAGGAGAAACATCCGGGTCCTTGGGCGCTGTGTCCACCCTCCCAGGCTCCTGGTGTTCACCCCTGCCCCCAGCTCTTAGAATGGTCCCCAGACTGGCAGCCCTGGCAGCCCCCTGAAACTGGTCAGAAGATTCTGAATCCCAAGGTCCTGCCCAGATCTGCTGTATCCTCCAGGCACTCCCAGGGAATGTTGATGTGGGGGGGTCACAGCCTTAGGCTGAGCCTGTCCTCCTCGCTGTGCTCAGGGGGGTGGCACCCTGTGCCTGGGGACCCGAAGACGACGCCTTCCATAGGGCCAGCCCAGTCTGCTCCGGGCCCTTAGCTCTTTCTGCACATGGATGCCTCATCTACTGATTAAAACAAGACAAGACAGCTGACACTATTACATGTTCTTGTTTAGAAAGTTGATTCATTTTTGGGTGAAACAGGAGATCACAGGAGAACAACTCAAACTTAAGGCCCCTGGATCCTTCCGGTTATCTTTCGTGCACCCCCCCCCCCAACACCCCGCCACAAATCCAGCACCACGTTCGTTATCCGGTCGGCGCCCGTACTTACAAAACCTGGTTGCCCCGCAGCACGAAGCCGCCTTCCACATCATAACCCTTAATGATTTTCGTCCCGCTCCGGCCTAGGCTGGCCCGCCATTTATCTCGGTAACAACAAGAGATGCATCGATTATGTGCTTTCCCCACGCAAGACAGGCTTCCCCAGAGCGCTCACCACGCATCATCTAATTAATCTTTGTGGCGGCGGCACGGTGTGGGCTGTTGTGGCCCACTTTCGTGCTGAGTCCGTTGCTCGTGACGACTTATTGGCAAGCGGCATTCTTCCAGGCCGGCGCAGGCTGTGAGATCACGGAGGACAGGCCCCCGGGCTGCGCTGCAGGGCGCTAGGCTGTGTCCAGTTCTCTATGAGGGCGGAATGGGCTTCGATCAAACTTTTGTAGCTTAATTGCCCCTGCCCTTATTAGCATAAACGGAAGTGGAATTACTGGGCCTTGCATTTTCTTAGAAGATTTTGAATAGCTACCACCCTTTGCCCTCCAAAAGGTCAAACCAAACTTCTACCAGCGTGTTTGGTGTCTGTCTTACCAAACTGTGCCGATATTTGGAATTATCATTGTATAAACCTTTGCCAGTATCGTTGCTGAGAAAGCATCTCAAAATTTTAATTTGGGTTTCTTTGGTTACTAGCAAATATTCTCCTAGCATCTCTTCATATGGGTTTTTGCCATTGGTACAAGTAAATTTTTAAAAGCTTTGCTACTGAGATGTGATTTCTGTGCTGCAAAAACTCATCAGCGTTAGCGTTTCAGTGACAGTTTGCTGTCACAGAGTTCTGTGACGATCACCACAATCCCAGCGTAGACCCCGTGCTCCCACTAACAGCCCTTTCGCCTCCTGACCCCAGCCCTGGGCACCCGCTGGGCTTGCTGAATGTACAGACTTGCCTTCTCTGGGCCTTTCACATGAATGGGACCACGCGCTGTGTGGCATTGGTGACCACTGTCTTTCACGCAGCATCATGAGGACAAGGTGGCCCCTGCTGGAGCCTGTGGCAGAGTCTCCTTCCTTGAGTGGGGGGGACTGTAGGAGGACCCTGCATTGTGCTTCTCCACCCACCAGCTGGCACCTGGGCTGTATCATTTCCTCCTTGAGTGTGCCGATGGGGTCGCTGTGATTCATGTTTGAGGTTTTGTGTGGGTACATATTTTCATTTCTCTTGGGTATACACCTAGGAGTGGAAATGCTGGCTCATGTGGTAACTATTTTCACCATTGTGAAGAATTGCCCAAGAGTTTTCAAAGTTATTCCATCAGCATGGCCCAAGGGTTCCAAGTCCCCTGCATCCCAGCCAATACTTGTTGCTGTCATTGATGTTACCCCAGGTTAGTGGGCGTGCCATGAGAAACAACATTTTAAAGCATCACTTTTCTGGATGAGACTTTGGCCCGTACTGTGTGATGGGCATCAGCCAGCATCCTGTGACATTTCGTGGCCACTGAGTGGCCTTGCATCTCCATGCTGACTTGTAGCACTTTGGGCCACTGTGCTGTCCAACCCTGAATGCTTCCGTTGTGTTTTTTTCTCGTAGCAAAATGTTCACTGAGTTCATCCTCAATGTCCCCACGGGTTTGCTGACCATTCAGAAGCTGTATTGCTTGATCGAAATCGTTCACAGTGACCTCTTCACCCAGCATGGTGAGTGGACCCCTGAAAACCATTGAATTGTCACACTAGTCACTGTCCGTGGACCTCGCCCCTTCTGAATTCTCCCCTCTGTGCTGAAAGAAGTAGGGGTGCAACCAGTTAAAATGGCTCCATTACAAGACAGGAAGACTTAGTTCTTACACGGAGCGTGGGCGCTGACATCCAGCACAGGCGGTGCATCGCGGAGAAATGCAGGCAGAGGCTCCCGGTGTGTGATTGAGGCGAGTCCCCGGGCCCCCCCGGCAATCAGCGTGCATTGTGGCTGTCCCAACGTGTGATTGGCACTCCTGGGGGGCAATCACTAGCCGCGGCAGAGCTGATTGCGAAGGAAACTGAAGTTTTCTCTCAGTGCAGACACAATGGTTCTGTCTCATCCCGAACTCTGCAGTCTTTGACAGGGTCCCCTCCAGCCCTGCTCCAAGTGACATGGATGCTAATGATTTCTCTCCTCATTTTTCCCGAGGAAAGCCTTCCATTCCCTCATATTACCTCCCTGCCCTTTTTATTAATCATTTTCTTTCTTTCTGGACTCATTGAATTAATATGTTACACTTGTCCAGCAGCTTTATGGAAAGCTGAAAACCTTTGCCTAATTCTATATCCTTCCCCATTTATTGGAGGCAGAGGCGAAAATTACGGAGACGTTCGGACCGAGAAGCATGGATTTGTTCTATTCCGTTTCTGTGCTGACGCCTGGCTGCTGCGTTCACTTGTGTTCATCCTCATGGGTAGTGTTGCTTCAGGGCCGGGCAGCCCCCTCTCCACCCACTCCCCGCCACCTGGGGCTCCCGGACCTTCTTGTTGAGTTACTGGCTGGACTGAGACTCTATGTGTCTGGGTTCTGGGTCCTGTGTGGGCCTGCTCACTTTAATCTTATTTCTCGGTTTAACTTTATAAAACACACTGGACTCTCTCCCTTCAGCTAAGCGCACACTCAGGGGCACGTTAAGGGGACACTCAGGGAATGTTCTTGTGGGTGGTCTTCTGGGGGACAGAACCCCGGTGCATGGAGGGCAGCCTTCGTCCGCCCTCTCTGGGCCAGGTACTCATGTCTCACTTTCAGGGAAGTGTGTCCCCTCTCGCCACGGTTTGTGACTCAAAGCCCATGCATCTCCTTGGACCATTAATCCCAGCTGCCCACAGTTCAGGCTCTCGTTAGAGTGCCGCCCTTGACTTGCTCATCCTCTGGGGTCTACGTGAGCATCGGGAGACACTGTGGCTCGAGGAAGCCACGGTGGCAGAGGGGTAGGTGGGAGCACTGCTTCTCTGTGTCCTTCCAGGGACTCCACTTAACACCAGAGCACGCACAGCCCTGGGGAGCTTTACTGCTGTGCCTTGCTCGCTGGCTTAGTGACGTCCCTCCTCCCAGCCATCCAGCCCCGTGCCCACATCTCGCCGGCAGTGCCTCCCTGATGCCCCATCGTCCATAAATCACCGCTGGCAGTGGGTGGGTCGCACTTGGCTCTGAGTTTTGAGACGGGCAGACCTTCTTGAGGACACATTTACACCTATTTCTGTTGCAAAGCCCTGTTCCACATACCATAGTGAGGACATAAGAGGGTTAATAAAACACATTGGCAATAGAGATTCTTTTAGGAATGTATTTCAAGGAAATGGTTTCTTCTGTGGAAACTTCCCCCTTTCCTCTAGCGAGCAGAAAGACTGGTGAGGAGTGTTCCTGCTTGTTTCTGGTCGTGACGTCAGCCCAGACGTTCCGCGGTGCCCGTTGCTCCCGCTCCTCCTGGTGTGCCTGTCTCTGTTCTCGTTCTACAAGTCTTCTATCAGAGACTGCCTCGAATTCTGCTTTGGAAGTATGCAGCATGCAAGTAAACATTTATAGCTTTTATTAAGCATTTATAGCTTTTTTCTTTTTAAGCAATAGCTTTGCTTAATAAGGAGTTACCAGGACACATAATATTTTGGAATAACTTTTATCTTTTTAAGTACAAAGTCAGGAATTTAATCTTAACAGCAAGCTGTACCAACCAGCACAGTGAATGAGTGTGTGTGAAATACATGTATCTGAAATTATCTTGGACTAAATGAGCTGAAATTAGCCTGAAGCTTCATGTCTTACAAGCTGCTCCAGAATTGCCCAATCAGTCGGAGTCGTCAGGCAGGGCCTGTGCACATCAGCCCCGCGCCGGCCACCCGGAGGTGCTTCATTCAGAGCGTGCTGGCCCCCGGGGGCGTTGAACCCTAAGGCTCTTTCTGGGCAGGGACGGTGAGGGCAGCCCCAGCTTTTCGGCCAACAGTGTCTGGCCTGCCTGTTAGGGAAGACCGCCGGTGGCAGTCTCCCAGTTGGCCTCCTCTTACAAAGAGTCACACCTCTGCAAACTTTTCTTTACCACCTCGGTGTGAATGTGTAGAGCCAAACCATTTTCTGAGGAGAGACGGAGGCTGTGATTTTCTTGCTTTGTTCCATTTGTTGTTAATTGGTAAAAAATGTAGTTGTATCCTCTTTCCTGTCCCCAGGGGGACCAGTCACACTGACTCCCCCCACGTCTAGATGTTTAGCGTTTGATAGAACAAAGTTAAGCTGCATAAGCTACCGAGTGTGCCAGCCCTCTGGAATGTTCTCTGGGCCGTGGGATCAGAGGGCGTCGCTGGGCGGGGGCTCCAGGACAGGCCTTTGGTCGTCAGCCCATGTGATACCTCCCAGAAGACACTCACTTTGCTCCAACACTTCTTTCCAGCCGCCCTCAGTGTCGAAGGCATCCCCTCGCTGTACGAGTCTCATTTCAGTGGGAGAGGCGAGCTGACCTGTGCGAGGGGCTGGCGGTGACTCCCAAACCTATAGGTGCCCCTCTGCAGGAGACCTCCCCTCGACTGGCGTGGGTCCCCAACTGCCCAGGCTCCTGGTGCCCTGGCTGTCCCACCCTTCTTTTCCTCTTGCTCCCCTCAGTCCCTCTAAAGGACACGGGACCTGACAATGCTGACCCAGCTGAGCTTGTCTGGCTGTATCCGGAGGTGTGTCTTCTCTCAAATGGGGTTTTGTTTGGCCCCAACCTAGTGTGGACACCTTGGCAGCTGTTCCCACCACCGCCTGCTCACAGGTGTCCCCGTTGTGATGCTTCTTCTAGAGCATTTTTATAAAATTAAGATTGTCTTCCATTTGCTAATTATTCTACTTATCCCCAGATCAGTGGACATAGGGAGTGAGGGGCAGTCCAGGTCTATTTCGGGATTCACTGTAGCTTTCTGTGAAAATTATGGAATGTCTCAAACTACCGGGAAAGTGGAAGAAGGGGTAATAGATGCCCAGGCACCCGTGACTCGGCCTCAGAGTTTTCAGGTCGCAGTCAGTCCTGTTTTCCCTGGAGATTCTGGAGCACATTTCAGCCATCCCAGCGCACCATCAGGAGGCCTTTCCGAGTGTCGGGTGGAATTCGGAGTGGTGGGCCTGGTTTCAGAGAAGGGAGAGTGTGCAGAGGGCTGGTCCCATGCTGCTGTCTGTCCTCCGCCTCGGACGTTCTGCCTCTGCTTTGGTGGCGGTGAGGGACCCTGGACTCGTCAGTGGGCTGTACACGAGAGCCCGTGAGTGGGCGGTGACCGGACTGCGTGAAAGCAGTTGAGTAGATGATGCGCTTCAATAAGAGATGGCACTTGCATGTCATCTGTGATGTGGAGTGAGCCAGTCTTCAAAGCAAGATACGAAGGGACGGCCAGGTCAGTGTCCTAATTTGTGCCTTTGTAGCTTGGTTTCCGTGCGGCTCTGTTGTTGCCCACAGATCCGACCAAAACCGTGAGAACAAAAGCTTAAGTCCTGTTAGAGAAACGAGGAGGTTCAGCGTAAGCAAGCTGAACCGAACACTAGGACACCCAGGCTTAGGGTTTCCGCTCCCAGAATGTTTACATTAATATTCCTGAAATTGGAACAACAGAAATGAACCTGAGATTGCCTTCTCCTTGAATTTAGTCAGGAGCATCGGACACACTCACAAGAAGCCTGTGAGTCCAGATGAAGGATCTCCGGGGGCACACGCTCTGGGCCCTGGGGGCTCCTTTCCACTGCAGTTCGGCACCCGAGGGCTTCGGGAAGCCCATTCTGGTTAATACCGATTCCTTTCTCTACCTTTCAAGATCTCGTCTCGCCATGTCCCCATATTGAAAGTGGCGAGGGCCACGGACAGATTTTCGGTGGAGCTTACTCCGTACCGGTCGTTGTGTGCTAACGTTGTTTGGGGAGAGTAGGGTGAGATCTGAAGAGTAAAGATTGGAAGATTTGCTGGCAGACAATGCTTTTCTCGTCTTGACAGTTTAATCCTCTCGGTGGATTCCGTGACTGTAAGCCCGGTGTTCCTGCCCGCCCCCTTTTTATTGTCGTCTGGGTGTTTTTTCTCGGAGGGAGTGGCACGGGCCAGTCCAGGGCCTCTTCCCTTCAGTCCGGCAAGCAGGCACCTTTTTCAGAATGCCCATGAGCCTCACAAAACTTCGTCTGTGTCCCGTGTTTGAACAACACAGGGCTCCTTAAAAACGTCCGCATGAAGAGCTTACATTCTTTCCCTCACTCTCATGTTCAAGGTGAACGCTTTTTCCAGTTAGGAAGCCAGCGAAGTTCTCCTTTCTCACAGTGGGAGCATTAGTTACAGCAGCCCTTTGTGGGCCGCAGGCACAGCCTCGGCCTTGTCACCTGCTGGGACCAGCTGTTAGGAAATATTGAAGTCAGATTCCTGGGCTCTTTTCACTGAGATTAGATCCAAGGTAGAAAATGTATTATCTCTAAAATGTATACTGTTCATCGAATTCTTGTGCTTTACATGATAGAAAGAAAAGCTGTGTGTTTAATACAGGCCTGTAATAAAATAGACCTTAATGCTTTGGTCCATAAACAAATCAAAATAAAAATCTCTTTAGCTCCCCCACTGTGGGAAACGGAGAGGTATTCCTCTCTTTACTGGAAGGAGCCCTAAACCCAGAGCCACTCCATAGTGGATTTGTTCACCTCACGGGTGACGCGGAGAGAGGGACATCGGGGTTGGGACCTTCATGCGCGGTAGTCGCCTGAGGTAGTCCTGGCATGTCATTCTGGAGTACTTCAGCTGGACGGCTGTGCTGAGGACTGCTGACGAACGGGGCCAGCTGGGAACCCAAGACCGATTATTTTAAATGATGCTGGGGCATGAATGGCTTTTTCTCCTCGTCTGTTGCTTGGTGCCTGGAACACATTGTCATCATTATCTGTAAAGCCCTGTACCTCTGTCATCCCTCACTCTACCTGTCACGATGTATCTTTCAATATGCGTGTTGTTGAGAAGACCATTTGTTAAAACAATGCAGCCTTTTAGGAGGGGTAAGTCAATTTCAGTTTCTTAATGATATGCACCCCGTTCCATCATGATTGGTCGAGTACCTACCATGTGCTCAGAACTGTCAGTTAGCAAGTTTCTCTCCTCAGACAGACCTCAGAGTGGTCAACTTAAAAAATGTGTAATTGGAAAGGAGCAGTTCTCTTAATTTACAGATAAGGGCCCCCGAGTTAAGTAACAAGTCAGGGCCTGTCAAGACCGGCAGGGAGCTGTCCACGGCCGTGGTGCTGATTACAGGTTGTATTTTCGTGAATCCATCACCTACTCTTAAACTAGTTCACGTCCACTGTAGGAGCAATGCGTTCTGCAAACTGAATTCACGTCAAACGTCGTGTGTGACAAGACGAAAATTGTGAATAAGCGCTACTTGAAGTGCATGGTGTGCTCCTGTGCTCGTGCAGCCTCTGATGCTTCTTCCTTCCCACTCCCCGTGGGACTCTCTTCTGTAAATAGGCAGAACCAGCGGTTTCTCAGGGTGTGGCTGGCCTAATCTTGATCAGGGCCAGCTGACTGGGTGTTCCATACCCACGTCTGGGTGGTCTCCTGCCACTGTTGCTTGATGTGGGAGCAGGAAGAGCGGTCTTTGAACAGGCTGTCATATCTGGCCAGGCTGACCCCGACCACCAGCACAGCACAGCCCCCGAATCTCTCCAGTGTAGGATCCCTTTGAGGCCTTACGAGCGTAGCTCTGTTCCTGCAGGATATGTCACCTGTAGGTGACTTGCCTGGGACGCTGAGAGGAGCCTCAGGTCAGCCTGCCATTTTCCTTCAAGGCTCAGTTCCTTTTCTGTTCCATTAGCCACTGCCTAGGTGCAGAGACTGTCCCCCGGGAGGGAGCGTTCCTTACCATGTGTTTCTGACATTGTTTCTACCACATCCGTTTAATTATCGGGCACCCAGGAGAGAAGGGTGTGCCCGGCCCCTTTGACTGAGTCCTGTGTTCTTCCCGACCCTCGCTTTCCCGTTTAAAAGAATGCATGCCCCTCCCCAGTCCGTGCGTCCCCTCTGTCTCCTCGGCCCCCGCGGGGCAGGATGCTGCGCAGGGGCTGACAGACATGTGGGATTCTTTCTGAACGCACTAAGCTGCCTTCGTGATGTCCTTGAATCTGCCTGGAGAACAGACTTCTGGCTTGACTGGCACTCCCCACACGGTCTTCCCCGGCATCGTTGTTGAGTCTAATTTTTCCTTTACTTGTTTGTGGGAGTCATTTGTGATTTTCCTCCATTGCTCCTTTTTTCATTTCTTTTTTCTGACAAATGATTTATTATTATAATACTAACGGATGTTTAAGGCTATTATGACACCTCTCCGAAGTGAAGGACACAAAATAGTTATTGTCCCCTCTCTTCTTCCAAAAGATGCCACACTTGTCACTGAGCCCAACAGCTTCATCCAGAAGACGTAGCTCTGACCAGCTTCTTTTTCCCATTTCCTGTCGTTGCTCCACATCCTGCCATGTTACTGCCTCCGATTTCCAAGATGCTTTTCATTGCCTTGTCACCATCGCGGTTAAGATGCCATGGCACTGGGTCCCTGTAGCTGAAACGCAGGGCCCCTGGTCACTGCTCACTTCAGCACCCAGCCCAGTGGCACTGCGGGCATTCTGACCAGAACCCTGACTGAGGGCTGCCAGTTTAGAGAGCCAGAAACACGGTGCACGGTGTTGTATTAAACACAGCTCCGGAAAGGGGAGAGATGACATGCCCAGCGTCACTTGAGTCTGTTCTCCCAGTTCTGTTGCATCGGGATGGTTCTTGGAAACATTTAATTTGCATTTCACATGCCAAGATACCAGAGTCATACATGTTTACATGCATGGGCACGTGTGTGGAGCAGTTGTGAGGGGTCAGGATCAGGGATCAGATCTGGCTCAGCTGCTGCAACCCCTGTGCACCCCTTCCGTTGGGCTCCTGTCCCCGGTCTGTTCAGTGTAGACGTAGTGAGACAGCTCGCCCGGTCCCTTCCTTCGCCAGCTCCGAGCTGTGCACGCCTGCTGCTGGAAGGAGGGAGAAAGTCACTGGAACGGATTGAATCATGGGGTGCTGCGGGGTTCTTAGAGGGGTGAAAAGTAAGACGATGGTCTGTCAAAGGTGAACAGCAAGCACCGCCACCCCCCCCCTCCCCATTTATACAGCTCTTATTCTTTCATCATTAGAAGTGTGACTCTGGATCTCAGCTCGGCGCGACAGGCTCAAGGTTATTAAACACACTTTACGGATCATTTGTCCAATGAGACCAAACTGGAAATTAAGAAGCACATTGCTCAGTGTTCATAAAACAAATGCTGTCAACGAGCACATTCATTCTCACATTTGCATCCCGCGGTAACGCGGAGCTGTAATGGGGTTCTAGAGGGACACTCTGCTTGGACACTCGTAAGCCGATGATGCCCGTTGAACACCTTTTATAAAGACGTGTGCTTCTCGCCCTGTGCCCATTACTGGGGCAGTCACCATCCTGGCTTCATGCGTGCAGCCGAGGGTGAGCAGATGTCGTGTTCCTGCTGTCTGTCATCATGGGGGATCACGCTGGGGGTGCTGGGGGGCGGTGGGGCCTCCAATCCCACAGCTGGGCTGCCCACCCCTTCCTGGCTGCCTGGGAGCGCCAGGACAATGATCCTGGCTAGCTGGGTTCTGTCTGGGCCTGGACTCAGAACCAGTGGGCCAGGAGCAAATCCTGGAATTGCGCTCACGCGCTGCAGGTCTGGCAGGAGATGGCTGTGGCCCTGACTCTGCTCTCAGTGATGAGCACCAGCTCATCAGAATGAGCTACTGCCCTCGAGGTCCTTAACACCTGCTTCGTGGCACACTCCAGGCCGTGCGACCCAGCACATAAGCCACGTGAAGGTTCCAGTGGTGCCTGGCCGGGTGGCTCCGTGGGCTGGAGTGTCATCCCATGACCTGGAAGGCCGCCGTGAGCAGGCACACACCTGGGTTGCGGGTTCAGTCCGCGCTCAGGGTGTGTGCGGCAGGCAACCGAGTGGTGTTTCCCTCTCACATCCCTGCTTCTCTCCCTCTCTTACTCCCTCTCTAAGCATCCATAAGCATGTCCTCGGGTGAGGGGAAAAATAATTTAAAAATAAGTATTCCAGAGACCACATTAAAAAGTACAAAATAATCGGTGGGATTAGTTTTAATAATATATTTTATCCAAAGTACATCTACACGACTGTGGTCTCAGTTACTCAGGACGTCTCCACGTTGTGGTTTTCAGGCCGAGTGGCTGAAGTCCAATGTGGTTTTTACCACCTCTCTCTGGATGCCAGATTTTTACCAGAGACACTTGATCTGTGTTTACTAAACATTTGGTAAGACCTACCATTGAAAAGTCAATCTCCAGACCCAGGTTGTTCCAAACAGCTGTTTCCAGTAAAGTAACTGAAGCAAGTGTGATTTTTTTAATTGTTTATTCTGTTACAGCGGTCCTAATTACTTTTTTCCCTTTTGCCCCACTCCTCCCAGGCCACCCCTCTCTGCCTCAGTCAGCCCCTTCTCTGTGTCATTTTCGTACGTTTAAATGTAAGTGACCTAAAATGAGGTGAAATGAAACATTCCACTCCTCAGTGGTACCAGCTGCATCTGCAGTGCCTGCTGGCTACTGGAGTGGCGGGCAAAGCTTAAGGCACGTGCTGCTCGGTGCTTGCCGTTGAAAGGCTGACCTGCTATTACGTCGTTTCTGTGATTGCTGTTGAAAGCTCCTGCGTGCAGGGTGCTCACGGTCTGCCAGATGCAGAGATCATGTCATTTGGTTCTCACGCTGCCCCGGGAGGTAGACAGCAGCCTCCTCATTTTGCAGATATGAAGCATTTAGGCTTAGAGGATTTTTAGTGGCGTGCCCCAAACCCAAAGCAGAGCGTGAGCAGGATGGCAGATGCGTGGGGGTGGACGCAACCTGCCCAAGCCCAGGAGACGTCCCTGAATCCCATGGAGCCCCTGGGGTCCTGGACCGCTGGTCATGGGGTTGTAGCAGCCATTTTCCAAATGGTTATCTGTGGGCAATTTATTTGAAATACAAAGTTTGTTTTTGCTTTTGATTGTCAGAGTTCCCAGGCCATCTGTTTGGTGCCTAAAGGGACTATTTGACACTGATCGTCATATAGAAATGGCGTTCTGTTCGCAGGGAGGGCAGGGAAGGGCAATCAGGACACAGAGCAGTGTCCTCTTCCCTGCCTGTGAGGGACAGACACCTGCTTTCAAATAGGTCACTGCTGATGAGAGTGCATGAGTGTGTGGAGTTTGAGTGTGTCTGTTTTGAGTGTATGACTATATTGAGTGTGTGGTGTTTGAGTGTATGGGATGTGCATGCGCGTGAGTGCGTGTTCATGTGTGTCTATGTTGAGTTGATGTGTGTGGTGTGGTTGTGTCTGTATGTTGAGTGTGAGTATGTGTGGTGGTTGAGTGTCTATTTTGAGCACACGTGTGACTATGTTGAGTGTGTGGTGTTTGTGTGTTGAGTGTGAGTGTGTGTGGTGCACCTTCTTCCATGCCCTTGGTTTTGGTCTTGACTTGTGATGAGATTTGAGAGACCTCAGTGTCATTTAAAACTTGTGTCCTGCTACCTCTCGAACAAACTGAAAGGAGACCCACATGCGGAGTAAGAGACACCTTTGGAAAATGGGGATTTGAGCCATTTGCGCTAGTTTTGCTTTGGGGGAGGGCGACTGGGTGGCCAGGGAAGCCCCGGGGGCAGACCGTTGCTCACGACCTGTCGTCTGATGCCACACTCCTGCCAGTGACACACATGCACACGCGCATGCAGGTGCCCTGCGCCCGCCGTCTGGATCGGCTTGGACGCCGTCCAGGGAAACTGGGTCACCAGAAGGCGGCCGAGATCTTGTTAGAATGTCGTTGTTCCTCTGATGTCTTTTAAGGACGGAACGGGCTGTTCTGGACTGTAGGTCCCTCCCCCCACCTTAACAGGTGTGCTGTGGCTTCCAGATGAGAAGCAGACGTGGCAGTGTAGTCACGTGGCAACTTCCTGTCCAGGAAGGCAGGCAGAGCTGTTCACAGTGAGCACGCGCACGTGAACACACAGAGAGACACACACGTGACCTCCATCAGGGCTCAGTCTGTGTGCAGGGCTCCTGGGTGGATGGGAACGAGACCTGTCCCCTGGAGGCGGCATCCCAGCAAGGAGAAGGGGACCATAGAACCAGTGGGGCCTCGCAGTGCGGGGCGGGCTGTGCTGCCTTGTGTGGGCAGTCCTTGGCTGGGAGATGGTGACCCACCCCTTGGAATGTTGACCACTGTCACCACACCCTCCGGCAGGTGAATCTTGCGTTCTTCCCTCGGTGAAGTGTGCTTACCCACTTCCTCTCGTCCTGCCCTTGTGGGGTGGTCATCAAAGACACCGGGTTGTGTGTACAAGTCTCTCTGATGGATTATACCACGCGAGGCTTTAATGTTCTCAGGGGCTGAGACAACGAAACACCATCAGCCATGACAAAATGGCAGCAAAGTTCCCAAAGTTGTATGGTTTCTCATCCAGAGAGGCTGGATAACAAACAACTCACCCCTGGGCAGGGGGATAGGGGCGCTCACACCCGGGAGCCAGACATGCTGACAGTGTCTCCCTGCTGAAGATGGACAGGGAGGCTGGGGCCTCCTGCACCCTGGGGCGACTTTGACAAATGACAGCCACACACTCAATTACGTCTGAGAACAGCAAAGTCCACACACAGCAGCCTGCGCGGCCTGGCCGGTAAATGGGGCGATAAGGGGTGGGGTCTGGCCAGGGCATCTGGGTGCCAGGGCCTGCACGGCCGTTTCTGGCGTCTCTGAGTCTGAAACTGGGCCCCTCTGATTCTGTGGGACTCTTCATAGACACACTCTCCTCCTGGGGGCCAGCCAGCCAGCCTGCCTTCCGCCCCCGTCAGGGCCTGCCTGGGCTTTTCTGGGCAGCTTGCCCGGCTGCCCACAGCAATTTGTTTTCCTTGGTCCCATTGCCCCAGTTTTCCTGGACCTGCTCGTAAGTCTTCATGGTCCTGCCTTCTCCCTTGGAGGTGTCTTGGGAATTCAACATATTCTCCTGGATGGTGGCAGTGATAGGGATGACCGAGAGTGGACAGGGGTGGCCACTGATTCACCCCCTCTGAGGGTGGTCATACGGGGTGATGTGTTTCAGGTGGAAGGGCGAGAGGACCCATCCTGGGAATGTCCTGCGGGGGACTGCGAGGGTGGCACAGGTGGGGCTGGACTCGGACAGGTCTGCTGGGTCCCAGGAGGTTGGAGTGTCACCCCTCCAGTGGACACCGTGTTGAAGTTAAGGTCAGCAGGTCAGAGGGGGCTGCAATTTGTGAATGTCGCAATGCTCTAGGAGAAACGTGGGGCTTTGGTGTCGGTGGGACTCACACATTCGGTGGGTCAGCATTTTGGGCAGATGCGCGTTCAGGGTGGCTTCACTGCCAGGAGCTCACTCTCTTCAGGCATGCCCTTGGGCTGGCTTTGTCCTTGGGAGGCCCTCTGACATTGCACCCTCCTGTAGTGACAGCGTGTCTGGCTCCAGGGGCCTTGATATTGGGGGAGGCACTCTTCATGAGGACCCTTGTCCACCCGGTGGCAGTGCAGGGAGGGTGGGTGAGAAATGAGGGAATCCGCTACAACCCTGACATCCAGGAGCACAGACATGGAGGGACCAGCCTGGTGCCCAGGGATGGCGCCTTCTCTCTGCCCCGCGCTCCAGCTCCCGGACCTCCTGCCGCTCATCCCTGAATCGCAGCCGCAAGGCTGGCCTGTGCCCAGCAGGGCCGCGGAGCTGCGGCATCTCATGCATCGGCTCTGCCGAAGTGCTGATTCCTGCAATTAGGAAGTCAACAAGTGAGTTCACACGTTCACCAGACAAACTCCTTCTGAACGTGAGGGGCTGTTCTCAGTCCTTTCCTGGGGACATCTCAGTGGAGTTTGGAGAAGTCCAAGTGGGACTACCTGTCCTCGGTCCCCAGATGCAGTGGCTTGGTGGGGGGGGGTGTGGACTTCTGTCCCCTCGTTTCTCTGGCCCGCGCCTGCTCCTGCCTCCACACACCAGCCTCTGCCAGAGCATCGTCCTCGGGAAGGTCTTTGGCCCTCTGCATGCTCATGAGACCCTTTCCAGGGGTTTACACTCATTTTTTGCCTCATAAAAAACGTCGGGAAACATTAATGCAACACATGCTGCTATGTCTCATTAACGTTGCAATTCCTGCAATGTGAAATCTTAAAAGCCAGCGGAGTGTCTTTAATGTTAGCGAGCTCTGCTGTCTTCTCTTCTGTGTTCTCAATGTCAGGGAGGGACAGTGGCCGGGCCAGGCCCACAGCATGGAGCTGGGCTGCGCTCAGAGTGCTCACCGGAGGGGATGATGCTTCCCTGAGTGGGATTTCCCAACTGGAAGAAACATTTAGTGATGGCATTTTATCCTCGATCTCATTGGTATCTGTTTTCTTGTTCTTTAATTTTCTGAACCCCTGTTTCTCTGCTCCTGTCTAAAGAACACCTGAACCCCCAAACATTCTCTGGCTCCGATCCTCGTACCCCAGGGCCTCGTGTTTCCTAGCCGCCCTGCAGGACTGATGTCTGTTCCCTGCTCCCACTTCCCTTCCCTCCTCAGGACCCCCAGGAGCTGCCTTGGGAAGGGGTCTGGGTGCCTCACTGCTATGTCCTGTGCTGTCCTGGTGGACCTGTTCTTGCCACCACATTGGGCCACTTGGACCACCTTCTCCTCCCCCGGCTGGGGTGAGCCCACGCCTCCCTGCCTCTACCCCTACCTCTCCTTGTTCTGTCCTCCTGTCCTGCACACGCTCCCCCCCTCCAAGAGTGTTAGTCACACACCTGGCTTTTCTGGCTGGGGAGGCTGATGGCCCCCTGGTCTGTGTTTCTCAGCCAGAAATCGCCTCAGGCCTTGAGAGCCCCCTCTCCATTTGCCCCCTGGACGGGGTCACTTTGGATGTCCAACAGGCCACTCCAACTCGACTGTCCGAACCCAAACCCTATTCAGACAGCCCTCTGCACCCAGATGCCGGGCCCTGGAGTGTCTGCTCCTCTGGTTCCCCACACCCTCACCTGCAGTGAGCCACCCCACAGTGTGGCCAGCCTGCCTCCCATCTGCTCTTGTTCATGGTCTTTTTCAATCTCCCAACTTCAGCAGGAGCTCAGGCCTTTAGTGTCTCTCGCCTGGACTGGTGCAGTAGCTAACTGAGCAGCTCCGTGCCTTCGGTCTCCACCGCTGTGCCATGCAGCATCACAGAGGGGCTCTCTGGCGCGTTCCAGTTCCCCACCCCTCCTCCCTCCCCCGTCCTGTTCATGGTGAAGCCCAGCCAGTACCTGCTCCTCTGTTCTCCCTCACCCCTTCTGAACTGTGCATACACATCTGGTAAGCCATCGTTTGCTCCAGCTCCCCTGACTCTGCATTGTGGCCCCTTTCCTGGACTGTCCCCACCCCCCATTGCTGACCCAAGTGGCAAATTCTTATTCTTCCTGCTAGCAGGGGAAGGCCCTGCTTCCTGAAGGCAGCCTCCCTGGCTCTTAAATCCAAGGTTGGCGCCTGCTCCCCACTGCTCCCGCCCTTCACATGCACACGCATTAGCATAGGAGCCTGGGATGCCGGAGAGAGGCTGCGGCTTGTTACTGGCATGGGTGTCACGTCAGGACAACATGTCCCCTGTCCTGAGCGTCTAACCTGTGCCAGGCTCAGACCCTCCAGTTAACCTTGCAGGAGAGCATTGTGCCTCATACCTGTGAGCAGCCTGTGCCATCATGCCCACGTGAGAGACGAGGAAACCGAGGCTCAGAGAGGGGGCGTGAGCCGCCCAAGGCGTTCTTGCTCGGAAGCCAGCAGAATCTAAAGTCAGACAGCGTCACGCCAGCGCCTGAGCCCCGAGCCTGCGCATTGTCCCTCCGCAGGCACGAGCTGGCCGAAAGTGTCCTTGAGTGGGTGGGATCAGGTGGAGGGTCCTATAAGGGACGACGGGCTGGCAGAGCGCAGGGGCCTGCAGGGGCTGTGCTCTGTCCCTCCAGGAGTGAGTTCGGAGAGCTGCCACTTGAATCGGTTTTGTTGTGAAAAGTGGTTCGTTTAAAGTTGCAAGTCCCTGAACTTATAGGAGCATAAAATCAGTGGGAACCGTAGCATGTGCCCGTGTTTGTGTGCATACCGCGGGAAACACGTGTTGGTGAGTTTGTGTTTATGTGTGCGTGCTGGTTCTGGCTTGCCCAGGGAGGGTGCGCCCCAGGCCCTGTGGGTGCCTGAAGCCGTGGGTGGTGCCAAAACCGTATGTTTTAGTGTGTTTCTCCTACATGTACATTCTGTGCTCATGTTTAGTTTATAAGTTAGACACAGTGAGAGAGTAACAACGAGAACTAATAGTGAAATAGGGTAATTATAACAAGATACTGTAACAAGTTATGTGAATGCGGTCTCTCTCTCAAAATAGCTCATTGTACTGTACCCTCCACATGGAGATGCTGGACAAAGGGGTGACCCAGGTACCGGAGGGGGACGGAGCAGCACCGTGCGAAATTTCGTCACGCTACTCAGAAGGGCACGCAATTTAAAACTCATGAATGGTGTCTCTCTGGAACTTGCCACTTACTGTTTTCGGACTGTGGTTGACTACGGGTACCTGAAGCCACAGAAAGCGAAGTGGTGGATACGGGCGGACTGTGGCATGTTTGTGAATTACGTGCATTTACAGAGATACCCGTGCTTGTGCATGCGAACTGCATCGCAATGTCAGTGACTTCCTCATAGTGCAGCATCTGACCGTCTCCAGATGCCGGTTGGTAGCGCGCAAATGTAGCGTCCTTGAGAACAATGTGTCGCGCTAGGGAAACCAGCTCCTGGCAAACACGAGCCATGTCCGGGTGGGCCTCCTGCTGACCGGCAACCCCATGTCCCTGCAGACTGCAGAGAGATCCTGCTGCCCATGATGACCGACCAGCTCAAGTACCATCTGGAGAGGCAGGAGGACCTGGAGGCCTGCTGCCAGCTGCTCAGTAACATCCTGGAGGTGCTGTATAGGAAGGACGTGGTGAGTAGGGCGCGCGGGCCGCTTGGAGCGTGGCTGTGACTGGGGTGCACACGCTCTGCGATCATTCCAGAAGGAACGGCCTTGGTTGTACGGGTTTTCCACTGTCTCTGCCAAGGTGTACCCCAAATTATTTTTATTTATGTGTGAGGTGTGCTAATTCTGTTACAGTGTTTACTCTTCCACATCACACATATTCATTTTTAAGTGCCTTTCCCATACATAACTTCTCAGCTAACCTCTCAAGACTTAGATTTTAATTCTTAAAGTCAGACCAAGCCTTGCTGTTGAGAACGGGACACAAGCAAGTGGAGGCCCTTGACCTGTGTCCTTTCTCTCAATTTTTAATCCTTTAAAGCAACACGTGCTCGTGGGGTTTTTCCAAGTCACCACTGTTGCTGCGAGTTTCGAGAAGAGCGGCGTTCTGCCGCCTCCACCAGGTTCCTCTCCTCGTGGGTGGTTCTTCCCGGGCTTTCTCAGCTCGTTTTTATTTCCTAAATGGTGTTTCCTTTTGCATCTCTAAATTCCACACTATTCCATTGACCGTCAATCAGCAGTTAGTGCGAGCACACGTGAAAGTCGGACCCTGCGCTCCCCTACCCCCAGTGTGCCCCCATATATGTCTGTGTGCGTGTGTGCACACATATGACAGCACTGGTTCTCCCGGTGTGTCTGCAGACGTGAACAGGGCCTTGTTTGTCTGTCCCAGCACCACACAGACCAGTGGGATTTCCATGTCAGCAGGGCTGGCTGCTAGCCCCCTCCCGCCTGACCTCCAACACGCTCCCAGTCAACACACACGCAGCTGTGCTGCCCGCGTCTTCCGGCCCCGGCTCGTTCTCTCAGAGCCCAGTCCGTGCCCCTGGAGACCAGACTAAGTTCACCCTCAGCAGTGATGGCCACCCCAGGGGCATGCCCTTGGAAAGGTTTTGGAAGCCTTCACCCAAAGTGCAGCCTCCAGTGGTTCCAGTGCAGGGCCCAGGGTGTCCCTGTTTTTCCTGGAGACAGTTTGGCAGTGAGGGGCTGGTACGGCCTGGCCCGGCCTCCTACGGAAGTTCCTCATTTCAGCACACCCAGTCTGACGGCACGTGAGATACGCGAGGAGATTCCCGTTCGCAGCCAGTCCTGTGGCTCTGTGACTTTCGGGTGGCTCGCTGAAACGACAGGCAAACGCCCTGCTGCGTGTGCTGGGTCCCCAGGCTGCTGGCCTTGACCCACAGAGCCCTCCACGCTGCTGCCCCCCTGCCTGCCTCCCTCACAAAGGGCCACCGTCGTCAGAAAACTAATTGGCGGGCTAATCAGGGCTCATAAACATGTTGTTTAAACAGATTTGCTTTCATTTTTAAGGTTTGCTTGAATTCAATTACTATGATTATATAACAAATTATCATTAATGGACTCTAATTAATAAAATGGCTTGAGTTTTCATTGTGAAGGCTTTTGCCTTTGACAGGGACCATTTTTCATCTCATGAGGGGTTACTCACTGGTTCGCTCTTTTCAGGGAAAATGAGTTCAGTGACAGCCGTGGGGGTGCGCGTGTTCTTGGGTGTCCTAGGCGCTGGTTCTCACCGGAGTGTCCTCCCGCAGGGACCGACGCCGCGGCACGTGCAGGTCATCATGGAGAAGCTCCTCCGGACAGTCAACCGGACCGTCATCTCCATGGGGCGCGACTCCGAACTCACCGTAAGTGCTCGGTGACGCGGCTGGGTGCTTCTCTGTGGCCGAGAGCCTCTGTCCCAGCCTGGAAGTCCAGCCGGTCCTTTTCCAACTATCTTTTAAAACTAAGCTTGTTTTCCTTCCACGCAGCGATGGGGCGCTGCGCATTAATTCACTTCGAGAATGTGCTCACTTTCTGCCGTTTCGGAAGCTCGGGTCGAAGTTGGAGGGTGAGCCCACCAGCGCTTCAGAGGCGAGCACTCGGTTCTGCTTTTCGTTGCCGCTTTTAGCAAAGGCTGCGTGTGTTCTTCTAAGCCCTCCTTCCTCTGGCTGCGCCTTTCTGCGTATTTACATTTAAGATGCCATGAATAAAAGTTTCTGACAGACCTTAAAAACTAATCGAGGTGCTCTAACTTAGCTATTTTATGTGTACGCTAACGTATTGTAGGCATTTCTCTATACGGATTATTGAGGCATGCAGTGGGATATTTTTTTGCAGGAAATTGTTAAGAATAATATAAAGCTTATGCTATGGTGCCTTCATCCCAAAGTTTACCACTTGTCTCCTCACCCCCGTTATTCTTAAGTTTGATTTCTTTGGCAGAAGATGCACACATAGGGCCCATTTAATTTCTCTCCCTTCTGGTACTTGCCACTATTTCATTAAGTTTCTTTGTTGGTGTTTCAAAAACATAACTTTCCTAATGAACGAACAGAATGTGCCGTTAGAGTTTCCCGATTGGCACAGTCGTCTTCCTCGTGTGGCCTTAGTTCTCTGCGCATCCTCGACGTGGGCGGAGTGAGGTGACCCAGCTGTGTCCCTCTGACGAGGAGGCGGGGACGCAGTGTTGCCCGCAGGACGGTGTCACGTGGTGGAAGGATGGCGTGTGGCGGCCTGTCCTTCTGCCAAGACCCCCATTGGGATGGGCCAGACTGTGGGCGCATGATGCCGCCCACGGGGTTGCAGTAAGCGAGTGGCAGGCTCCCAGGATGGACAGTGGGGAGGTGGCCGGAGGGGGAGGTACGTGAGCTGGAGAGGTGGTCTTGTCTCTGGTTCGGGGCTGTGTTCCAGAGTCAGGGCCTGCTGGCCAGCAGTTAAACTGGGGAAAGTTGGGGGGAGCCTCTAAATGTTAGCACAGGTCCTTGGAATTGGAGAGATTGTGACGTGTGCTCACAACTCAGCCGGTGGTGGTCACGTAGGCAGCACAGAGCTGGTGTCATCTCTCGGACCATGGGGCCCGGAGGAGTGTGGGAAATCTCTCACGTCTCGAGCGGAAGGGTTACGGTGGCAATGATGAGAGCTGCCCTCACCGAGCCCTCGTGTGTGTACTGGCCGCCATGAGACTCACAGGACGCTTCCCGTGTGGTTCTCACCTTCATCACGCCTGTGCCACCGCAGAAAATGTCCTGCAGGGATGAGACAGTGTTCTGCGTCCCAAAGCCGGCCCGGCAGCTCTGGTGTGCGGCCAGCTTTGGTGCCAGCACCAGCCACCCCACCTGTTCCAGAAGGCACAGGCTGCAGATGTGATACCTCAGTGGGGCTTCTGGGGTTTCTGAGAAGACTCTGGAATGCACCCAGGCCGACGTCCTCAGTAGGAGGGCAGCGATCCAAGTTCCAGGAGGGGAAGCACCTCTTCAGGCAGTCCCCCCTGTGAACCAGAGCCTGGGACCACCTGCAGGCGGGACAGTCAGACCAGGAGCTGGGTGCCTAGTACCTGGGGGCTTGGAGGCAGCTGTGTGGTGCGAGGGACCTTTAGGGGATCTTCGGGGACAGTCCCTGCACTTCCTGAGGAGAGTTATGACTGAGGACCCACACTGGGTCTCACCCAGCGGTACCGCCTTCCTGCTGAGTCATCGGCGCAGCCCACATCTGGGCCCATTTCCCACCGTCCCCACCTTCTCTAGCAGAAGTCTCAGGAACAGGAAGCGGACCTGGGCCCTGACCCTGAGCTGACACCTCCCGACTCCAGCACCACCAGTATCTGTCCCAAGAATCTCCATTTGTCAAAGCAACCAGGCCGTCCTGGAAGAAATCTCAAAAGACAGCTCTGAATGAGCTCTAATTGTTTAATGAGCAATGCCAGCCTCAAGATGTTTTTGGGACAGGCGTGCGCCACTTAAAATTAGAATTGCTTAGAAGGGTCTTTCAGTCACTGAGGGACCACGATTCCCTCCATGGTGGCCACAGAGTGGGAAGATGCTCCCCCAGACTGGGCTTGACATTGTGCTCGACCTTGCGCTCGACCTTGCGCTCCTTTGTGGATTTAGGCCCCAGCCGCTCCACGGCGGTGTGGCTGCTCTGTGTGTGTAGGTTAGGGGGAAATGGGGGTGGGGGGGAATGTCCCTGAGGAGGGGACAGCAAACTTGATCAGTGGGCTTCTGGAGTGGAAAAAGCCCAGAAAATGGTGCACAGACCCATCTAGGGGCACGCTGACACCCCATCGTGTCACTGAGGTCTCCGTCCCCGTGTGCTTGTCAGTCAGTCATGCGTCAGTGGAAGGGAAGTGGTGTTCCTGAGAATCGGCTCCCAAAGTAAGTTATCTCTGAAAATGGCCGTCCAAAACTACAGTGACAAAAATGTTCCCTTGTTGACTGATTCCATGAAGTTGGCAGCAGTCACACCAGAACTGCGGCCCCTTCTCCCCTGGGGGCTGGTGGTGGGCAAGGCCATCGAGGTCTGGCACATCGTTCCCCGTCTCCGCATGTACGGGATTGAGAAGCGGGAGCGTTGCACGCGAGTGGAGAAGCTGGGGCTCCCTGCGTGAGCCTTCCCCTCTGTCTGTGTCGGGAGAGTTGGGGTGGACCACCACCCTTTGTTCTAGTGTGCTCTCTGCCTCCCGGCCTTGCATCTGAACTGGGCTGCTGGAGTACATCTCATGCTTAGGATAAAAGCAGGCCTCAGTCCTAAGGATTACGGATTTTTATGTTTTAACGAATAAAACTCCCCGGGCAGCTGCAGGACCGGGGCTGGGGCCGGAGCCGGGGCCGGAGTCTTCCCCGGCCGCACTGCCCGAGGGGCCTGGTGGGAATCTTGCCGCAGGATGAAGGTGCTGTCCCCCCTCATCCCCGTGCAGCTGGAATTCTGTGGGGTCACACGGTGAGGGGCTTGCTTTTGTCTTTCCCTTTCCGTGTGAGAAGGGGTCTAGGCCCCCCGCGGGAGGCGGCTCTCTTGGCCGGTGGGTGAGTTCAGAGCCGGCGACCGTGGTGGGTTGGGCGCTCTTGTCTGTGGGCGGGTGGCCTGAGCGACAGGTAGGTGGGTGCTTGTTTCCCCGCGCCCCCACCCGGCCTGGGTGACTCTGCTGGGCTAAGCGCTGGTCGGCAGAGCATGTTTGAGAGCCCAGGAAACGAGCAGCACAGGAATAGTCCTTCTGCAGTGCTCAGCTACTGCTTTCAAACGATTGGATTTACCTTCTGTTAACGGGTAATTTAGAAATGTAATCGAGTGACAAGGACTTTCAAAGATTCTTCTGTGACCTGGATATACCCCAGAAGACTCGAAATTACCCATTCACTGAAAGGAAAATGGGGGCGTCTCTCAAAGGAGACATTGCCGTGGAAAATTCTCTGAAGCAGGCTGGGGAAAGGGAGACTTCCCACCTGGGTCCCCAGTTGTCTTGTGACCCCCCAGGCCCCTCAACCCAAGTGACAGGAGCTCCATTTCCACTCCGAGCACCACCTGCCAGGGGCGCTGGTGGGGTAGGGTGGGTTTCCTCACAACAGCGGCGTCATGGGTGGGGAAGACGCTGTCCGTGAAAACCCAGCGCTGCCCTTGAGCCCGGCTGACTCACTGGGAAGAGAGAGCAGCAGGAAACGGCCTCTCGGCCAGCAGAGCCCTCTTCCCCAGGCTTGTCACCAGGCATTTTCGCAAAGACGTTCTGTCTCCACGCAGGACCGTTCGTTTTGCACTATTTATTCTACAGGAGTTCATGAAGCACTGTGCTTTTAGAAAAAAAATGCTGTTCTTAATATTATTTGCGAGAGAACATCATGCACGATGAAGGTTTCACGTGGACAGTGCCTGGGTTTTCTGTGCACGTGCCATCCGGAGCGTCTCTGGCGGGAGGCTGGTAATAAATCCACTTAGAGAGCATGTGGCTTTCAGGCAGGAAATCACCTCACCCGGAGCACCTGTCAGCTGCGGCACCTACAAATTCACTTTCATTTGGTGTTTGGGCAGCAGCTTTTCCGGCCTTCCTCGCCAGCCTGTGGCCCTAGTGTTTTTTTTCGGGGAAGGTCACTCACTGAAATTACTGCAGAGGAAATAAAGACCACCACGTCATTGCCCGAGGGAGACAGGCCGCAGCTCCTGCATATTCATACCAAACCACAAGGGTGCCCCACGTCAGTGACTGAGCGGCTCAGCAGGCCTCGTGGCTCCTCACAGGGCCTCCGCTGCCGCCGCTGGCACGCACACTGCACACCGGGACACAGTTAGTTAGCGCTAATTCACAGAGCGGAATGGTGTGTCTGAGCCTGATAGCTCTTTTCTTGCAGGAAGTAAATCGGGGGCGCCCTTACCCGGGGCCAGGTGTGCCACTGGTGTCTTGTCTCGATACAGGGAGGCGGGTCCCTGCGCAAAGCAGCTCTGCCGTGGTCAGGTGATGCTGCTCCCCAGGAGCTGCCTGGCTCAGGGAGCACGCCAGGTCTCACTTGCTGGTAAACCTGCTTCGGAAAACTCGGCGCCCAGCGGTGAGCCGGGCAAGGGGCTGCGCCGCCTCGCACGGGGCACGGGGAGCGGAGGCGCTCACGGCCCCAGCCTTGTTTCCTTCACCTTTTGCCACCTCCTAGGAGAGGCAACAAGCCAGCCGCTCTGCGTGGTGGGGCGTGTTCTGAGCTGTAACCTAGGGCTGTGCCTCTCCTTGTGCCGGGCCAGAGGCAGCCCCCCAAAGGAGGGTGGCCTGCAAGGCAGGGCCCTTGTTCCTGCCCCAGAGTGGGGGCAGCCTGACCCTGGCTCAGTCACACTACTTCTTAGGTCTCTGTGGTGACGGATGCCTCTATACCTTTGGACAATGTGCAGGAAACTCCTGCCGACTTCCTGGGCTCTTTCTGAGGTACTAGGGTCCTCCCACCTGTGCTCCCTCCCTGTTCCTGCTCTGTGGAGCTGGGGGAGGGTCTGAGGGTCCAGGAGCGGAGCACAGGTCCAGGACCGCTCCTGGAGGCCAGTGGCACGCTGTCAGAGTGACAGGAGGGCCCCACCGTGGCTCATTGTCCTTTATTGTATGGAGGGGCTCAGAAGAGATGGCCTCTGGGGCAGCAGCAGCAGTAGGAGGTGGCTCACAGGTGGTTACGGAACGTGACCCCTGGTGGCTATAGGGGGTGAGCTGGGTCCTGCACCCTGTTCTGCACCGGAGTCCCACTCATCCCCGTCTCCTCCCCGAGGAGCAGCCAGCGCAGTGGGAGCCTCATCTCAGCTGCCGGTGGCCCTTATCCTTGCAGGTAGACCCTGGCCTCGCAGCCACTGGGACAGGGGCTATGGGTCTCCCGTCTCCTGGGCTCCCAGGAGGAACTCTTCCTGGGAGAGGGCTCATCACTGGGCTGGTCTCTATGGGAGAGGTGGGCTGCTCAGCCAAGCTGAGGTGTGGGGGTCCCAGCCAGGGGAGGGAAGAAGAGGGAAGGGGTGGAGGGTCCCCTGGGGCTGGGACGTCATGGATAGGTGCTTAGAGAGAAGCTGTCTCTGTGGGGCCACGGGCACTCGGGGTTCAGTCGTCTGAGGTTCTTCAAAAACTGGGTGTCGGTTAGTACGCGGCCCTCCTATGAACCTGTGGTGGGCACCCTGTGTCCTCCAAAAGCCATCCCGTCCTCCTGGTAGCCGAAGCCCAGGCCAGGACGTGTGGCCTGGTGAGCCTCCCAGGTGGAATTGGGCCCCACCCCATCCTCAGCCGGGCCACCCAGCGGGCTGTGCCCCCCGCCCTGGGGTGGTCTTGTCTCTCGGAGCCTCGGTGAAGCCCTCTCCAGCCTCACCGCGCTCCCTCTGCTGTCACTTTTCTCTGAGACCCCTTCTGTCTGCCCAAGTCCCCGAGGCCATGCAAGGAGTTTTCACAGCCACACGCAGCGTGACCTTTCAGGGTTTTATTTAAAAACTAATAAAGAACTTAGTGACAAGTATAGTAATTTCACCTCTATGCGGGATGCCATGGGTGCATGTGCACATGAGGGGACACTGCACTTTTTGACCTTGGTTTTCGTACCAGAGTTTCTACTCAAGTCTTGCTAAGACGAGAACTGTCATCTGTTAGTGACATGTCGCCATTCGACGATGCATCGGCTTTGAAAATAGTTCCTATTCTGAAGACAGGTTTTTGAAAATGGGCGTGGGTCTATCTTCAGTCTCCTCTTTGGACTCGGAAGGACTTAGTGACTGATTTTTGTCTAGACTGCTTCCGAACAGGGACGTTACTTCGTTCACTGGGACGTCCTCTTGTGTAGGCAGATTTATGGAACTAATTAGAAAGCTGCTTATACCCTTATTTCGACTCATGGAGAGAGTTGGGAATTCTTAAAACACAAGGAGAGAGAACTTGTCGCAAACGTTTTTCTATAACTTTAGTTAAAAACAGTATAAAATACACGAAATGCGTTTTTTTTAAATTTGATGTCAACACGACACGATGGCACTTCCTTCGTGAGACAGGCTCACCGTGTTCATCCATCTCTGCCCCAAAATATTTCTCGGCTCCTTTTACGGGCGCCCAAGGAGCTGCACCCTTGTGCAGTGTTTCCACAAAAGATGAGTATTTTTCTCTTGATGAAAGCATACATCTGCGGTACAGCTCGAATAACCCCCAGAGAATGTGTACATGAGAGACGTTTCTCATCTGTTTCAAGTTCAGATCTGACCGCTGATCACCACTAGGTCCTTGTAGAATCAAAACACTTGGAACCAAAGCGGATTTGCTGTTGAGTCAGGAGGAGCCCGCCAGGCAAGAAAGCAGCTCTGATCTGACCGACGAAGGTACAGGTCCCTCTGAGGGGGGCCACGGTGGCATCTACTCCCGGACACGTGTGTGTCGGCACTAGATTAGATGTGAGACTCTGGACAGAAACACGAAGACTAGGTTTTCTCGTCTGTTCACAGACTATTCAAAATTTAAGTCGTACAAAAAAAAAGGCAAAATGAGGTCCCTACTTGCTACTGTGAAAAGCAACAACTGATAAGACAAAGTTCATTCATAGGCCAGGGGGTTTGGTTCCTATAAAAAGGTACTTGCAAAGGAATGAGTGAAAAAATAAAGGAACTAAAATTTATATTGCAATGTGTCATCAAAAGAGAAATCAAGTGTCACTGTTTATTTAAAAAATACCTAGAAACATGGATTCACAGCTTCCCCTAGAACTCCATGTAGTCCAACCCCCTAGTCGGTGCACTGCAGGTGTCCCCAAGTTTGACGGTGGCAGCTGAGCTGGACACGCCGTTTCTCCTGGAGGCGGCCGAGGCTCCCCAGTTGTCACAAAGCACAGCAGTGTGCAGAACACCTGCCTGCATTCGGGGTGATGACCAAGGTCTCCCGGCCGGCCCACAGAGACACGCCTGTGACAGATTGGTGACTGTATTATCCTTCGTGTATCTCTCTGTGTGTGTTTTGGAATTCTTGCCAGAATTTACCATTTGACCTTTGGGTATCAAAAGATTAAAAATGAGATCTAAGAAAGCTGAGTGTCCGATAGCTCTGACCCTGTCAACTTGCAGTGATTGAAGGCATGTCCTGACCTGGGGGACTGCTGGCTGCTGGCCATCGGGAAAATGAGCGGTAGACGTGCCGCAGGTCTGAGATGCGGAGGGTCCCCAGTCTGAGATGTCGGTGTGACGCTGACGTGGGGTCACTTGGCGTAGCGCTACAGCACACGAAGGCAGATACACAGAGTCATGTTTTAGAGAGTTTTCATGGTCTCCGACCACTTGAAAAAAATTGTGCTTTCTCCGGAATTTGATGTGCTGCAAACCGCACTCGCCCCCTGCTTATTTGCAAAATGAAACGTAGAAATGAAGTCCTGTGCAAACATAAGGCTTGCGTTTTCTTCTCACTGTTTTTTAAAAAAAATAAAGGCTTGAAAATAACCATGGGCTTCAGCTGTGTGCAGGGCGGTGATGTAAGACTTGCCTGTCCCGGGTGCGGGTAGGATTTTTCCGGGTCCTCTTTGACTATGTGAAGTTTCATTTCGGATTTTACATCCACGTCCACACACTGCACGGGACAGCTGGCAAGTTGTGACTCTGGACAGCTTGCTTCTGGTAATTATCGGTGGGTACAAAGGCCTTTTTGGTAAGCAGGGGGAGACCCGGGGGAGCCCAAGTCAGCCCCCCGTCCCTTGCTTCTGTTCGTCTTGGGAAGGGGCGGACTTGTCCCCAGTGGGTGCGAAAGACGGCCTTCGGACAGCAAGCCCCACAAGTTCTAAAGGAACCAGAGTTTCCATCGCCCGTGCTTTTTGGATTCCGTTTTGGGTTTTTGCTTGGGAGTCGAGGAGGTGGTCTCCTGCGAGTAAGGCAAGGGTGCGACCTGAGTTTCCTCAAAAGCATGGAGCTTCCTCAGGACCGGCTGCAGTTTGTCTTCTTGCTGCTTAAAGTCCAGCTCCACGCTAGAAAGGAGAGAGAGGGGCGGAGTTAGTGCCTGGTCCTTCGCCTGCAAAGGTCCCCCTCGAGTGACACAAAATTTGGGCAACCTCCCACCAGGGTCAGCGGTCACTCCTATTGTGTTCACACTGTAATTCTGCAGCTCCGTGTTGAGCAACTGGCTGGAGTATGTTTTATACCCATGTCCCTGAGGATGACTCTTGACCCTTGAACCACACGGGGGCCTGGGGCACCGACCCCCTCATGGTTGGAAATCTGCGCGTAACTTTCGACTCCCCAAAACCTTAGCTCTGTGCTCACAGCCTGCTTTGACCAGCAGCCTCACTGCCGACAGTCTGCGCAGCTGTTTCGTGCGCCATGTGGACGTGGTGCCAGGCAACTACAGAAAAGGATGTGTCACTGCGAAAATCGTGAGGAAGAGACAGTGTCTTTGTGTACTTCTTGGGGGAAAAAAACCCTGATAAGTTCAAACCTGTGTTGTCCAGGGTCGGCTGTTCTTCAAACAGGTTTGTTTTTCTTGCCAAGATAACTCCCTTGCTTTCCCTTTGAACCCCTGAAGGTTTGTCATGGCACCCAGTTGGTGTCAAAGTACACGGTCATGCACATGGACATGTCGATCGCCGCGTACAGGGCGGCGGTCCACCGGACGGTGGCCAACATTCCCACAGCCTAGGGACGTCCTAGCCAGCGTCACACCCGAGCGCCACACGTTTCTCGCGTGTTTGTGGCGATGCCGGCGTGAGCAGACCTGCCCGGCCCGTCGGGTAAAAGCAGCGCATCACCCACATTAGGTACAGTCCACGATGCTCAGCCATGGTGGTAAGCGACTGTGCCCCTGGCTCGGGATGTCGCACGCCATTCTTTCCTCACGGATTTGGAGGGACCTCTCACTCCTCATGAAGGCAGCGTTCTCCATGAAGCAGCGGCCACACCCACTTCGTGTTTGCCGGTGTCTCGCCGCAGCATCTCCTCTGGCGCCGGGTGTCATCTCATGGTGTTGGGTCCGGAGTGCGCTGTCGAGGCTCAGAGCCTCGGACCAACAGGCTGGAGCGCCGGCCTCGGCTGGTGGCTGGCCGGGCCATCCAGGCTTGTCTGCTGTGCCCTGGGGTGTTCGCACAGCGACACAAGGCCCATTGACACATTCCCCAGACCGCATCCCTGTCATCAAGGGCTGCATGCCAGTGACATGTTGAAATGAAAACGGCATCTGAGTCAGCCTCCGGCTTGTCCGTAGACCCCATGTGGCATCATTGTTGAGGAGGTCACCGAAAGTCTCAGCGTCCAGGGGTCACCTTGGCACGCGCACATACCAGGTCTGTGAAAGCTCCATTTCTGTGCACCTTTTCACAAGATCACAGAAATCCCGTTTTCCCACCCGAAACAGTTCAAACCGGAAAGGAGCTTGATGACGATCTCTTTGTAAAACCCGATCCTTCTGACAAACGGGTGCCACCAAAATACCCCGCTCTGGGGAGAGCAGGGCATGCTTCCCCCGTCGGCACCTCGGAGCGTTCCTCAGTCGCTGCCAAAGGCAGCTCTTCAGGCAAAAACATAGTGTTTCCGGAAATAACCCCGACCTGCAACTACAGCGCTGAAGCCCTGTGTGGAGACACATGACCACGTGGGAGGGCGTTCGACAGTAGTGGTAACGTGCATTAGTAGTGTGCATTAGGACGGGATTGAAGATGGTTACTTTAAGTATGTGCTGATTTTTATGAAATTTCTCCAACGAAGGCCACTTGCCTAGAGTCTTCCCTTCTCTTCTCGGCTTTGAAAGGTCCGCTGTTGATCTCCCTTCACCAACTCTTAACAGCCCCCTTGGCTTTGGGAAAGGACCCCGGGCCCAGGGTCATTTTTCTGAGATGACCCAGGTGTTGATGAGCCTGGCGTCTCTCTTGCCTGCCTCCTCGGTGTCCTGCACTTGGATCTGACGCTGCCTCACGCCAGGCTTACAGCCAGCTCTGCCCCGTGTTCCTTCCGTGTCTGGTCTGGGTGCCAGGCTAAATGTCAGTAGATTCGGTGAAGGCTCAGCACCGATGATAATACATGAGCTCATAACATTTTCCATCCAGGGAACCGTAAACCACTTACAAACATGAAATCCTATTGATTTAGAGGACCATTAATCCTAGACAAATTTTGACATTTTGGAAAGACAAAACAGCCAAGCTGTATTATCCGGAGTTCTAAAAACAAGTTCAAGACCCATCTAATGGACCATTTTATGTTTTATATCCACAGTTCCATTGTTCTTATTGTCAAAGACTATCATATTATGGGAAAAAATTAAAAATACTGTCAAGAAGTTGATGGCCAGTTGCCCTCTGCTCCCCAAGCAAGGATTAGTGTTCCCCTCCTCTCCAAAGGGCTGTCTCTGGGTCACACTGCAGGTTGGAGGCGGTAGACGCAAACCTCATGAACTCACGTCACACTTCTCCAGGACACGTGATGATGGAGGCACGGTTCCTCTAGGGACAGCTGTGAAAAGTGCAAACCTCAGGGCCTGCTGCACCTGTGAGCACACCCCTCGGCTCTGTTAGTTAGGGCTGTACAGAGGCAGGCTCCCGTCCGGTCTCTTGCCCTTGACCTTGGGGGCAGAGAGGGCTCAGATGAGTCCCTCACCTTGTTAGAGCTCACTTTCCTTCACTTCAGGGGATCTCATCGTTACGGCCCTACCTCACTGAGTTAACTGAGGATCCCCCCCCACCCTGCCACCCCCGCTAAAAGTCAATGGGAAAGCTTTCTAAGCTGTTAGATGGAATTCAGACGTTATTTTATGCATATTATCACTTGGCCTCCAGTTTGGTAATGGGAAGAACTCACAGTGATCAAGGTGATACCAGTACCAGAACCCTTCAACTTGGACATTTGACAAGAAAAACAAGCCCCTTGCCGTGGAGCCTGTGAGATGCTGCGTCCAATATGGTGCGTTAGGGACCAAAGTAATTTTATCAGGGCACCTGGCGAATATGGAAAGCGCACCCCGCAGGCTACAGCCCCTGCCGGAGTCCCAGAAAGGGTGTGAGTTAATCAGATTGGAGGGCACAGCGCTTCCTAGGCTAACACCACAGCCCTGGGTGCCTGTAATTATTGACTTCCCATTAAGCAAGTGCATCGGGAATACCGTTGTTCGCCGATTTATCACACCAGGAGCCATGTAATCACAGAGAAATCTAATCTGGGCTCTTGTTAACAGAACGACTCGACTCTGCCCATCGAGTTGATTTCTGCTCATGCCCCTCCCTGACCTGACGGAGAGGCTGCAGCTGGGAGTGAGGGTCTTCGAGCAGGGGAGTGGGTGGGGTAAGCACCCAATGGGAAGCGCCTGCCATGGGCTGTGAGGAGACCCTGAGCCGCGTGCCCCTTTCCCCTCTGTAACTGGCAAGTGACCGCGCCCCGCTCTGGGATGAGGTGAGTGCGCCGGGCGGCCCTTAGGTGGGGATAGCCTGGCTGCTCTGTGCTCTGAGTTCCGTTCTGCTGGGTGGCTTTTCTCATGGGGGTGGGAGCATCCATAGTCACCTGGTTGCACCCAGAGCAGACAGCTGGCCAGAGAGGGCAATGTCTGAAAGTTAAGAGTGTGACCCCCTCTGGCTGACACAGAGCAGAGGTCCCCTCAGTCTTGGCAGCCAAATGGCCAGCAGAGAACACCTGCTCGGAGCAGAGGAGTTGACGTGCACAAAAGCCACCAGCGCCCCTGCCAGGACCCTTGCTCTGTGTATCCCCCCCTCCGTGTTGCACACAGCAGGTTGTTTGTACAGATGGGGCCCTGGGGGGCTGTCTGGCTGAGGGGGGCCCACTCTGGGCTTTACCACTGATCTCCGAATGACCCCAGGCCTGGGGACAGGCGCCCTGCATGCTGTCTGGTTGACGGTGTGGCCACCCCTTCTGAAGACGTCGCTGCTGTCTTCACGGCTATGACTCTGTCCCCTGTGGAGACACCTGTCCTGGCTCGTGGAAGGTCTGGCTGGCCACTCCTTGCCCCTGTGTCCCTAGAAGCACTTCACCTCTTTGTTCTCTGCTGCCTTCCAAATGATGCCCCACCGTCCGATTGCTCCTCTCATCCCGCCTTCTCTGCGCTCACCACGAGCAATTCCGTGTTCCCACAATTTTTCGCCTCCCTCGCCTGAAATGCAGGTGCTCTAATGGGGAACAGTGCTGTCTGTGCCCCCAGCTCCGACCGCAGGGCCTGACTCACAGCCGAGGCCTATGTAAGATTTGCTGAATGAGTGAGCGCTGAGCGCTCGGAGGCATGTTCCCTCTCCATGCTAGCCCTGTTGCCCTGGACTGCTCTGATGTGCTCAGTGCTCTTGTTCTTCCCACCTCCTCTCCCACTGAGCTCCTTCCTTGCTGCAGACAAAAAGGGCTTCACCTGGGGCAGCCGTATCAGGCGCACTCCGTGTCCCCAGAACTTAATCGGAGGAGATTCGGACACTTTCTGCACAGCAGACCAAAGGGTATCTTTCTGAGCTCGGCCCCCAACCTTCTCCCGCCTGCCTTGTTTCTGGAGACGTCTGCAGTGAGAGCTTAAAGAGGATGGTGCTTTCCAGGCCAGTGGCTCCTGTGCTGTGCAGAGGGGACCTGGGAGCGTCACTTTGTCCCTCTCTAGCTGTCCCTGTGGTTGCTTCTAAGCTGTCGAAGGCAGCGCTCCCCTACCATGAGATTTGGACCCGCCACCCTGACGCGTTCCACACTCACCCAACAGTCGAACAGGTGGGGAAGCGTGTTTGCTTTCCAAGTCAGGGCTCCACTCCTCGTTGCCCCTTAGGACTCGGCTGAGGGTTTACCCAGCTCCTTGCAACCTGGGGGATCTTGGGCCCAGGAGCCCCCAGGAGGCAAGAGGCTGCAGGCAGCACCACCCATG